>OW026519.1:68913809-69283809 GCA_932274085.1 Protocalliphora azurea
TTAGTTTAGATATTTCTGTTGCATATTCTCCAATTCGAGCATAGTTATTTTTGTGCTTACTATTAATTGCCATTAATAGTATGTTAGTCCTTTCAAGTAACTCTTTATTAATACCAGTTATTTTTGATGTAGCTTCGAAATTTCCGAAAAACCTTCTTGCTGTGTTTCCATCATTTGTACTACCACCAGTAGGCAGAGGTTTGTCGATGTTTAATCCCGACTCTTCTCTGAATTTATCCTGGATTCTACTTTTCTAGGATATTCTAAGTGTTTTTAAATCCTCGTTGTTTCTGGTTGGTTTTGTTAAATTTTCTGGCACACTTCTATACTTTAAATCATATGCTATGTGCAGAAAATGCTTCATGAACCGTATTCTGGCGTGAAGTGGAGATATTCCGAAAGACAGAAATTCTTCATTAATGCTCCTTGCTTTACCAATATCCGAAAATTGTGATTTCGTCTCTTCACATAGTGAGCATTTCCAAAAAGATTACTAACCTTTTCATCAATCATCGTTAGACTAAGTTGAAAGGATATGTCGAATGTGTATTGATTTATGGTTATTATGAATAGGTTGTAAATCATTTATTTCATCTTTAATATATTCCACTAAATCCTTATGGGCCAGTCTTTTCTTCTTAGATCTTGTACTTAAATTATCATATGTCTTGCAGTGTGCTCCAGTTGATACTTTGCACGCCGATATTTCTATATCAGTATCCATCCAATCGGAATGTTTAATTTTTAATCTGTTAGTACGCTGATTCAAGGACTTAATTTTTACGTCAGACAACTTTAACAATCTCTCTATCTGAGATTTACTAATGACGTCGACTTTTGCATGATATGTAGTTTTTATGAATTACACTATAGCTTCTAAATGATTAAGATTATTTTTAGATAAACTCCAGAGAACACAACACAATTGTTCATGTTTCAATGTAATCACCATGGTAATCAACTTCGTCATGATGTTGATAAGGATTAGCTGTGCATTTATAAATATCTATTAGATATATCGCACAGGTATATATATTTAAAGGTATTCTGTGAATTTTCATTAGGTAAAATATCTGAAAGAGTATCACCAGAAAGGCTATTACCTGTGCATTGTCACTAGCTCATAAAAATATAGATTTTGAACCATCAGTAATAGATAAATGCTGCAGCTAGGTATTACCGGAAAGGATACCTGTACATTGCCACTAGATCATAAATATATAAATTTTTAACCATCACCAATAGATAAATACATTTGTTAAATTTAGGTAAACACCATTAGTGTAAACTAATAAAATACTTATTGATTAAGTTAAAATAGACATTTTTTGTTTGTTTTGTTATTTTAAATTCATTAATAGAAATATATGAATGCTTAGAAAAGAATAAAGATTTACTTAAATTTGGGAAATGTGGCAACCCTATTAAAAATAAAAAATATTTATTAATTATTTTCATAAAAATATTTTGTATATAGATATTATTAAAAGTATACAGAAATATTCATAATTTTCTAAGTAATTATTCACGCAAAACTAAAGGCAAAAGTTGCAAGTTTGTAAAAATATAGTCATATATACAATAAATTGGAAATATAAAAGTTTAAACGCGCATATTTCTGAAATGAGCCAAGATATTGACTTGAATCTTTTTGCAAAAGATCGGAAATTATATATTATATATACTAAAGGATAAGCTTAATTTGGAATACATATTTTTAAAATTTCTTTCGCTATTTAGAAATAAACCAAACAAAAGGCCCAATTTGGGGTTTTTGGAGAAAATACAAATTTTTTAATTGTAATAAAATATTTGTTTATAAAGATATCTTAATGAAATTTGCAAGAAATGTGGATCTTATTAATGTAAATAAAAGCGCGTCAACCAAATTTTAATCAGGGGAAGGGTTTGCCTGAATTCCCAAAAAAACTAATCAAAATTCCCAAAAAATGGGATTTTTTACATTTATGGCTATAGAATCCACATTTTTCCGAAGGCCCGCACATTTGGATTTAGAACTTTTAACAACATATTGAAGATTCTTAAAAAATATTCCGCTTGTCGATTCGTGCTTTGGGATTTGAGAAAAAATGGTCTAAATTCAAAACTTTCATATAAAATGGGTCGAATTCGGGAGGGTGTGTACCATGACGAATTCAGTTATTGGGCTTGTTTTTTATCTTACAGTCATCTCTGTGAAGTTACCTTTCAGAAAAGTGTAAAATTGTTATATGTTGCTAAAGAAAATTTTATTTTAGATAAAAAAGAATGTAGATACTTTTTCAAATTCAAAATCGTTTATTTTTGGACTTGGTAAAGATATCGACTTCAATTTTTTTATTCAGTAGATAATTTTGTTCTTTAACTAGATAGGAAAAAAACTAATAAAATCGATCGGAAATACTAGGATATATATGAAAAAAACTGGACCAAGAACATACAAAATTATGGTGCTTAAAAATTTAAATGCAAATAACTTGAAAACTATAAGAGATAAATAGGATATATAAGCATGTTTTTTATAGTTCTTATCAGGGCCTACAACAATATATAAAAATATTTGAAATCAGACGAGAAACAAAAATTTGGCAAGCGATTAAAAATTTTTTATGTCAGAGGTACCTAACTGTGAGCCCCTTCCAAACTTAACATTGTACACTCCTCAGCTACGCCTATATCAAATTTCATGAAAATCCAATCAGCCGATCAGAAGTTACAGATTTATTTCCAAAAAATTTCGATTCTGCCCCACTGTGGAATATATAAAACATAAAACACTCTTCAAAACAAATTGTCCTTAAATTAAACTAAGTAAATTTACGACTATTTTGCTTAAGAATTTGAAGTTACTGCCTTTTGAATTTTGTTAATATTAATGTAATTTTTAAAGACATGAATTTTAGTTTTTTGTATAGATGTATTTTGGATCTGTAAATAGTAATCCAATAAAAGAACAACATTCAATTTTTGTGGTCACGGCATTTGAAGTAACGAAATATTGAATTAAAAAAAGCATAAAATATTTAAATTGTTTGTAAGAACGTTATGGGTACTACAAGAGAAAAAATAATTACAATGATATCCGTTTCATTCAAGATAATTATTAAACTTACAGAATTAATTTCAAATTAACCTTAAACTACATTTATTAAACATAACGTAACAAAAGTTATACTTTATCAATATTAATCAGTTATTCATTATATTAATATTGGAATAGAAATTTAGGAATAATTTTTCAACTGATTAATATTTATAAAGTCTAATATTTATAAATATAGTTTAAGGTTAAATTGAAATTAATTCTGTAAGTTTAAAAGAATAATTAAATTTTATCTTGAATGAAATTCGCATGTTTAACATGTTTATGGAATCTAATACTGATTGGATTGACAACACATTCTCAACAAAATCAATTGATTGGGTTTATGAACTCTGTTTCAGTTCTAACGGAAATAAAATAGAAAATTTTGGTTCTATAATGGAAATATGGGTTTATCAAATCCAATAATTGAATTTGAAAATGAATATTCCGAATATTCCAAAATTAAAAAATCGTCGAAGAAAATAAAACTATCCTTACATTTGTAACGATGTTAAAAATCCTTGTTTATGTTTCAACGAAACCTAAATGGATAAGACACCACAAATGCTGATGAAGTGTGTAGAGGCACAGAAAATACGTATTCCATTCTGCTTGAATAATCCACAAACTCTGCTTTGGTATCGCCAAATGTAGGCAACAAGGCAATTTACAATTGACAACTTGTTTAAGACTTACAATGCAACTTACGTTAATTTGTACATACTTGTGAGTAAATTATTACTCCATATGGAAATGTTCAAATCGAGACTTCGGAATTAAACATTTTGATCCCGAATTCTTTTTAGTCGTTTTTATTTTTTAAACTTCTTTAGAATGTCTTTTAAAAACTATATTAGAATATCAGTGCTAGTTTTTAGTTTTTTTTTTTTTTTTTTGGTATTTTTATACAAAATAGTTCCAGAAAACACGCAAAATTAAGTTTTTATAATTTTATAATTTCAATCTAACTTTACCAAACTAATTTTATTAGCAATGAAATATAGTATAAGTAGTTTTCTTTAATGAAAAAACTTAAAAAATTTTATTTTTACTATACTATACTATACTATACTATACTATACTATACTATACTATACTATACTATACTATACTATACTATACTATATTATACTATACTATACTATACTATACTATACTATACTATACTATTTTTCATTAATTTCATTATTTAAAATTCATTATATTTCCACATTTGTCGTCTTTTATAATAAATTTATTACATAATTTTAGTTTTTTGCAAATGCATTTTAGATGCAAATACGTTTTTTAGAAGCATTTTTTTTTACGACTTAAAATTGTTTTACTTCATATTAAAAAGTGATTTATTGCTTAAACAATTCAAATTTAAGGTTTTTTTGTGACTGAAATATTTACTAGTTTTAATAATTTTTAGAAAAAAGAAACCAACACTTCTTCATACTTATCAAAAAAAAAAAAAAAAAAAAAAAAAAAAACAACAACAAAGGGGTAAAAATCGTTCCTATTTTTGGTACTTTTTTTTTCTATTTATTGACATATACATATGCGTATTTTAATATTAAAATCAAACTACAATTTAGAAATTCGTTGAAATACAATTTTTGTTACATTCATGAGTAAAATAAAGTTCTAAAAAGTGGATAAAATCGGGAAATTACATTTTACTCAAACTCATTAATGAATTTTCTATTATATTAGACCTATAAACATGAACTTAAGTATACGTAGTCCTAAGTGAGTGAGGGGTATTTATAGTACTTTTTCGCTCTTCTAATGGTACTTCTTGAATTTTTTTTTAATTATTATAAAAAAATCCTCGAAACCTGACTGATGATTCTATGTGGGTAATAATTCACAAGAGGGGATTTTGTGGAACTTTTTCGATTTTTGGATTTACTATAATATTGAACCTATCTAAGTAAGAATTCAAGACGGGGAATTTGTGATATTTTTTTTTTAATTGTTCTTTCTGCAATATTGAACCAAAAAACATGAAATTGAATATATATATCCCTAAGCGAATGAAAATCCTTAGAAGAGGATTTTGTCGTACTTTTCGTTCTCCTAATATTAATTTTTGAATTTTTTGTAATAAATAACTTAGATACAGAAATTAAAGATATATATTTCTATGTGGGTGAGAATCCACAAGCATATTAGTCACATTCTTCTCTACTAAAAAATAACAATTTGGCAGTTTCTGAACCTTCGAACATTCAAGATATAAAAACCTGGAACTTTATTGGTACTAATAGGCGCGGATTCACGGGGAGTGGGAAAGAAAATATTTTTTCCCAAATGCTTTGGCTGGATCCGCGCCTGATTGGTTCCTTACGAATCTTCTGAACTTAAAGACATAGAAATAAATTTTAAATATATTCCTTCTTTATCACGAATATATGTATATATCAAGCAATTAAAAATTCTATTGTTGTTAACAGTGTTGCCAGGAGGTGAGAAAAAAGAGGCTAAATTGGACTTTTAAAAAAAGTAAAAAATGGCTAAGAGCCCAAAAAATAAAGCCAGAAAAAAACTAATATATTTTTTATTTGAAAACTTTTTTTCTCATTACTTTTGATATTTTATAAAAATATTGTAATAAATTTATAAATAAAACATAGAACGACTGCCAAAAAAAAAATGATCTGGGCTATTTGAGTTATAATTCATATGACAAATGAGTTAATGTTTTGAATTGTTTTTCTTTTATAATTATAATAATTGATTAAGTAAAATCAATTATTATAGATATTATAATTATAAAATGAATTAAATTATATATACCTGATTTGGTATATATAATTTAACTTATTTATCATGAGGCGCCGCAGGAGATAATTTTATTATAGTATAAATAATCTTGATTTTGATTAATACACAAAAATGTTTAAATGGATGATTCTGTAAAAAATAAAATAGGTAAAAATAAAATTAGTAAAAGGAAATACGAAGTAATTTTCTTCTTTATTGAAATATTAAAATTTTAGCCTTTTTATGGCAGTTTAATAATCAAAAAAGGCTAGAAAAAAGCTAGAAGCTAGAAAGAATATTTCGAGGCTAAAAGCAAAATAAAAAGGCTAAAAGCAAAATAAAAAGGGAAGATTAGCAACACAGGTTGCTAATGCCGAAACAATATCCTATAGAAAATTTACTGTAGATATCTCTCCCCCCACATTTTTAGAAATTTGGAGTCTTGGGGGGTAAAAGCATATAGAAAATGTACTTTATACATTTCCTAGACCCAAAAAAATAAAAGCTACCAAGTTTATATATGGTCAATATAGGAGTCCCACAAGTCCGCTAACGGAGTGGAGAGTTAAATGCTAGTTGTATTATAAACTTTAAACAAATGATTACAATTATTAAGTTTTTGGAGGCTTCAATATGTCACCTTGAATGCTCATTTTAACTTATTAATGTCGTATGTTTTATAGTCTTTAATTTGTTATAAAATAAAATGGTAAAATTATTGTTATTATTGCTTTCTAATGATAACCTCAAAATAATTCTTTATCACTTTCTTTTTGTTTATTTGTGTTTTTCACTTAATAATATTTTGGTAATTATCATAAATATTTATAAACAAATTAAGTTTTGCTATTATTTGTTTTTGTATTCTTTAAATTAACGTATGTTTAGTATTATGTATGTGTTGATAAATGTACTAAACTTATAAAAGCTTTTAAAGCTAAATAGGTAAAAGAGCTTTCATGACCTTCGTAGACTCTCATGTTAATTACGTAGTATCTATATCAGAAAAATTTTTTACGAAGACAAACGTGAAAATTAACACTAATTTATGGAAGTTGGTAAAAGTTGCACAAATACAACAATAAGGCGAATTTATTTATGTTTTTTAAATATGCAGTTTGACAGATATAACAACTAAGAATAATAATCAGTTGTTTAACTGAGGTTACCACGTATACATTCGCACTAATTTTGAAGTTTGTCTCAATAAAAACTTATCTAATATAGATACTACGTTATGACGTTAAGAGATGGTTTACAGTGCTGTTCAAAAAAAAACTGTTGTAATTTAAAATTTTAGAGATAGGAGTAGAAATACATACAGGATATTTTTTGGGGTGTGTTCGATTAGTTTATTGAACAAAACACTTATTAAATAAATAAAATTAAACTAAACAACAAATTCGTCTGATGTGCTTTTGTTAGTGTCCTGTCATTTTCACAGTCAAACATCAAATCTCCTTCCTATTACGTTTTGTCTTTTGATGTACGTCTTATTTACATAGTTATATCCTCACTCAAACTCATTCAAACAACTCCGACTCTCCAAAGAGCAATAAGAGACGGAGCTAATTGTCAAAAACCTAAGTCGGTTGGCAAAAATCTAATTCATGTAACAACAAAATACAAGTAATCAAATATATTTTGTTGTTGCTAAAAAAAAAATAAACAAATATTTTTCTACTAAACAACATTTTTTTTAGTTTCGTCTCTATGTGTATATTATCTGCCGATCTCCGTTCCCATATACATTTCTAATGATATTTTATTTGTTACCAGTGTTGCCACGGCAAAAATTTTTTTCTAACCAAAATTTTAGAAAAAATAACCAAGTTGGGGGGAAAAAAACAAAATGTTAAAAATTCAGTTATTATACAAAAATTAATATAATCTTAATATATGTATGTATTCAAGTTTTAAATACTTTGCAAACTATTCATAAACTTTAGTTAGTCTTTAGGAGAAAAAAATATTTTAAATTTAACTGTTTAGAATACTGTTTATCAAAATGTGGTCCCTGACCTAATTTTGTGGGGAGTCAGGATATAAAGTTTAATAATAAGAATTTAATTATCCTCACATCCTTATGATATAGTGTCGAAAGCAAACCAGGTTGTAATAAAATTAGAATTGTAAAACAGCTGGGTTGTGATGTGTTCACAGAATAAGAACGCAAATAAGAGTTATTTTTTATAGGGACTTAGCCAATCTCGTTTGGT
Organism: Protocalliphora azurea; assembly: GCA_932274085.1. Taxonomy (NCBI): domain Eukaryota; kingdom Metazoa; phylum Arthropoda; class Insecta; order Diptera; family Calliphoridae; genus Protocalliphora; species Protocalliphora azurea. Next base: position 68,921,865 of record OW026519.1, read on the forward strand.
AGTATGAATTCCAAAATCTAAAGATCTTTTTTATTTTTTTTTTTTTTTTTTTTTTTAGGTAAAAGATATTTAATTGTGAGCTTTGGCAAAAAGATTCAATATCAATCGTTCATGTACCAAAGCACTCACATATATTAAATTTTAATAAGTAAATTTAAAAATTGTGCACAAAATTTTGGTTCAATTGAAAATATATCGCGATTGATAAAACACTTTTATTTCAGTTATTTGCCCTTTTTAAATTTTTATTATTTAATTATGTTGTCTTGTACAGTTTTAATAACTAAACAAGATACATTTTTTATTCGCTACTGGGGAACACCATAAAATATACCAATCGACTCAGAATCTACTTAGTTGGTCGAAATTGGTTCATTATTACACCTTGTCCCCAAATAAATGTTCTCTTTTAGTAATACTTTAAAGCTCAAATTCATATCTTAAATACGAATTTCTACAGAATTCTGCACAAATAAAACATTTTTAATCCTAAAAAATTCTATAAAAAAATTTTATGTAGGTACATACATAAATAAAATATTATATTCAGTTTTAAAAGGATCGCTTTAAAATGAATTGTAGCCTCTATAAAGGTCCTCTCCAGAAAATCAGTTAAATCTCACATAAATATTATTATGTTAATAAAATTTGGCTCAAATAAGATTAACCACAGTACCTACTTTAAGTCACATACACAATAATAGGATGTCGGTCTTCACCTAATATATAGTTCTTTTTTAATATTAATTTATTTTGTAATTATAATTAATTAGATTGTTTGTTATATTTTTAGAACTTTCTCACAAAAGTATCTCAATTCATTTCACTTTTTGGTTAAATATTAGAAAATCTTTATTATATCTATTGATTTAAATTGTCTTCTTCATTTGTAAGTTAAAATTGGAATTTGAAGTTATAGAAACCTTTAGTTTTTAAATGTGTAATGAATTTTTAGCACAATCTCTTTTTATTTTTGGCAAGTTTAACAGAGTAAATAGCATTTTTAAAACTAATAAAAACAAATTTTTGATTTAACAAAAAAAAAAAAAAAAAAAAAAAAATAACCAAAATGGAAAAAGTCATCATCTCCACATTGGAAAATAAAATAACCTATTTTGGTTAAAAATAACCAAAACGGCAACACTGTTTGTTACATATTTTGTATATTAAAAATAGTAAAGTCGAATCTCGATTTAACGAATGATATAAAATCTTTTGTATATTTTCTTATTAAATTTTGAAAACAAAATCATTTCCATTATTATTTTGAAAAATTTGGGATTTTAATTACTAAAACTTTAAGTTGTTTTAGTTTAATAAAATTTTTGAACAGAATTTGAATTTGTATATTTCTGTCACCCAAAAAACTGAATTTTTAACGTAAATTTTGTATTTTTTGAAATAGCAAACAAAAATATTAAATTATGCTTCTTTAAAAGACATGTTTCTGGGAATATTGAATAGATTTTAATGATTTAAATTGCATTTTTTACTGTTATCCTTTTAAGAATTTCAAATTCATAAAATTGCATGATCTGAGAAACTTGAAAAGTTAAGCCAGATCTTGACAGGATATCAAGAATTTGAAACCAGCCAGATAAAAGGAGTCCGTACCGAAAATCTATTGAAAATTATGTAAAAATACATTATTAAATCCTTCTTAAAAAATTCTGAGTATTTGAAATTTGTAATACTATGTTCATGTATGCTTGTTTTTTTTTTTTTTTCATTGAACACAAAATGTTTGAATTGGTTTTTATACATTTTAATGCTTAAAAAACATCCCATTTTGAAATTTTTAATTATTTAACACATAAAATACATGATAATTTTCCTTACAGGGGAGAAGTTTTTAGTAACATTGGAATATGCTGAACGTACTTTAAGTCAAAAGTGACAAACGCTTTTAAATAAAAAATACAGAATTGGAAATATAAATGTATTATATTTCTTACCTTTTACTTTTGTCAGCAGTTAATTGTATGCAATAAAACATTTTATAATTTAATTTTAAATTTTTAAACAAATTTGACATGTGGTGAAACACCTCAATTTAGAAGTATTCATTGTTCACATGTGAACATAGTATGTAGTATCAAAATTTCACAAAATTTTTTTTTAAATGAAATAATTTATTTTCATTGATTTCATTAAACAGAATTTAAGCATAATTTCGGGAATAACATTTTCCTATGCTTTTAAAATTAAGTACCATTAAACAAGATGGGGAACTTTCCAGGTGTAACATATCAAAAAAAGTCATCTAAGACCCCATATATTCTGGGTCCTCGTGAAAATCTAAAACAATCTAGCAATGTCCATCCATTCTGTTCAAAGAAGGATAGGGCCCAGGACGGATCACGTAGGAGGGCTCAAATGTTTCTCTTATATAAGGTTTGTTTGGTATTTAAAATGAGCAAAATCGGTTAATAACCAAAAAGAGTTATGGGCCAAAAACTAGAAAATGTTAGTCGTAAATCCATTTCACAATTTTCTACCGATATCTCTTAAACAGAAGCATGTACGGCAATGAAATTTTATACAAATAATTCAAGGATCGAGGTAAGCTCACCAAAAATATAATTAAGATTTTTGTAAAAGAAATCCCACAATTCCCAAATAACCGGCGAAAATGCCAAAAATGGTATTTTTTGGAATTTTTTCCATAAAGACCACATTTTTTGTAAGTCCAGTGAATCACGCTTCTGTTTGTAGATCCAAGCTTAGGGGTTTTAGAACATATCAAAATTTCGATACAAAATAGATCCAACTCAGGGGTGTCTGTACTTAGCTCTAATGAGTGATAAGCGTCGTTTTCGTTTGTTAATAATCTACGTTAAGATACCTTTTGAAAAAGTATAAAATTATTATACATTCCTAAAGAAAATTTCATATTACAGAAAAAAGAATGTAGACGAAAAAGTGTATGAACACACAAAAAACAAAAAAAAAAAAAAAAAAATCTAAATTTTTGCAATTTTCTGTTTCAAAATCGTTCATTTTTAAACTCGGAAAATGTATATCGACTTAAATTTTTTTATTCAATAGATAATTTTGTTCTCTAACTAACTGGAGGAAAACTTAAAAAATCGGTTGAAAATATTGAGCTATATATTTAAAAAACTACACCATGAAAAGAAATATTGCAAAATTGAGAAATGCAAATAACTTGAAAAATATGATGGATAAATAGCACATACAAACATGTTTTTAATGTCTTATAGAGAGCTTTAAAAAGATGTTAAAATATTTGAAATTGGATTAGAAACAAAAATTTTGAAATCGGTTAAAAATTGTCTATGTTGGACGTACCCTAGTTTGAACCCATATAGCTCCACTGCTGAGGGGTCTATGAGGCCTCCCTTCTAAACATGTAATATATGAAATATGTTATCTGAGAGGAACGTTAATGTTGCATGAATTATGTTTTCGACTATTCAATTAAGGTTTTTTCTCTCAGATATCTATATATTTGTTTATCTGTGGTTTAACGAATTTACTTACAAATTTTTTCATATAAAATTTTAAATCAACTTTATTTTTATCATGTTCAAATATTACATATTTTAGTTTTATTATAGATTTCTGGAAATGAATATTAAAAAGTTTAACTTCGAAAATACTTAATATTATAAAAAAAAAATTACTTGGTTGGGAGATTTTTCATTCTAGCACAAAATTTTGAAACAGTATTCCTTATGCAAGCAATGGATCTGTAAATGTTAGATGTATAACTTCAAAATACTTATAAAAAAAACTAATCTCATGTTGTATTCATACGTATATTAGATTATTTTCATCAGATTTCTGAACACTTTTATTGGTAATTTTTAGTATTTTCCAGATTTATGTTTAATTTAGTAAGATTTCCAGATTTATGTATAATTTACTTAACTAATAGTAAAAAAACATAATAACGTAAAAATCTGAGACACAGTTTTTAACATAATTATGAAAGGTAGTAATTTTATTTGTTTAAAATATTTAAAATTTTCTTAATATTATAAATGGCATTATACTTTTATCTTATTTCATTATTCGTTAATTTAGTATGATCTATAATGTTTCGTTTTGTTATAGTTAATAAAAGAAATAATTATCTTTATAAGAAAATATGGCGTTTTTTATAACTAAAGTTCTAAAAACATGCGCGGAAAATTGATTTCTTTATTCCCATTTCCCATGAAAAGAAATATTGCAGGACACCACAAACCCTACTCATGACTTGTATTTTTATATATATTTTATGTATTACATATTTATCTCTTTTATTAAAATATATTATTTTGTTAAAAAATTATATTTGATTATTATTAGAGAATCCGTGATTATTTACTATTTATTTCTGTTTCTAAAAAGCCATCCATTACATCAAAGGTTTCCTCTCGAACTCGAATTCAAATTCTAAATCAAATATTTGTACGAGTATTACACACAACATCAAACCTTCACTGCAATGGATTATTCTAGTTTTTATTGATAGGATGCGATTCAGTTGTAAGTCTCCGTTTTCTTATTATGCACTTTACTATTGTTTATTACAATTCTATCTTTGATAAACTAATGTATTTCTTAACATTCTTCACAAATTTTATACTCAAGGAAATAATTTCATTTATATTATAATGTTCAAAAAAAAAAAAGAAAAATAAAAAAATAAAAAAAATAATAATAAAAATAAATAAATAATTAATTAAATAAATACACATCATCAAATTAGCTATACGAAATAAATATAAATTTGTATTCCCTAATGCCTCTACAAATATGCTTGACTATTTCACTAAACTCTATATTATCCCATATAGTATAAGATTTTCAGTCAGATTTAGGAAAACAAGCATACGAGTATTAATTATTAATTTCAAATACTAAGCAATACACAGTATATACTAGGGTATTAAATTTACTCGACTCTTTCATTATTCGATTAATCAAATAACTGAAAAATGCAGTTTTTAAATTACTCGAATAATAAATTGTACCTTAAAATTTTACTCGTTAAAAAAAAAAAAAAAAATTAAAAAATAAAATTGGAATTGTGTGTTGTCTTAGAGCTAGGTTCTCACAAGATCTTAATTTGCGAAACCCTTTTGACATTGTAACTGAAGCTCGACCCACTATAACTTTAACTAGTTTAAAAGTTTGATAATGGCGGTATTGTTTTTGCTTCATGAGATCTTTAATATTAGTAAATTTTTTTCGGATAATGCATATCATTCACAAAAGTTTCACATAAAAATATATGTTGATGAACATTTTTCTAATAGTATATAACAAACGGACAAAGTTTGCTATATTTCAGCTAAACTGAGTTACATTTTACCTTTTTTATTTATATATATTTATAATTAAAGAATCTTTTAGCTTTTAAATTAAATTAAATTAAATTTTTTCTCTGCGAATCAAAAGTTTAGTGTGATCTGCATTGAAAGGTACACAGGATGTTATTTTATGTTTAAAATTCGGAAAGGCATTAAAATAACTTTATAAAAAAGTTCTTGTATTTACAAAAAAATAAAAATAGATTTTGATGTGAAAAATCGATAGTTTCATCAAATTTATCTTTTTAATTATTTGTTTTCTTTGCCACATCGGAAAGTTTTCTTTGCATTGTGTCATTGCACAGAATCACTTTCTTTATTTGATTATTATTTCCTTTATTATGCATAATATTTTCAATCTAAGTAAAACACGGGTTCCTTCATTGGTTTTTCTTGCAGATAGTGCTAATTGATTCTTAAAAATAATTCATTTAAAAAAATTTTTATTTTTGCTTTTAATTTGGAGATGTTTTGCATAAATATGTCTTTCCATTTTAAAATAGTTTCAGGCTTTCATTGGAGTTTTCATTTAAAATTCTAAATAATATTTCCATTAAAAAATTGTGTGTTCAAGAATATTTTTCAGATTTCTTCGCCTCCACGAATGTCCGTTGCCTTAGAGTTTTATTAAAAAGGAAAGCAAAAACAATACTTTAAAAAGTTAAAAATAGGCCTACTTTAATTGAAACCACTTAATTTAAAAGAAAGACTTAAATAACTCTTAATAAGTAAATTCTTTGATATTTAAATAAATTGGCCTAAAATAATCTTTTATGAATTCGAACAAAATTCTGAATTATTTTAAATAAAGAGGTTCAGCGATTCTTAGCATAAAGTATAAGTTTACTTGCTTGACTCAATTTTAAGCCCAAATCTCTTACATATTCCAAGTTTCATCCAAGTCATCATCATCATATAGTCTATACCATACTGAGAATTTGTTAGTAAATTAACTCCATATTTACACATATCGACTGCACTATCATTCGTAGAACTAACAATATGTTTTTCCAAATCAAGATTAAAATTCTCCAATTTGTTTCTTACGAAAAATTGAATTGAAGGCGAATCTTTTTTTCTTTATCACTTTTAAACCCAAATTATAAAAAATAAATTATTTAAATTTGACATAATAATTTTTTAAAATGTCATCTCTATATACTTGTTTGATTTTTATGATTGAAAAACGACCTTTAATTACGCGTTGTAATTTAGGCATATATTCGGTTCTTTTTACCAAATGCAGTTTTTTTAATGTAACTCCAAATTGTAGTGTTACGTTTAAATTATAAAGATTCTATAAACATGTTTTCAAGCTAAATTTATTAAAAAACTAAAATTAAAACATCTTTAAAACTAGTTAAGGGAGGAAATCCTTAAAATATTTTTAGTTGAATTGTTCGATTAATCGGTATAATTTGCAATTATTTGATTTTAATTTTCCGAAATGAATACTTTATTACTAGAAACTAGCATTCAAAAACACTAAACAGTGAAAATATATATATACTAGACTGCACCAAAATTTGCCGACTTTTGCGTTTAATCGTAACTCCTATTAGAATTTTTCATTGGTTTGTAAAAAGATATTGCGTGAAATATTAGTGAAATCGGATATCGTTAATCCATTTCGCATCGGACCTGAAGTTTGTATGATGCGTTTATATGCTGAAAATATGGCTTTTTACAGTTTTTAGAAAAATTTAGCTATTATATACTTTGCCTTGTAACAGAATGTTAAAAAATCGTAATTTAAATATAATGATTTAACAAACAAGACACAAAAAGAAAAAGTCGGTTAAAAATGTTAAAGTTATTACGAATTCCCCAGATCATTAATGTGTTTTAGACCACTTGTGTAAGGAATGTATAAAAAAATTTTTTAGAAATGCGTAAATAAAGTGCTATTTTTAATTAAATTTAATTCATAATTGCTGATAAATACGTTTTCGTTTCTGCAGGATAATGCAAATCCCCGTCCATGCTTTGTTAAAAATGTTAATTCATAACTCCAATTTCAAACTTCTAAAAATTTTGTTAAAAAAATTTCAAAAAACTTTAAATAAAACTTTGCAGATTTATAAACAACCACATGAAATAAACATGCCAATAAATTAGGTCAATACCTTGTATACAGCATTACCGTTGGGATGCCCAAAAAAGAGGATTTCAAAAAATAAAGTCGCCAAAATGGGGATTTTTTGAAAAAAGGGGCCAACTGCTTCAACACCTAAAAAACTGCTCAAAATATGTTTACTTGATAAAACAAAAACAAAATTGACAAAATTGAGTACGTATTTGTAGAAATTTCGACAATATATAAGAAAATATTAGTTGGTTGTGTTTATAACCAAATCGACAAGTGGACAATTGTGGACCGCTACTTTTACGAAGTGTAAAATAAAATATAAAAATACAGAATATTACGTTAATACTAACATTTATATGACTTTATGCACTTTAGGGTGATTCCAAAAAGTGGGCTTATATGGGAGGTATGTTAAATTATGGAGCGATCCTCATAAAATTTGTCACTGTGATTTCTATTTATTTAAAACTTATCTGTGTCGAATATAAACTTGATAATAATATGTGTATGTTATTTATGCACGTTAAAGTGGTTTTGGAAGACAGTTTTACATGGGCGTTATGGCCAATTATGGACCGATCTTCATGAAATTTGGCACAAATATTTATACTTATACAAAACATCTTTAAAGCGAATTTCATTAAAGACATTTATGATCATTAAACCACTATTCCTGAAGGACATTTGTGTGGGGCTAGGTGAAATGACGGACCGATCATAAATAATTTCAACAGACTTCGACCTTGTGTCATGAAAATCCTACGTGTCAAATTTCATTGAATTATTTTCAAAATTGCGACCTGTCCTTTGTGCAAAAAGTTTACATGTACAGCCAGCCAGTCAGACGGACGGACATCGTTAGAGTGACTCAAAAAGTGATTCTGAGTCGATTGGTATACTTTACAAACATCAGAACAAACACATAATACCCCAACCACCTATGGTAGTGTGGGGTATAATAATTAGACTATTGAAATTATTCACAAAGCTTTTTGGATATTGTGACAGCTCTAGTACAAGGAAACTGCAAGTCCATTATAATAATATTATTAGATATGTGCATGGGGCTAAAGAAACATGATGGTGTCTCCTCTTTCTCGAAGAGCCCGTATGGAGTTTCTTTCGCAGACTTAATCAATATAAATTAACCTAAATATTTATATAGTTTGATAAATTTCGCTAGATCGAAAAGAGGTAAGAGAGTTATTATCTCGTATCAGAATGGCACTTTTTCATAAACGCGATTCGTCTTTGGAATGCAATTCCACACAACATACAGTTAGTTAGCAACGCAATACAATTTAGGAAATCTGTATATAATTTCTACAAGCAATTATAATTTTTAATTTATTTTTATAGTTACTTGTAACATTGAATTATGCATTTATGCCTAAAATATAACTTTTAATATTGTAATATTTAATTTTTAAATTGTAATTTTTGTAAACCTAAGAGCTGACTTTAAAATTTAATTTCTTTATCTTTAATACTGATAACTGCATTCATATTTATGTGGCTCATTTTATAACAATTATAATCCTTTAATATAATTATAAGATTTTTTCTTATTCTGCAGGGTATTAATAAATAAAAATAAAGAGACAAAAATATTATACTTTAAGAAAGACTACTAAATTAAATAATAATTTTTATTGTTGCAAAAAAAAAAAAATATATACATTCATAAAAATAGCTAACATACGAGTAAAATTCTCCTTTTATTAATTAAATTTCTGTACTTTTGTTCGAGGCTTCCACTAGGACTACTGTCTTACAAATCCCCGTCTAACAAATTTAGTACTGAAAGCATGGATTCACAAGTGTTGAAAATTAAAATCATAAACTTTAGTTACTCTTTAGTAGAAAAAAGTATTTAAAATTTAACTGTTTAGAACAATCTTTATCAAAATGTGGTCCCTGACCCAATTTTGTAGGGGGTCGGATAATAAAAATTTAATTATTCTCACGTACTTACGATATGATGTCGAAAGAAAACTAGATTGTAATAAATTTAGAATTATAAAACAACTGGGTCAAGCAGTAATAGAAAAAAATGTTGACTTTAACAATTATGTGATTACAGAAAAAGTAGTGAACTTTTTAAATTTTTATTATTATTTAGTTATGTTTTCTTGCACAGTTCTAGTAATTAAATAAAGTACATTTTTTATTCCCTACAGCACTATATTGGGCAACCCAATGGTTCATTATTTCACCTAGTCCTCAAATAAATATTCTTTTGAAGTAATATTTTAAACCTTAAATTTCTTAGATACATATAAACATATTTCTACAGAATTCTGCACCTTCTATATAGAGTCCCCTACCGAAATTAAAAGTACTTAAATCCCACATAAATGTTAGTATGTTAATAAAATTTGGCTCAAATGAGATTAACCATAGCACCCATATCGTTAGAACTTTCTCACAAAAATCTCCCAATTCATTTCACTTTTTGGTTAAATATTACAAAATATTTATATTTTCTGTTATATTATATTTTCTTCATTGCCAGTCAAAATTGGAATGAGAAGTTATAGGAACGTTTAGTTTTTAAATGTATGATGAATTTTTAGCACACTCTCTTTTTATTGTTTTTTTATTATTGGTAAGATTAACAGACTAAAAAGCATTTTTAAAACTAATAAATATAAAATTTTGATTTAACATAAAAATAACCAAAATGGAAAATAAAATAACCAATTTTGGTTAAAAATAATCAAAACGGCAACACTGCAACGGTTTTTCAAAACCTCTCATTTTTTACTCTCCTTCTCAGTCGGTGTTGCCGTTGTTGCAAAATAAATCACTTATGTTTACACTAAATTTATATAAGATTGAAAGAGAAAGAAAGTTTTGCTTTATATTTTTTATGTATGGAGTTTATGAGAGGGGAAAATAATTTTTTTATACATGTAGTTTTGTTGTTGCCGCTTGCTTGTGCTCTAAAGCCGCTAAACGGTAACGCTGCTTATCTAAGTCATATCTGCGATTTGAATTCTGAGGATTTCGGCAAGAACTGATATTTATGCGAAACAAAATTATTTCACAATAAAATTAACCGTATCTCAGAAATTACATTCTGAAAAAAAGTTCAAAAAAAGGTACTGACCTAATCCTTTTTTAAATTTATTTCCTGCGGTGTCTATAAATCTGAAGTTTTATTTGAACTTTTGCTTAAGAAAATTTCTAAAAATTTGAAATCACTAATTTTGACGTTTGTTTTGATAAAAATTTGTCTAATATAAGCACTACGTTATGCAGCTGAAAGTGGCGTGCAAAGGAAACAGTATTGTTTTGTGAAGACAGGGCTGTTTTGTAAATGAAGAGAAAAGGGAATAGGGTGTTGCTGTGTATAACCGTAAATTACTTATTGAAAAATATTAAATATATAATTTTTAAAGTAATTTTTATTAATGTGCGTATTAAATCTTGCAATTAATCGATTGATAATTGTAAATTTTATAAATATTTGTATTTAAAATAAATAGCATTTTTGCTTGAAACAAAAACGCTACAAACAAATTTTGTTATAAATTGATTAAAACAAAATAAAAAATAAGATTTTCCAATAAATTAATTTAATAATTGATGTCACATAAATTTATGGTAGTTGTATGTTTAATCAAATACTTTTGAACAAATAATTTGCATCTAATTTGAACAGACTTAAAATAATGTCAACTTCTTGTAATGCGCATAATGTGTACAAAAAATCTACTCTGTATTTAGTAGCAAAAATTGCGAGAAAACACGATGAAATATTTCGTGTCAAATATTTGCGTAATCTGAACTTAGCTTAACAAAAAAAACATATCTGTGGCTAAAAGGAAAATCTGTATAACTGAAGTTATGTCATTTTCCTTTTTTTTTATTTTTAGAATTGTTGTATTTCATTACATATTGTGTACTTTTTTACAAATTATTTTAGGCGATACATAACAACATACTTCGTTTGATTTTACTTTTTTTCGAAATATAAAAACTACATAAATTAACATATGATTTTTTCAATATTTCCTGCATTAAAATTCTTGATTAAATTTAATATACCTATTGAAATATGTAGTTTTTTAAGACATAAATTTTATTTTCATAGTATTTTGCAAATGGATATATCTTAAAATTAAATTTTTTGAAAAAAAAAAAAAATGTATAACTTGAGATATTTAAACAAAATATTAATTTTATAAAGAGAAAAATGTACATTACTTCTTTGCAACATTTTTCAAAAGTTAATAACATATCGGTTTAAAAAATATACCAAATAATTTTCGTATGAATTGTAGATAATTCATAATTGAATACCTATGACCTTTAATTTCAATTTAAATCCTAAAAACGGTCTCCAGAAAAGTAATAAAAATCAATTATATAGTTTTGTCCTTTTTGCCACAGATATTATTACACACTACACAATAAAAATAGGAAACAAATAATTTGTGTACATTCTTCGAAATGACCTTTACACTCTATCTGTTCACAATACACATTTCGTTCAAATACCTACGATCATTGCACTAATCTTTAGGAAAAACAAATCCACTAATAATAGTATAAGTCCTAAACACTAGGCTACAAAATCACAATCACTTCATCAAACACTTCTTAGCAAAATTAATACATACGAATGTGTCTGCCTGTAATGCACACTTCATTCTAATGCACACACTAATTGTACTAAACCCAAACATTGAGCTCTATGTTGTGTCATAAATTGTGAAATCTCTCTGTCTTAAGAAAAAAAAAAAAAAAAAAACGAGAAACAAAGATATAGTCGGTCTTGATGAGCATTGTGTACGAGCATAAAAATGTGGGAAGGTGACTTATATTACACCTGTGGCCAATTTTACTAAATGTAAAATAAACGAGAAAGAAAGATATAGTCCGTCAAGAGCGACTATATGATACCCTACTCCATTGTGTACGAGCATAAAAATTCGGGAAGGGGTCTTATATTACACCTGTGGCCAATTTTACTAAATGTAAAATAATACTAGTATATATAAATACAGAATAATGTATTGATACTAACATCTAAATGATTTTATGCACTTTAGGGCGATTCCTGGCAGTGGGTTTATATGGGAGATATGGTAAATTATGGACCGATTCTCATAAAATTTGGCAATGTTATTTCTACTGACATAAAACTTATTTGTATCGAATATTAACTTGATACTAACATTCGTATGGAATTTTTGGAAGAGGGGTTTATATGGTAGCTATGGTCAATTATGGACCAATCTTCATAAAATTTGGCACAAAGTTGAAATAACCAATTTCAATAGGCTATGTCCTTGTATCATAAAAGTCCCAAATCGATTTAAAAAGTGATTCTGAGTCGTTTGGTGCACTTTAAGGTGGGTGTTGGGTAACCTTTTCTATGTGTTACAAACATCAGCACAAACGTATAATACCCCGACCACCTATGGTGTTGTAGGGTATAAAAACTTACTAATTGCATCAACCAAAAATAATCAATAGTTTAATATTATATTTATAAGTATCATCTTAGTTTATTATTCAGCTTTTATGTAAAAAAATTCAATATATCTTATAATAGAGTTAAAATTTATTAAATATAATTATTTTGGGAAACAACTATTAATTATCGTAAGAAAATAATCATCAAAAATGATGTTAAATTTTTTTATAGTGTAAACCTTGTAAACCTTGTGTAAATCCTTAATGAAATTGTATTGGAAATGGAATTTCAATGCAATTTGAAACGGGTTTATAAAAATGTAACGAAATTTACGTTAGATTTTTTTTAATTTTTCTTTTTGCATTTTTTAATATAAAATTGATTAATACTCTCATTTTATAAAAGGAAATATTTTAAAATGAAAGAAATTTGTATGAAAAATACAGGGAAATTTTTTTTTAAAATTTGAAATTTAAAAAAAAAATTCTTACGTTTGAAAAAGTTTCTTTTTAAAACGTTTTTTCATTAAAGAAAACAACTGATTCTATAAAATTGGATTGAAATTATAGAACATAAAAACATTTCATTTAACGTGTTTGTGGCACTATTTTGTATAAAAAAGGCAGAAAAAAAAATAATATTCACAGAAAAATTTTGGAAAAAAAAATGAAAAGGTAACGTGTAGGTAAAATATTACCCGATTGTTACACAGTTTTGCTATGAATGTAAATTTATATATAGTTTTAAAAAGATAAGAAATTCTCTTTCAAATGCCGTTTAAAAAATAAAATCGATTAACAAGTCCTAACATTTTAATGTAGTGTAATAATCTACTCAACAATATATACAAACTAACGTAAGTTATATTATAAGTGCATTTAATATCTTTATTTTGTAACACAGTATTTTTGTGTTCATCTTAAACCATTATAAATATAAGGATAGTTTTATTTTGTTTGGCGATTTCTAAAATATTTTTTTTATTAAATTCAATTTTTTAAATCCTCAATGTAAAATGGAATCCAAAATATTACAATTTTCAAATCCATTTATTGGATTTTACAAACCAATATTTCCATTAAGGTAATTCCAAAAAATTTCGACACAAAATTACAGTTTTAAAAATTATATATCTTCAATTTTTTTATTTTTTTTTTAATTTGGAGTGTTCATGAAACTAGTCATCGTGCATTTTATGGTGTATGAATCAGTTCCATATCATTTACGGTTAATGTATTATGGACTTCTAAAGTAGGACACCTAGGGCATTTTTGTCAAAAATATACAAAATTTAAGGCTAAATTTTGTTAAATTATCCGATTTTAATAAAATTGGTATCAATGGAAATAAAATATAAAATCATAAAAGTTACACATTCTCCTTGCGCTTGGACTTCTAAAATGAAAAAATATCCTTTATCCTAAGATACCTTGCAAAAAGAGTCTTTTAATTTTAATTATTTTTTGCCAGTCGATTTTACAATCAATCAATTTTTCGTTGTAGTGTAAAAATTCAAAATGAAATCTCAATAGGATCAGAAGTCATAGTCATAGTCTATAGCAATTAGTACAATTTTGACAAATTAATATCTGATACTTTTTTTGAATTTAATATCAAAACAAATAGGGAAGAAAAAGCAAGCAGTGTTGGTCAACATCGACCATGTAATATCCTACATGCTATAGGACCTATGGTCAGTTGCGGAACGATCCTTATGAAATTTATTACAATTATTTTAATCTGTGCGTATATGAAAATTATTTGTGTAAAATTTTATTTCGATATTGGCATTTTTGTGAGGTTTATGCACGTTTAAGTATTTCTATGGGAACCATGTTCAATTATGGACCTATAATTATGAAATTGAGTACGATGATTTATACTTATATACAACTCTAATACATAAAATTTTGTATTGACGTTAACATTAATATGAGATTTATGCGTTTTTAAGTAATTTTTAGGCACCGGAATCTACATAAATGATATCATCAATTATGGGCCTATTTTTAGAAAAAATGGTACAACGATTTATATTTGTATAAAACTTATATGTGCTGAAATTACATATATAAAACATATTTCAAATATTTATATGCATTAAACCACAATTCCAAAGAAAAAGCTGTATGAGGTATAAGTGAAATAATGAACCGATCATGATCAATTTCAATAGATTTTGCCTTTGCAACACCATATATCAAATTTGAGTAAATAATCTTTAAAATTGTAACAAATAATAATAATAAAGTGGGTTACAATGGGTTAAAAGTCTGTTAATGCATTCCTGAAACTACTAAAATAATATCAAATTATTTTTTCGGAATCAGGAATGCGCTATATAGGCAAATCATTTCAATAAACAATGATCTGTTACATTAAAATTTGAATAATTTTATAATATGGCAAAAACCCACTTAATATCTAACAGAACATGTGTTAGTTAGTAAAGAAAATTGATGTAACTTCAGATCCCATTGATTTACAATAAAGAAGAATCTCAGTCCTTTCCAATGATTCCAAGTTTGTTGAAATATAATAATGCACATAAAAGTTATTGAAGCTTAAATTTTGCTCATTTTGGCAAAAAAAAAAGAGGTTCATAGAATATGAAGCGTTAGCGACATGCTGCATGGTGCATGGTGAATTACCCATTGTCGAACTAAAATTTTCTATTGGAAACAGAATTCATAAACCCAATCAATTGATTTCGTTGAGAAAGTGTTGTCAATCCAATCCGTATTGGATTCCATGAAGAGGCTGAATATATGTATTTCATTCAAGATTTAATTCTTTTTTTAAACTTACAGAACTAATTTCAATTTAACCTTAAACTATATTTACAAAACATAAATAGGCTTTTAAATATTAATCAGTTTAAAAATTATTCCTAAATTTTCATTGCATTATTATTATTTAAAATTTATTTTTAAAACCGATCCTTTGTGTTTAAAAAAAACCGATCCATACGATATTTGAAAAATGAACATTTTGAAAAAATGACAGTACTTCAACTGAGAAAAAATGAATTTTAAGCCGGTTAGAAAACTGAGTCGATGACCCTAGTGTAAAAAATTTTATTTGTATAGGAATATTCGTTCTTTTGCTTATTTCGTTACTTTAGACTAATTTTCGTAAAACTAAACTTTAAAGATTCACTGTATATAATCTTATTCTATTTATCATAAATCTGTTTGGTAATTTTCTCCACTCAGGAGATCTTCACATAAAGCCAAAATACTCAATCATTACAGTAAATAAAAAAAAAAAGAAAAAACAATCAAAACCGAACCGAAAGACTAAAATATGTCTATTCATCTTATTATTAAAAGTTATTCCCTAATGTCTCCTAATAATCAGCATAAAAAACATTGTGTTAAAGAACTTAAAATACAATAATAACAAACGTAATACATATTTTATACAAAAATAGTCTATCTGTCTGTAATGCACATTTCAGTCTAAAGCACACAATTATTACATTCTACTTAAAAAGCAAGCTCTGTACTATATTATCCCATCAATTATAAAATCTCTCCGTTTAAAATACTAATTACTCCAATCCCACTTTGTAACAACTTAATTATAACGTTTAAATTGATTCTTTTCTAAATCTTGTGTTAAATCATTACCTTTTAATGGACTCTGTCTAAATCAATCGGTATTTAATGGACTCTCGCTAAATTGATGGGTTTTTTAATTGCTTTTGTTCCAATTATTGGGAAATCTAAGAGAATAGGAACAAAACTCATTAAATTTAATGGTTTTTGTTCCATTTGAGTTAGAACTCTCATGTATTTAAAAACCAGTTTCAGTTTCTTGAATACACTAATTTACGATTACAATTTTTGTAATCGTTAAACGTTTCTACTAATATTTTTTTAGTTTGTTTTGCAAAATATTGGATATCGAAGTTTATTTACTTCAATATCCGACTTCAAATTTTCTTTATTTAATAGATAATTTTGTTCTTTAATTAGTTAAGAAATAACGGGATATATAAAAAAAGTTGTAGTTAAAATTTCAAATGAAAATAACTCGAAAACTAGATAAATAACACAACTAGTCATGATTTTTATAGGCCTTATTTAGGGCTTTAAGAAGATGTAAAAATTTTCGATTCTGCCCCACTGTGCATATATCCTGAAATTAAAAAACTTACTGCTAAAACACTGGTCAGGATTTTGCGGTGTTATATACTAATATTATCTTAACTTTTGTATCTAAATTTTCTCTTCAGTAACTTAAATTTATCCGATGTTATGGAGCTCAGATCTAAATTTTGTACTTTTATTATCTTGTACTAAATGCTAAAGTAATATAGTTTTAACATAAAGAAGTCTCAGACTTTTGAGAAAAAAGAGAAATTTAAAAATTTAGTTTTAAATTCTTCTTTTATATGTATATTAAAAAAAAAACAATACTAAGTTACAGAATGTATAATTTTTTATAATTTCTTTTAATATTCCACTGAGCTCATGAAATTTTTGTATAAAAATAAAAAATGCTCTATAACACTGGTCGTCAGAAAAATCCTCCCTTAAATATAAATAGGTTTGTTCGGGCTACAGTTTTTTTAAATCAGCTCCTAATTTTTATACCCTTCACCACATGTGTAAAGATTATCTATAAGTTTGTCATTCCGTTTGTAATTTCTTTAGGACGCCAAAAAGTATATATATATTTTGGATTCTTATTGCTATTGAAGTCAACATAATGATATCCGTCTATCTGTTGAAATCAGTTTTTAGAATATATCGGATATATTATATATTTTATACATTAATTTATAGAGAACTTTCCTTAGATGAACGCTAATAAAAATGAACAAAATCGGTCCATAAGCATTAGTATAAGTATTAGTTTTTGGATTTTCTAAGCTGCTATATAAGCTAGAGACTTCGTTATTTCACAGAAAAATTTGTTCTAAAAATTTTTGTGCTGAAAAAATTAACTCAATCGGTCCATTAGTGTCCGAGATACCGATCAAAATACATTTTTGAAA
The DNA here is from genome assembly GCA_932274085.1 of Protocalliphora azurea. NCBI lineage: Eukaryota > Metazoa > Arthropoda > Insecta > Diptera > Calliphoridae > Protocalliphora > Protocalliphora azurea. The sequence goes on from OW026519.1 coordinate 68,939,711, forward strand.
TTTTTGAAGCCCCTGCCATAAATACTTTGCTAAAATTTCGGTATTTTGAATCAGCTAAATCGTTTTATAAACAATCGACTTATTGGCAAATCTTATTTTATTTATTTAAAAACAACAACAATAAGGTATATCATATTTATATATATATCATATTTCTATATATATGTCATATTTCTTTCAACCTTTTGACACCACTATATAAGCTTCACTTCATTCTTTCACAAAAAATTCGAATTCTTTTTTTTTCAAAATATTTTTTCAAAATATATATATATATATATATATATATATCATATTTCTATATATATGTCATATTTCTTTCAACCTTTTGACACCACTATATAAGCTTCACTTCATTCTTTCACAAAAAATTCGAATTCTTTTTTTTCAAAATATTTGTGCTGAAAAAATTAACTCATTAGTATTCGCGATATCGGCCAAAACGCACTATATAAGTTACGGTCTTTGTCTTGGACAGATCTGCCACAATTTTTTTTTTCGAATTTCACATTTTTAAATCTATTTTTCTACCCTACCCCTCCATTGGTGGTTTTGTTATTATGCGTTTGTACCGATGTTTGTAACGCATAGAAGAAGTTATACAACACTCACCTTAAAGTATACCAATCGACACAGAATCAATTTTTAAATCGATCTAACGATGTCCGTGCCCATGTCCATGTAAACTTTATGCACAAAGTACGGGTCGTAATTTTAAAGATAATTCAATGAAATTTGGTACGTAGGACTTTTATAATACAAGGCTGAAGTCTATTGAAATTGAATTCACCTAGCCCCCATACAAATATCCCCCGGAATAGAGTTTAAACACTCAAAAATTCCTTAAAAATAAGAATATTTTAATGAAATTCGGTGCAAAGAAGTTCTATAAAAGTATCAATCTTTGTACCAAATTTTGTGAAGATGAGAATCGGTCCATAATTTACCATAGCTCCCATATAAACCAATTAAAATGCATAAAATCATCTAGATGTTAGTATCAACGTATTATTCCGTATTTGTATATTTTATTTTACATTTAGCAAAACTACATTTATATTTAGCAAAAGTAAGTCCCCTTCCAGAATTTTTACGGTCGTACGCAATGGTGTAGGGAATCATATAGTCAACTATATCTTTCTTTCTCGTTACCATTGCAGTAGTTAAAACCTTGCGAACGATGTTGCAAGTTTGGCCTTTTTAAGGCTAAATCTAGGGTTTTTATTTTGCTTTAAGCCTCAAACTTCTGGTTTTAGCTTCTAATTTTTTTAGCCTTTTTTGTTTCTCAAAACTGCCTTAAAAAGACTAAAATGCTATTATTTCAACAAAGAAGAAAATAATTTCTTATTTGCTATTACTAATTTTATATTTGCAGAATCATCTATTTATGCATTTTTGTTTATTTATTCGCACAACAAATCTAGATTATTTAATAAAAAAAATTTTGCCTGCTTCGCTTCATTCTTTATATCAAACAACAAACACAAATTTTGTAGAGTTATTAAGTCTGTTATTTTTTAATATAATTCATGAACAATAAAATCTGTTTATGAAAATAATTTAAACAAATTTATTAATGCGAAAAATCAGGCAAAAATTTGAAAATGCTTAGTCAGAAAGAAATTATAGTTCCAAAATGACGAAAAATCACTTTGGAACATTGAGTCATTTTTATAAATTTATTACAATTTCTTAAGAAAAATCCAATTTAGTTTTACAAATTTTTATAATTTTTTCCTATATATATATATATATATATATATATATATATATATATATATATAATGCAACGTTTACTTCTTCTGTTACCTTTGCATTGCATTTGTACTTGTAACATGTCAGCATTTTTCATGTTTTTTGTTCAGATATAAGCTCTGTATATAAGTATTTGATAGCACTGAACTCATAAGATTGTGTAGGATTAGAAATAATATAAATAAAATAAATTCGGTGAAATTTCTCCAAACCATAACCCGAAAAACTTGAAATTTGGAAAACAAGTTTATTTTTGAGAAATAACAATGGGGGTATTTCAATGAAATTTGGGCATAACACAGATAAAATCAGAGAATAAAATAACCTCTCACTTTTTCATACCCAAAGTCCCAGTTCGGGGAAACTTGTTTAAAAACATTACTCTTTTCACCAAAGGCGTTGTAAAAGGCGTGGCTCATATATATATATATATATAATATCTTGTTACTGATTTTGTCTAAACAGAGGCATTCAACTGCAGGAGGCAACTCTGTTATGTCGTTTGATATATTTGGGGTAAACACTTTCTTAATATGACTAACAAAAACTTAAAACTAGTCTTTTTTTAGACTTTAGAGGTTTTCCATATATTTAGTCAGCGATTTAATTTTTTGATACTCTAGTTGCTTATTAAGGCGTTTTTGGCATTCACTTAGCTTCAATATTAGTTGAGGGGATCTGTAACATAATGTTTAATACGGGTTATATGAAAATAGACGAGCCCCTACATGTTCTACCTCTTCATCTTAAATAAGCTTCTTAATTAGATTTATTACATTGGAACGAGCTATGTAAGCCTTAGTATGATCAAATTCTTTTCAATTAAAACATTGGACGGGTCTCCAACGTTTATGCGGTTCTTCTAAAGTGATGAAGTAAATACTTTAGATTGTAAATGGTGTGATTTCGCCTTTTCTTCAGTCTAATATCGTCGGGTTCAAGTTCCACACTGAAGAGTGGTTAAGGAATTTTTTTTCTCGATTTCATCTATTCAATACGATTTTAATTATAAGTTTTTGTCTTCTAAATTTTGTTTAATATCAATTGGTTCAACAGTTACTTTACTACATTTGAGTTGGCAAGTATAAAAGTTTTTCTTACGGGTTTCAAAAGCTATAACTAACTTGCGAAGAACGTTTTTGTACCTCGCTTAATGGGGATTACGTAAAATGAGTTCTCACCTGTCAATGAGGTCACCGAATAATTCTCGCATTCGTATGCGATCGAATTCTTATTCGAATGTGCAAGTTTTCTTACTTTTGGATTCTCTTATTCGATATCGGATAAGACATCGAAATTTCTAATGTCATTAGATAACGAACGATAATTCAAACGAAACCTTGCGAGTTTTTACTCGTAAGAAAAGGGTCATTCGAAATGACTTATTTCTTTGAGAATAAATGAGAAATTGTAAGTAAAAAATGTACTCGTATGTACGGAAATTTAAAAAAAGAAAAAAAGTTTAATATTTTTTGCTCAAAGTATCCGTAATAAATAATTCTTAGGAGTAGTATCGACGGCTCTGGCTCACTTTTTCTTAGGACGCAATCCTTATTTTTAAATAATAGATTTAACATAGCTAATTTCAACACACGAACCAAGCCAAGTCGCAAATCAAAAATTTTAATTTCACCAAAATGGTTGCAGGCTTTGCTTTATGAAAACTACAGTATACTTTAAGGTGTTTCGTGTTGGAAACGAGGCATTAGTGTCGCTGTTAAAAGCGCTTAAAAATTCATTTGTATTCATTTTGTATAATAATATGTATGTAGTTATGTTAAAGTACATACAAACAATTTAAAAGGGAGAAAAAAACTTGTTTTAATTTTTTTTGGCATTCTTAATTATGATGAAATTAAAAATTAATGACTTGTACATGTAGTGTTTAAGTATTTTTTGTTTATTCATCTATATTTATATAACTATTTTTGTTTTAATAAAGTGGAAAAATAAACTTGAGAATTGATTTTTGTTTTGTATATAAAAACTTTAGAAAATTAAAAAAAATATTTAATTTTTTATTTTTTTAACAAAATTTTGTAAAAAAATATAATTTTTTTAATTTCTTCGACAAAAAAATAATAAAAATATTATATTTTTACAAAAATTTTGTTAAAAAATATAATATAAATAAACTTTTTCTAATAAACCTTTTATAAAATTACTTATTGATAGTTTAGCTCTTACGCATTACCTCTAATTCACCCTTTTATTTTTTCAATGCCTTTTTCATATCTGTTAATCTTAACTGAATATCATTGCACTCGTCTTTTATCATTCCTTTTTTTATTCAGAATGTCAATGCAGCCGTGTCAAATTATCAGATTATATAGATTTTTATAGCCCTGAATATATATTCTAAGATATAATCTCAAATATTGATGACATTTAAATTTCTTCATCATTATACTGAACAAAATAAAAATAGGTTCTAATAATATGAGTACCACTAAAAATGTGGAAGCTAATATATAAAGAATTCTTAGAACTTAATTTTTCTTAATCTTATACAATACAAATTCTTTAAAGAAATTAGAAAATCGTCTAAAGTTTTATAGCAAGTTTAGTAATATATACTAGTTTTTCTTTATTAAATTATCAGTATTAGTTGTTATTTCATTATTCTAAAAAGTCTTTAACCAATGTTCTGTGTTCACGAAATATAGTTACTAGATAAATTTGATCAAAAGTCGTAAAATTTTGAGAAAAACCGTCAAAATCGTCAACAGGCCATTTTTTTTAACCAAAAATTGTTAAAATAACAATAAATGTCAATCTAGTAAGTGTCACGAAAAATATTTTATTAATACTCATATTTCAGTTACTATAATATATAACTCTTTATTAAACGTCAACATATTTTTTAAACAAAAATATTTATGATTCTTTTTTATAAATATTATTATCTATTTATTATTTACCGATTAAAACTAGGTTGGAAAGTTATGAATGAAAGGGTTATTTTCAACATTTTAAGCTATTTCACTGCTAGGTATAGTACTTTCAAATTGTATAAGTGACCACCCGTCTACAACCATTTGATGAAATTTTAATTTTTTGTTTTGCGACTCGGCTCGGTTCGTGTGTTGGAAATAGCTATATTAAATCTGAAGAAAAGTGAGCTAGAACTGCATGTTAAAGTACGCAGACTTGGTCAAGGAAATGTAAGGAAAGCAAGGACTAACCGACTTTAAAAACAGCTTCCCGCCAAACTGACGTCTTCCGTCCGAGATCTTTCGCAAGGTAATATTAATATTAAAAAATAAATAAATAAAACAAATGCCTTTCACTTATTTTGAGTATTTTCTGAATAATTTTGCTGTTCTCATTTTTGTCAGAATCGGAAAATAAGCAATAAAAAAGGAATTTGTGTTAATTTTCATCTTTTATTTAATTCTCTTCAACAAATGTTGGTTTTTACTTCATTTGCGTTGCAAAAACATGTGGTTTTTGTTTATATTTTCTTATTTTTATTCAGTATTGTAAAAAAAAAGTATTCAAGTTTTTCACAACTCCGAAGAAACATTTCGATTCCTTTGGTATCGAATAACATCATTAGAAAAATAAGTTCTATCAAATTTATTTTTGATTCGAACTTTATTTCAATCACGACTATTAGAATTACCCCTGAGATTTTGAATAAATGTATCGAATTCAGTTCTATAAAATAAATTGGGGGTAGCTTGGCTGCTGAAAATTTTCTAACGGGTTCGACATAATCATTTTGCAAAATTGAAATGATTCTCAGTATCAAGCTGACAATCTTTAGATAGTTTTGCTAAAGAAGCTACTTTAGAGGTCTATTGGCTTCGTCCTCGTTTTAAATCTGTAATATACCGGTAAATACCAACTTGAATTTGGGGTTTATTTTCGCTATTTTTGAGTTGCTCTAGTTGGATGTAAGATGATTTATTTTCTTTTGTTTGAAAATCACCAACTGTCAACAAAGCGGGGGAGAAAGAACGAATGCGATTACTTGGTTTGGCGGTCAAATAAAAGCTGTCATCAATTCTTTTTAGTTTTAGTTGTGTTAGTAGAATATTATTCTGCATTCACAGGTACATAAGCATTTCTGCAATTTACACTATAGCCTCAGTTAGTAAATACTTAATGTGCTTTAACGTGTCAGCTGACTCAATCTGTTACATATACGTATTTACGTAAATATATATTTCAATTAGAATTTTACGTACTCTTACGTAAGTATCATTATAAGATCAGTTGATTATTACCATTATTATTATTATTATTATTTAATAAAAACAAACACACAAAGAAATACAAATAAAACAAAGGCACAGATTTAAAATTTAAATTTAATCTGGAGGCTTTTAGAAGGAATTTTATTACTATTTTTCAACAAAATAGTCGCGTCCATTCGCGTATTTTTTATAAGATTTATTATTTTTTTATCCGTAATCACCATAATAACCATGAAACAATATGGAGGTAAAATAAAACACGTCTGCTTCGTTTGAAACGAGAGAAGCGATGAACAAAAATAGTTATTCCAAAAAAATTATACTAAAATTATGTGAGTTATATTCTCATGTATATATTTCAACAAAATTTGAGACAATTTTGTCTATGGGACAAAGCACACTGCATCATTTTGCACAGATCAAAGTACTCATAACATATGTTCAAATACTAGACTGGCTAGACTTGGACTAAAAGGTCCTCGTGAATAAAATAATAATAAATCTAATATGGTTATATGGCATTCAACTTTGGCGAACAGCAGAAATTGAACCTTAATGAGAACTTTAAAAGTATAAAAAAATCAATGAAATCGGTTGTGAAAAAAATCGACGTCGTAGCTGACTTAGTTTTTAAAAATTAAACATGAATACATCTCTCTTACAATTGTATAAACTTTTATGTAAATCGGACCATATTATTAAAAATTACAGATTTATTTTCAAAATATTTTAATCTTCACTCTAAATAAAAGAACAAAAAAATAATAATAAGTAAAAATAAAAGTAATATGATGAAAATTTAGATAATTATATTTTCCACCTTATTTAAGTAGTAAGTCTTTATTTGTTAATATTTATATCTATATTTAACTACAAATAACAAATAATATTATGGACAATGTAAAAAACTGTCATTTAGATAATAAAAATAATTTGCATACATGTATTGAGAATAAATAAAATCGCAGTAAAAATTGCACTTAATTATTCAATTGAGAGTTCAATTTAAAATAGTTATTAGTTGAAGAATATACAATAAATAAATTTTAATCTTGGTATGTATATTGCACATAAATTGTTGTTAAATTGAAACTAGATAACTAATTAAATAAAATACTGGATTTAAAATCAAAAAAAAAAAAAAAAAAATTAAAATTATAAATAGTACATAGGTAAGTTAATGAGTTCAATATATGATTACGTTTCGCAAAGGAATTAATGCAGACACAAACAAAATTATGTATAATTCCTTTGAGAAACATAAGCAGACACCATTTTCATATACATATATTTATGTATATGATTTAATAGAAAATAAAGTCTATTTAAACTTAAATTAAATTAATATAAATTATAAGTTTCAATAATATTTAAAATTAAATGCACATCATCATCATCATCAACATTGTCACAAAATTTTATGAAATTCGTCTGAACTAATTTACATTAAATTATTTATTGAAAGTAGATTTAAATTATTATGAATTTATGGCAAATATCCTAAAGTATCCTCAAGAGAAGCACTTACAGCACGCATCGATTGATAGTTGTTTTGAAAATTCTCTCTCAAGATAATGTCGCGCGTTTTACTCTTACCACTATGCACCGAAGCTGCACGAGCAATATTCTTTTCAATGTATGTCAACTGTTTCAGTAAATCATCCGCGCTACAAGATTTTTGTGACGAGAGAGTATTGGATGAGATATTGTGCACTGATGATTGATTCCTCTCATTACGGCGACCAATACTAAATGACTCACGTTTACGATACGATTGAGTTTGTTTACGCGCAGCAACCGAATAAGAACGACATCTATCGCCGCTTTTAATCTTTGTAGAACCAACTGAGCACAAGCTTTTTATATCTGTCGTTTGGCTTAATTTCACATCGGCAAAAATTGCAGCTGCCTCAACACTTTTTTTGACACTCAGTGCCTCATGCGGCTGTATGTGTTTATTGCTACCATTTATATTGAAAAGTTCATAGTCCACGGCAAGTTTGTCAGAAGACTTACGAGTCATAGAGCGCGACTTTCGTTTTGGAGATTTCGTTTTGCTATTGCTATCCAGGATTCTAGAACTCGAGCGAGTTTCAATGCGCTTGCAATAGCATTTACTGGCACTCATACAGCTGTCGGTATCACACCAAGTCGTGTCTGATTGTGCATTGGCCGTTTCTTCATCAGCTGTATTGGGAACTTCTTCTTCTACCATTGAGCAGTAGCATTTATCATCCGACTGACAGGAGATTAACGAATGACGATTTATATTGCTGACGTTATGGACAGGCTTCGGATTTCGGCGTTCATTTCTGTGGCGTAATTCATGGCTGTCAAGTTGGTCTGTACGAAGGCTGCAATAGCAACGATCTGCCGATGTGCAAGTACATGATTCTGAATCGTAACTGCATTCTGAACAAGAGACATATCTGAAATTTAAATATATATATATATATATATATATATATATATCATATATATATATATATATATATATATATATATATATATATATATATATATATATATGTTTTAAAGAACATTTAAAAATGTAAACAAATAGTAACGGAGAAAAAGCAAAGACATATAAGATAAATAATTTAAATTGCAAACATTTTTCCGAAAACAATCGAACCTGTTCCGTACATACCCGCTGCTACTGTTTCGATTTAGTCCTTGAAATCCATTCTCATGGCGTATCACAGACACATCTGATCCACTAGTGGCTGCACGATTACGTTGATTTTGCTGGTGATGATGCTGACGTTGGTGTTGATGCTGATGATGGTGTCCATGTAACTGGCGATGATTTTGATGAGAGGAGGATGTTGTTGTGGGTGGTTCAATGACAAGTGGAGGTTCAGATTTGTGATGATTTTCCAAGTCTTTATTACGGGGTGGTTTTGGTGGCTTTCCACGACACGAGCGAAACTGACCTAACTGAAAAACCTTCTTCAAACTTTTTGTGCCAAAAATTGGGGTTTTCGGTTTTTTCTGAAAAATACAAGCAAAATATTTTAAATATTATAAATTTAACTAATCTTCGATAGTTTGAAACTTACTTGAGAACCACTGGAATATAATTTACGTTTAAGTTTCTTCTTCTTTTGACGACGCATTATGTTCTTTGATCTTTGAAATAACTCATCCTTAGTTAGGGTGACTGCTAGTTTAAGGAGAAATTCCTTGTAGATCGGCTTTAGATCATTAAACGACATGCCATCCGCATCAATAATAGCTGAAAGAATATCATCCAGGGAATGCAGATTCTCGTGCAAACGAAATTCATTGAAGAGTTCGCTGAAACCAAGTGGTGAACTAGAAACATAAATCGAAATAAGGAGCCACAATTTACTGACTTTCCGTAACCACACCTGTATATTAGTTTTGTTTTAATATTGGGAAAATATTATGATCAGATTTTTATTTCATAAATTTATTTCATTAAACTTTTTAAATTTTAAACACGTTTTATAATATTTTATTATTTTTTATTATAGTTTAAAATGGAACAGTTCCTGTCTATCTGATTAAAAGATTTGGAATATCTTAAAGAAATACTTTTAAATTTTTATCCAACGCCAGACATGGAGAGACTGTTAACTACATATTTATAATCTTGTTATTAATTAAAAAAATCTACATATTTTACTTTATTATCTACATAACAAAAAGTTACCCAAATTTATAACCAAATAAAATTTAATATGATAAGAAACATTTAAATATTTTAGTAAAAAATCCTTTCAACAGCTAAATTTTAATCATATAGGAGTTTTTGTTATGGGAATTTTTAAGAGTGTGTATTTATCAGCTTAAGTACTTACCCACCACCACCCCCATTTGAGCCACCAATTTTTCCCGAATTACGGCGTGCTGCTCTGGATTTGTACCGTGTAAGGCCTCCTGTATTTAGGAAGCTACCGGATCTAGGAATTGCAACACGTGTAAATATATCTCCACTCTCACCACTTCGTAATCCAGTATTCGATGAAGCTATTGCTGCTGCTACAACAGCTGGAGCTATGCCATTACCAATTAGTTGCGATGCCTTATAGACACTATCACCCGATGTCTTTTTCGAATGGTTCTTATGAGAGCGATGTGAACTTCTAATATTATTCTCCGATTTACCCAAATACGACATTGAAGGTGAATGACAATTGTCTCCAGAATTTGAATTATTACGTACAGATGAATGTAATTTTCTAGACGCTTCTGCCGGTATGGTGGTTGGTATTGGAGGAGCCCTTTTAGTTTTATGAGATTTTCTCTTCCTTTCCTCCGTTGAAGTTTCTGCAGCTTCATTGATAACATTGCTACTCGAACTGAGTGAATTATTCGAAACACGTTTCTTGCGAGTAGAACGGGATGCTACTGATGTGCCAATAGTGCTACCTGTTGTACTGCGAAATGAACTCTTACGACCACCCGATGCAAGCTGTGACCGTGAATTATAATTTGAACCGGTTACAGCCGAACTGCTGGCAATACTTATGCAACTAACACCATTTTGATTACGCGGCGTACGACGTTTTGTGCTTCGATGCGAATTTGAACTAACATGTGCCATTAGACTCTGATATAGAGTGGCCGCAATGACAATGGCATCTTCAGTGCTTTTGCAAATAAAACCATGACATTCCAGCACTTTGGGCATACCAGCTGAACGCATGACTACTGCGAAAATAGGTGCATGTTGATTGTTGGCTAAACGTTTCAGCTCCGAGACACTAAAATTATGAAAATTTAATAATCATGAACAATCGTTTAAAGTTTGTAGATAAATACCTCAAAGGTTGAAACAGTGTGGACTTGTCGATATTTTCGGGAGAAGTAATGAGTGGTAAAAATGCAGCACCTCCATCTTCTGGAGATACCGTAAATTTCACAGCCGACCAAACAGCAATATTGTGAAATGGTGTTATACTGCTCTCATTATTTAAATTGTTTGTCTTTACTCTCAAACCAGTTGTACAAATATCCAAAGTACCCGAATTTTGTTTCTAATATAATAAATTTCGAAAATAAAAGAAAAAACAATAACTTTAAAATACTGTTTTTATAAAACAATTAAAATGCTCAACGAATGAATCGTCTATAGACTTAATAAATTCGATTTTTATAATTTGCTCGAAATCCTTCTTTACTAACAGCGTTTTTTACTTTATAAAACTATTTATTATTAAAAAAAAATTTGACTTTTGTGAAAAAAATAAAAAATAAAATAACGCTTGGAACAATAGCTCTTGGTTTTAGCAATGAAAGTGACAAAGCGAATGTCCGTTGATGTAAATAAAATACGCGATTCATGTCCTTGATATTCCTGATGAACGGTAAGTTATTATTTATATTCCTATATAACATTTACATATATCAATATAATATATATATATATATTTATATATATATATATATATAAATATATATATATATATTTGTTTATTTCCGAGTGAGCAAAGAAATTTTCAGCAAGCTTTTGGTAGAAATGGAAGAAATCAAAAATGAAAACAACTAATGGAATCACTCACATACCTCCAATACCTTCCTAGCAACTGCTAGTTATCAGTCATCTTTTGGTAACGAGTATATATGCCCCTTGTCAAAATCGGAGATCTCAAAAATTATAGCGGAAAGCCTAGATATTTTTCAAAACTATTTGTGCGACAAATGGATTAAATTGGAAAATCAACAGAAGATAAATTGAAGCACTTATACTACAATAGAAAAGACTTATGTTATATTAATGTAATGTTGATATATATATATGTCTAAAAACTTGAACATATGTTACAATAAGATACTCCACAATATTGCAGGTTTATGATAATAATATGGCCATTATTTAGGCTCTAACCATGATGCGTTTATTTAGGAGCAAAATTCTGTGGATAGTTTTTATAAATGAAACTACTTAAGAGGAGTTCTAGGTATGTTTTTTTAATACACCACATACAAAATCCTTATATAAAATAAATTAAACAAATTAAATAGGTGATTCTGGATATAAATTATACCCATACCTAACGACTCCATATAGAAGAACTGCAAAGTACGAAATACCATTGAAATTTGGAAGAATAGATTTCGTAGTGTAATTAGAAAAAGAGGTCTATATTATAGCCCGGAAAAAACTGCAAAAATAATTAATGCATGTTGTGCACTGCACAACATATATTATTTTTATAAAAGAAGTTGGTTTCCAACGGTCTTTTTAAATATTATTGGAAATGAAGACCTCAATGACGGTTATGAGGAACTATATTAATGCAACTATATTAAGAGATCAAATAGAAAGAAATTTAGTGTAAATTTTTTAACTATGTATAAATGAATAAAATAAAAATTATATTTAAAATATGAAAAATTTAACACACTGCACTTATTTATACGAGCCAAATTTATTTTCCAAAGATCGGTTTATATTTGAGGTAAAAATAAAGTCAATTTTTTATCAAACTTGATGCAAATTAAAATTATATTATAAAAAATGAAAATAAAACACATATATAAATTATATAGCAAATATTATATATTATTTTTTTACAGTACTGCATGTATATTATTGTTTTAATTATTTTAAAACATCCTGCAGAGCATGTGCAAGTACTTGTGTTGAATCGGAAATGGTTATTAACGCTTCAGCCTTCGTGGTAGCTACTTCGGTTAAATATTTTATGGCTGTGGTTTGCATTTCTATAGCTTCTAAAATTTTGGCCTGTGTTTTCGCAAAAGTTGAATCTCCTCATAGGAATTTTCAAACTTCCTTTTTCCCAGTAGCCTATGTTGAGGTTTTGAAATGGTTCTATTTCTTTGTAATATTGTAGATGATGAAGCATTTAGTGATTCATTTCATTGGATTGTAGATCTACTGTAAGTGGTTGATGTTGGGAAACATTTTCTGTAGTTGATAGTTTCTGTGTTATTGCGTGATTTTCATATTTTGCGGAAACGTTTTCACCGCTAATGCATTTCTTTAGGACTTGAATCCATCAAATTGGTTACTATAGTTTCAAAATTTGAAACGTTTATCACAATTGTTAATTTATTTAACCCGAAAAATTTTCCATTTGGATTAGCTGCAACTGGCAAATGTAATAATTTATCCACAGATAAATCACTTAAAGAGTACATAATGTACGGACCCCCTCTGTGGTACGCAAATATTTGTTATTTTCAGCAATCTTTTTTTAGTTTGACTTTTCAAATCTGTTCAAATCTGAAAAAAAAAATAATTTAAAAAATTATATACATATGTATATAAATTTTACATTTTTCCATTCATTTCCTGTTATTTTTGAGGGGCCATAAGTATTTATTTGTCGAGCGTTATCATCATGCGTCCTCAGAAGAAACTTTGCTTCTTCAAAAGATTGGGAGATATGTAGCCAATTATTAATTTTTTCCATTAAATTAACCAACGTTTCGAATTCTCGGCTATTAGTTTTCTTTGTACTTAGGAAGAAATATATAGAAGAATACTCCTTAAATTGTGTGCGTGTATAAATGTGTACTTACCAAATTTTTTCTACTGTATTCATTTTTTACACAATTTTTAATGGTTATTCATTCCAATTCTTATTATAAAAATCATATTTATAAATGATTCATTACGTATTCGTTTAAAAAAATTTAAATACGAATCGAATTCGACATTCGTTAAAAAAAAACAGGCTATAAATCATATGTTTGTTCGCTATAATATAAAACTTACCTCATCATTAATTTCTCTTAAATACAGTTCTCTCAGTGGTTCCTGTAAACCTTGTAAACTAGTTACTTTATCTTTGAGTGGCAGACAACCCAAACAGGTGACGGGAAAACTGCTGGTTGCATCTTTAGCCACATCTGTAAATAACTGTTCGATTTGTTCCTGCACACTGTTGCTAATACGTTGAACATCCTTTTTTGCATTGTCGGCTAAAATTTTCGCTGTCTCATTGGTTTCATGAAGGTAACTTGTAATCGAACGCGAGCTCTCGCCCGCTGTACTGGCCAATTCACTGCGTCCGTACATAATAATGGAACGGGTGCGGTGAGAGCCATGTGGATCATCTAGGCGATTGCTGTGGGTGGAACGGCTATAAATTAAAAATATAAACAAACATTGTTCTAATAATAAATACGAGTACATGTATGTATAATAAATGTAATTGTTATAAAATACTTGCATTAAAATAGTTTAATTTTTGCAATTTCGTATTATGGCAATCTTAACAGAAAGTATCATAAGGTAAGGACAAAACTAAACTTTTACGTAATACGATATAACAGATTTTTAAAAATACATTCTCCAAATTTTAGCAAAATTTGAAAGAAGTAGCCTCTAAAACTCGAACGTCAAAAATGAAAATTTTGAATATTTATGGATTTTTATCGAAATTGGATTTGGGATATAACGAAAAAATGTTTAGTTTTAGTTAGATTTCTATGTAATTAAACGAAAATATAATTAAAAGACAGTCGATGATATCTACAGCCAAAATACATAAATTTAACCGTTGGAGTCAACTTTCTTGAATATATGAGTAAAGTAAATTTTATTAATTTATATCAAGGACAAAGAAAAAATAATTGATACATCTCAACAGGTAAAATTATTGTAACAAAACAGAATTTATTATAGAAATCATTGCGTTTAAATCTAGCTAAAAAATTTTTTAATTGCATTTTTAGGGGTTAGTGTTTTTCGATTTTGTTAAAATTTTGCGAAAGCATTTTCAAAGATCTGGTTTATCGTATTATGTAATAATTTAGTTTAGTCTGAAAATATGTACAAAATTGATTCACTATAACACAAACGCCGAAACTCGCAAAATTCAGTTTGGTAAGTTTGAAAGAGGTATCGACCCAATTCTTTTTTATTTTAATTTTTTGTGGTGTTGTCTATAAAAGACTATAGTTTGATTCTACTTTTTTGAAATTTGTTTAACAAGTTTTTAAAAATATTAAATTAATTAAATTAGTCAAACAAAAATCAACACTTTTTAATCAAGCATGAAAAAGGATTTCTATTATCCCGCAGGAATCAAATCTTATTTAGAGGATTTAGGCTCGAAATTCGAATTTTCGAATTTTTTCTATCTCTTCTATCTTATACGAATAATATTAACAAACATTTTATAAATAAATTATAAGATTTTCAAATGAACCAAAAACTTTATAATAACAAAACTCATTTGAAAATGAAATCGTTTTAAAACTATGAGAAACTAAAATGCATTTACAAATGATATAGGTGTGAATATCAATAATTAAATCACAAAGCCTTTAAATACTTAACAAATATTTGCTTAGTGAGTTCTCTTTTGATACCCTAAATGGGTTAATACGTACAATCTAATTTCCGATTTTGAAATTATTAAATACTCGTATACATGACTACATTTAAGGTGAGAGATAGTAAAAATCACGCCAACAAAAAGAGATTTACAGTATAATCTTTTAATACAACAACAAAACTGCAGAATCACTCTTCTTTCAATAACGACAATGGCAACAAAGCAACAGACAAGACCAAAAGACAATTTCGTCTATTGTATTTTAAATTTATTTATCGTGTACCGCTATGTGACATAAAATCCTCACCATTATTTAGATAGATACATGTTTTACAAAAACAAAAAACAAATTCAAAATCTAAACAACTTTCAACAACAACAACAAAAGTGAATGAGCAACATTCATTTTAAGCTTCTGAAGACGCGTCAATGTTTATTAACTTCTTTGGAACGTTTTCTTGTAAATTCTTGCTCCCTCAATAGTAAAAATAAGGTCATTTAGAATCTATGAATATTTTATTAGCGATTTACAAGTTTTTTATATTTTTTATTTTTTTATTTTTGTGAACAATCTTATGATCTTTTGTTTCAAATTAAGAAATAACAGTTTATATAATAATTTACTTGTTCGAAAATATTAAATATTCGTGTTTCTTTCAGTTTTCTTATTTTGCATAAAAAATGAAATGAAGTGACAAAGACACAAGAAAAGATTATAATTAATAAAAAAAAAAGGGAAATGAAAGTGATGTTTAAGATAGATTTTTTAAGACAATAGAACTGTTTTCTGGGAACTGTTTTCTGTATAATCAAAAGACATAAATACTAGATATATAAAATTGGGATATTTCAACGTGGCATATTGACATATGTATATTGAATTACATATTGAACAGCTGTGTGCTTATATGTGTCATGGTAAATTTATAGAACTGGAATCAATCCACTCTCTTAACAGCTGATTGAAAAAATTTTATGGTGATATGTTTTCTAAATCGAAAAATAAAATACTAGACTATATATATATATATATATACATAATTGTTGAGAAAAGTTTACATGTGTTCTTTTTCCCTGAAAAAACCAATTTTCCTGATTCTTTTTAGCTATCAATTCTATCAATATTTCCACTATTTATCCCTTATTCCTTTTAATGATGATTTGAAGAAAATACATAACTTTTTTTTTAGAATTTTTGCATTTTCAGCCTCATTGTTCATTGAATAATTGTAGAAGAATATAGTGTAAAAGTTTTTTTTTTAATTTTTGATTATAACTTTCGCCTGTAACTTCATTATAAAATTTACATTACTGGACACCCTAACATGAACTGGGAAATGTTCTCTCGACAATTTGAGTAACAAAAAACAAATCGAGAACCATACATAAGTATAAACAAAACGATTAAAAACCACACGCTTTTAAGAGCGTGTAAAAAACACCAAGACACTTCCCTCCATCAAATTCTAATGTTCAGTAATTTTTTTGCAATATTTTACTGAGGTAAAAAATTATGCCAAACCAATTGAGCTATAAACATGAAAAGATATGCTACCAAATAACTTAAGAATCAATTGTGAGTCCTAAGAATAATTTGGATTCTAAATATCAAATTCAAAACAAACAACTAAATTGTTTTGTTAAGAATGACATTTAGTGTCATTTTATATAGAAAAGTATCTAAAATAAAAATGAAAAATATTACCAGATAATCGTCAAAATGAAAAGAAAGACATTGCCAAATAATTTTCAGAAAGATAAAATATATCGCCAAATAATAATTAAACAAAAATTTTTCCACTTTAAAATAATATAGTAGTTAAAATTTTAGTATCCCACAAAAAAAAAAAAAATAAAATAAAATAATAAAAATTTAAATTTATTTGAAATTGCAATTTTCTTAGAAATTAATAATCATTTTTTTCTGCTAAAAATACATTTATTTTCACTTTTTTGGAATTAATTATTAATAATTTCCAAAAAAAAAAAATATCTACTTAGTTTTATTTTTGACGTAGTGAAAATGTTAATATCTTAGAAGCACTTATAGTATATATAATCTTTACATCTGAAAGCATGTAAAACTTAACATCTTAAAGTTCACATAAAATATTTCCTTTTTGCTATAATATGAATATTTTTCATTTTTAAATAAGATTTCGACAACTGAAAATATTTATGACTGAAAAATAAAATTATAGCATTATTATCTTTTAAATGATTTAAACCTTGTATGTGACGATATGTACTTTTTGTAATGTACAGATATCTCAGGTATCGATTTTCTTATGGATTACAGCCCAACTAATGCAAAAATGTTCTTGGAGTAGAACACTTTTAGTCACCATCCCATCACTATTAAGAAGTGTCTTCACTAATTCTTTTGTTAATCCACTCGTTTGTTTACTTTTTAATCTCTATCTATACCTTTAATGTGGTTGTTGTAATTATTTCATATTGTTAGTGTAAATTTTACTTATTATGCATTTACCTGTAATATTTTGATAATGTTATTTTTGTTGTTCTTAATATAACGTATACATTAGATATGAATTGGTGTTTAAACATCATATTAAAGCATAGTTTTTGAAACATTTGTATGGGAAACCATGTTTAAACATAAGGCGTCTACATTTACTCTTAACATTAGGTTTATGTTAGGTGTAGACGGGTAGTAATAACGGAACACTTGCTAATTATTTTCTTCTTAATTATTTTGTGGTCCACAATAAGAATTTGTAATTTTATGATAGTAGCAATTGAACCTGCTTTGAGTACATATCGTACAAATAAAATACCCACGCATAATTTTATTAATTATTTTTAGTAGTTAATATTTTTCACGCGACAAATGTCAAACAAGCAATTTATCAAAAAATTACAAAAGGAGCTGCAGAACAAAACGTATTTTGTTCTGCAGCTCCTTTAACAAGATTATCAATTTTCTATTTCGTAATATTTATAATAAATTATTAAGTCTGATAAAAATATATCTATATATGTATGTACATACACGCAGCTTGATACCCGTCATAGAAGGAAGCTTGTCTAATATACATTTGTATGTGTAACTTTATGAAAATGTTATAATTTTTGAATATTTCAGGAAACACCAATATTATTTCTTCCGGATATTAAAATTGATTTTTAAACCAATTAACACAAAATCTTTTTAGAAAAACTAGATTTTACTTTCTAAAAATTTACATATTTTACATTTTATGTTGTAAGCCTGATACTGCCAAACAAAATAGGTGATTACTTCCTTGCATTAGGAGTACTATATGTTAAAAGTTAATTAATACTCAGCAAACCAAAGGGTTAATACTTTACCCTTTCCCCATAGTACATATTTCAAATAAGCAGGATTAATGGAAAAAAAACACTCTTGAAACTAAAAAAATCAAACTTTTATTTCTAAATAAAAAACATTCCGATCTGATTTGAAAATGCTCATTAAGAACTTCTAATTAACTACATAATGCAAAATTGTAAAAAAATTCCAAAAAATAAAAAAATCTTAAACTTAAATTAATAAGAGAAATGAAACATACCTGGTGTCATCAAACATTAAATCAATTTTCAATTTATAAACCGAATTGCGACTAACACTGGAAGAAGATTCCTGATGATCACTCTCCAAAAGTCGGGTGCCAGATGAATTACTACCATTGTTTTTACGTGTACGAACCGAATTCATTTTTGGTATTGCAACAATTTGATTATCCGATTTGCATGTAACCATTCTTAAAATATAAATTACTTTTGTAACGTTTTTGTTTTTGTTTGTTGTTTGCTTTCTTACACTATTTTATGTAACTTTTGCGAATGTTTCGTTTAAATATTTCAATTCATGTTAAAGACATGAAGTTTTCTAATAAACATTTTGTTGTTAAATTTTTTAATTAATTATTTTTCCTTTTTGTTACTTATTTACTTAAAGAGAAAAATCTTTGTTGCGAATTCTTGTGTATATTTTTAGTTGGTAGTAAGTATAAACTTTTTTGTTTGTTTTTTATTTACAAGTTGTTAAATTCACATGCCAACAAGTAATTTGTTGTTAAATTTTATTATGTGTTTGTTGGGCCACTGCAAGAAAAAAAAGTAATAGTAAAGAAAATTATTTATTTTTACATAAAAATTGTTTTTTATATTTAACAAGTACTCATTGGTTGGATGTATCGATCGTATGTGGCAAGAGCAAAATGGTTTTGATTTATGTAAAATTATTAACTACAGACAACAACAAATAAAATTATGTTATGGTATATGTTTTTTAATTTTCCTTCATTTTTAACAATTTATTTTATGCTATCTTTAACTAATTGTTTTAAACTTTGGATTCAGTTTTTTTTCTTTTCCAACTTTTCTGCACATGTTTGAGTGTATATTGATTTATTTACTGTTAAAATATATAATATATTTTTCAAATATATTTAGTTCATAAATTACTTTCACTCTAACATATCTTTGGTTTTGTATTTTTTTTTTTTTTTTTTTTTTTTATTTAATAGTTTTTCGCAATAATTGGTAAAATTTAAACTGCATCACTCATGAGAAAACGTCTCAAATTGCACAAGCTTGTTTGTTTTTATAATAAATTTATTTATTTATTTATTTTTTACTTTTTCGATGTTTGTTTCAAAAACTAGTCACATATTATTTGTTTGCAACATGCAACAGATTGTCTGAAGTGGCGCAAATAAATTTTTCGTAGTTATTAATTTCATATTGATGGAATTTTCATGTACTTTTTTATTTAATTTAATTAAGATGGTATCTTTTATTGCCACACTTTTTGTTTGCCTTTTGAATTAAAAATGTTTTAAACCCACTGCTTCTGTTTTTGAAATAATTTGAATTTAACGGTAATTTTTAAAAAGCTAATTTCAGTTGAGTCTTTTTTTCATTTTGCTTTTCGAACCGCATAAAACATTAAGCCGATTTGAAGACACACGCGTTGTTTTCTTAACCACAGCGCACGCACAAATGTCGAGCAGCTGAACACAAAGCCAAATGAATGAACTCCAAAACCACACTCCAAACACACTTACTAACAAACACTCATAAACAGATACTATATTGAAATTTAAATTCAACTGACTAAATTTGGTAGACCAATATTATACGAGTATGAGCGCTTCGTTTACACTAACTAAGAAACTGACAAACACAAAAAGAAAAAGAAATCAAAACAAACAATGAGAGACAAAAAGTTATCTGTACATGGCTTACATGCAACAAATTTGTTAATAACTTTGCTAAATGAAGAATTTCTAAGAGTTTGTGCAAATGTGGAAGTGAGCAAGCGAGCTAGCTAGCGCTTATACTTGTGGATCAATGATAAAACGTCAATATCGAATTTAGTTGCAGCTCTCAATCAAGACAACTTTTCATCACCATACACAACTTCACAAACATCTTCGTCAATATCATTTACACTAAATTCGTTCAGTACTCATTCAGTCAGACAGTCTGCCAATTAAACACATTTTGTACATACAATATCATTGAACCATGACAATAGAGTTTAACTTTTGTTGTTTAGTTTTAGTTGTTTTTAAGATCAAGCAACTATATGTATCGTTATAGATTGTGTTCACACTTACAACAAATATTTTATATACATATGTAGAATAAAATAATTAACTTTATATAAAAAAAAAAACTTATTTATTTTTGAATTTAGTAAATTTAGTTTTGCGTGGTTATGAAAGATCAACATGCAACTTTGTAGTCGCAAATTCCTTAATAACGCGAATTTGTGACTTGAAATTTGGTTGAATTCGGTTTATTATTTTTTAGCAAACATTTTCCAGGAATAGTGTTTTAATGCTCATACATGTCTTATATACGGCTATATTTTAATGAAATTGTACACAAGAAACACTATTAAATTTTAAACGAAATATAAGAGACTCTCTCCAGAATCATATAAATGTACATAGATTTCATGCAAATGTAAATATGTAGATAAAATTTGGCATAAGTATAAATCACAAAAATCATATAAAATTTCGAAATAATCGATCAGTAATTGACTAACCCCAATATAATGGTGATGTAAAATTTTAAAGCAAACTTTTTTAGTGTTAATCACGCTAAAATTTTAGAATAATTGGACTAAAGTTGATTATATTTCCCATATAACGCCAGGAAGGGCTTCTATCCTATAAATTTTTATACGTGCTACATCATTTCCTTATAATATTAATTTATGTTAATACAGAATCTATATATTTTGGATTTGATTAATTTTACAATCATAAATTTTGTTCTCTTATAATGTCGAAGAAAATTTTGAACTGATTTGAAAATTGTCGATTAAAAACTACATGAATCTCTTCCAATCCCAAGGTTTACCTGTAGAAATTTGGAGTGTATTTTAAGATTGAAAGTGCTCAGGGATCGGGACAAATTTCGTCAATTACATATTTAATTTACTTTTTCTTTTAACACATTAAATAAAATTTAAACGAAATTTTCGATTGTTTTGTTACACTTTGTACTAAAATCTCACAAGTTATGGAACAAGTCCTTTTCCAAAAAAAAAAAAAATTACATACATTTTCTGCAGAGTAATAATAATAGTTAAATCAGAAATATTATAGTACTATATAATATAATATGTGAACTGGAATAAAATATGCAATTTTTTTAACATTGACGATTTTGATGTATAAAAGTATGTTAATTCCTTTAAAAGCCAGTATGTGTTAAATTAATCGGGCTATTCAGTTAGAACTTTCTGTTATGTTGTTCAAAATATTTCGATGTATATCGTAAATTCATAGTGACAGCTTTTGTGATTAAAATATAAAAATATTCATTAGAGGGTTGAATTTCTACTAACAACACGGTGCTGCAAAATGAAAAAAGTTTAATAAACTTTGAATATAACATGGGGTAGTTTGTAAGTATGGGTGAGTAGATTATTTTACCATTTTTAGACTTTTCTGTATACCCCCGAAATTGGAAGTAATAAAAAAGAAAAACGATTTTTCGGACTTCATGGTTTTCAAAATTTTTGTCCTGAATGCCTGCTAACCAGTTTACATAAGCTTTTTAAACGGCATTAGAAAGAAAAGATCTCTTTTTAAAAAGTAGATATCCATTTATATTCATGGAGAAGCTGTGTAAGATATTAAAGGCGTAAATAATTTTTTTTTTTAATTTATTCGTATTTTAGGATTTTACAGCCATTTGACCCTCACTATATTAGAAAACATTTTTTTATGAGTTTTAAAATTCATAAAATCATATTATTTTACGAGTTTTTTGTTGTTTTCATTATTATGTATCATATATAAAGGTATCATAATCTATTCATCCCTATCTATAAACTATACTATGTTACATTCCAAGTGTTTTTTACTGTAGCACCTTGTAATATATCAAAAAGAAGCCTGACAAAATCCAAGCATGTTTTTAATTAGCATAGTAGGTTGATTGCAAATTAAATTATTAAAATACGTCTTCTGCTGCCACAATTTAGTTTTTATGACTCTCTTTTAATAAAATTTATTTTTAATATTGAAAATCTTGTAACAATTTTAATATTAAATAATGTTATTAAGAATTCGCCTTTAGTGAATAATTACTAATTCTTAATATTGAAGTTAGTTATTTTAAACTATTGTAAAACTAATATATAGTATAGTTGTTAACATGAAATGACACAAAATCTAAGCATGTGTAAATGAAATATGGAAATAATTCTGTAACTTTTGAACCATAAATAAAATTTTATATGGTCAGCTCTGTTTTCGAGTTGATTTGGAGGAGCACAGGTACTTAGCAGGTCACAGGGGTAGAGATCTCTAAAGTATGTAAGTTCTTTAAAAATTCGCTAAAAATTTATTTATGACTTTAAAGTAAGAAAAACTTTACGTATAGGTAGTCCTTATAAATCTCTACAAAAAACATTCTTAACGTAGGCCCTAAATTTTTGTGAAAATATCTGTTAGATTTCTTACAAAATTCTAAATAATATTGCTTCAAGAATCATATAAATATATCTATCCAATGAATATTAATTTGAAGTTGAAACTTTAAAAAATTTCATATATTTTTGGGTTTTTTTTTTAAAGTAATAATATTCTTTAACTTCTAAAGTATTTTTTTATTCCCGACTACAGAATGTTAGTAATAGTTTGAAAAAAAGTCTTAACGTAAATGCGTGTAGTTATATGAAATGCAACACTATTCCCATCAAGTACCACCTGTTAATAGGCTACTCTAAAATTTTGAGCAAGTGTCGTCATTTTCTTTGTCCCTACAATAGGCATTTGTTTGGTCAATAATTTCATCCTTGGAGCTGAATCTCTTTCCACCGAGCCATTTCTTTAGGTTTGGAAATATGAAGTAGTCACTAGGGGCTAAATTCGGTACCAATTCGTAGCCCAATGCATAGAGTTTTGCCATTGAGACTGCACACGTGTTTATGGTCAATTGAGAGCAAACGCGGCACTCATCTTTCAGACAACTTTCTTAAACCCAGTTTATCATTTAAAATTGAAACCACACTGCCATATGAAATGTCTATGGCATCAACAATCTCACGCACTTTACTCTTCGACACCATATCGTGGATTTTTTCGATATTTTCGGGAGTACTGACCTCAATTGGTCGTCCAGAACGTTCAGCGTCATTTGTACTTGTGCGACCACAACAAAAGTCAGTAAACCACTTTTTTACCATTGAAATCGATGGTGCAGAGTCCCCATAGTATTTATCGAGCTTTTCCTTGTTTTGAGCACTCGAAATTCACTGTTTTCCATTTTTAGAAAAATACACGAGATTGTATGTTTTGAACAGCTGTTAAACGCAAAGTAAATGGCGACACTTGCTCAAAATTTGACAGTAGTTTATTAACAGGTGGTACTTGATGGTAATAGTGTTGCATTTCATATAACTACGAGGGAAGTTCGAAAAGTCACGGACTTATTGATCCGACCTCGTATATGTACCCCCATATGTTAGTTAAACACATAAAAAATATTTTTTGAGACACGCTTTTATAACGGCTGGTTCAAACAACTTTTACCCGGGCTGAGATTTTGGGTATTTTGGTAAGAAATAGTGGGAGTTGGTTTTAATTTCATGATTTTTAATCAAGTTTGTCTGTATTGTGCCAAAAATTCATTGGAATACCTAAACTAGTTAAAATTTTATTTTGATCCAAATATTAACATTATTTCTCAAAAATATACTTAAAATCTAAACTTAAAATTTTTGTTTCTGTGAACAAAATTTGCACTTTTTATTTTATTTTAAGAAAAGTCTTCTAAAATTAAATAGCTTATATACTATTTTAAAGAAGGCACAGTTACCCTTAAAATTATATATAATATGTCTATTTTGCGTTTGAAACGTATCAGTAAATAACTGTAAACTATGGAAGACGCAGAAAAATTATGAAATTTTTATGTTTCCCCCTATTTTTGGTAATGCCGTGAAACCGTTTCAAAAACAAATTTTATGTTATTTGCAATGTTTTGCTTTTTTGAAATATATTTACTAGAAAAGTTTGAAACACAAAATAGACATATTATATATCATTTTAAAGGAATTGTGTCTTTTTGAAATAATGTGTAAACTACTTTACTTTTTTAAAATTTATAGCAGACTTTTCTTACAAAAAAAAATATACATATTTTGTTCACAAGAACTTATATCATAAATTTGAGCCCGGATATTTTCGAAATGCTTATAGGTATCAAAATTATTTTTGCACATGTTATAAGATGGTTAATGTAGAACTAACAAATGTAAAAAATCAAAATATATACATATATATATATATATATATATATATATATATATATATATATATAAATTTACTATATTTCTTTAAAGGTAAGCACCGAAATCAACACTCAAAATTTTTGACAGCTCAAAAATTTGAACTTTTCCTAAAAAGGTGATCGTTGAAAACTTTACAAAATTATACTTACAAGCTTTCCTAAGCTCCAGTCTTTCAGAAAATGTCAAAAAAAGTTGAACTTTTTTAATAAAATTTAAAAAATTTAATATATAAAGGTACTTTTTTTGGCAAAAAATTGAAATTTTTAACACTTGTTTGGACAATTTTGAATTTAAAATTTTTTTCTAGTTAACGAATTGAGATAATTAAATTTTTTTCTTCAATATAATTAAAAACATTATAGAGAATACCTCCATATTTTTTATTTTTTATTTTAAAAGTTATAAAAACGCAAGTCAAAGTCATGGCCAAAAATGAGAAATTTAATATTTGAAGCCAAATATCTTTTAAACAATAGGAGATAATTTAGTACAGTACGCATAAAGAATTAATAAATGCAAATATATTTAAAATCGGTTCATATTTATAAAAGTTACAAGCTCCGATATGTTTTTCACTCTTGAGGTGATTAACTTTGAGCTACTATTGTCTGCATTTTTCATACAAAAATTTGAAAAATTGCCAAAACTTACAGGAATTATTCTTAGTTTTTTTGTTAAGATGTAAGTTGTATATAGACTGTGGGGAATTACATACAACTAATAGAATAAAATGCGGTGAAAATTCTCCAGACCAGTATATTAGTGGAAGTATTCTAATGAAATTTTGACACGATACAGATAAACTTGTTCTAAAATCAATTTAAAAATTCAAATTAAAAAACTTCTACCAAAATATACAAAATCCCTGTCCCAGGAAAACTTGCTTAAAAACTTGACTTTTTCATTAAAATGATCACCCAGCCGTTGTGAAAGCGTTGTTAAGAAAATATTTTTCTGTGTATAACCAACATATGGGGATATATAGCCAATATATTTTATTGTTGATCTCTGCTTTGATATTTGAGAATTTTAGAAGAAAATTTAAAAACTTTTTCAGAATTGACAAAGTTTGGGAAAACCCGTTGCCCAAAGCGCCTCCGATTTTTCTTTAGACGCTTTACGTTAAGATTTCTTTTGAAAGCATTTGTAATTCTATAGTCCGGAATAAAAAAAAAATATTTTAGAAGTTGATGAATATTATCACCTTTTTGGAAAATAACTCCAAAATTAAGATTTTTTTTAAATTTTAGTGCTCAAATAAAGTTTAAAAAAAACTTCAAAAATAGTTCAGAAATTAAGGTAAAATTTACTTCGACCTAAACATCTCTTAAACTAAAAGAGATAAGATATACATGTAGAACGTTTTTTTTTTTGTAGAGATTTGTAGAGATAAATTAATTTTTGGCGAATATTTAAAAAAATTATATACCCGAGGTGACCAACTTTGGAAGTCTACACTCTACCTCCGTGACCCACTAGGTACCTGTATTCCTCCAAATCAAATCCAAAACACCTCTGATCGGTTCACAAGTAACAGAATTATTTCCAAAAAAAGTGTTTTGGGACCACTTTGTGATGTTGATTTGTCATGAAAAATGTTTTCTTAACTCATTAATGTTCACGCATATGTATATGTATATTAGATCGCCTCAAGAAAAAAAAAAAAAAAAAAAAACAAAAGCAAATGCGAAAGTACCTTCAGGCTAATGAAGATTTATATGTTTTTAATGATTCATAAATTAAGTCGGTTGTATATTCCCCTTTAAAAAAACAAGCTTATTAAAATTATCAAAACTTTTGTCGGGATAAAATAAAAGGTTTACGGCATTCTTCTTGGTTCATTATTTTACACTTATTTTTAGGCAAATTGAATTTAATTTAGTTTTATAACGATTTTATAAAGTTGATAAACATTCTCCTAAATGTTTTTTGAATTTTCATTTTCAAATCTTGATGATTTAATACTTATTGTTACTATTATTATTTTTTTTTTAATAAATCAATAAAGTATTGTTTTATAACATGCATATCTTTATCTTTATATTTAGAGCATTAAATTTGCATAATGTTTTATCTTTATATAAATCGAGTCACTAAAATGTACCACTTAGTGAATGTTTGACAGTATTTGCTCGTTTGTACATAAGTGTTACATTTATGTCTTAATATAAATGTTTCAATAACTTTATCTATTTAAGCACCTAAACAGATGAATATATTTTTCCTAAGTTTAAGCGCAGCTTTTAAATTTATACCTTTTTAGTGGTTTTCATTTTTGTAAAAATGTTGCTAATTTTGTTTATAAATTGGCCGTTGCTTTTGTATGTTTTTGTTTTTCTTTCTATTTTACTTTTTCATTTTCCACATGTTTGCATCAATCGGCAGCGCGCCACATACTCGGTTTGCAACGATTTGTAAATGGTTTACATTTGTCGGTTTAAATCGTACGAGCGGTTTTATTCACGTCTTTTTATTAACTGAATTAGTTGAATGATCACAACAAGAGTGTTGGGGCAACAATTTAAAAAGTTGTTTTTGAAATTGTAACGTCCATTGGAGAGTAATGTGGTTTTAAGATGTTTGTTTGGGGATTTTTCTTCAACATATATTATGTGTTTATGAAGTGAATATATTGTGAAGGGACCAGGTGTTTGAAATATTGCACTATATCTTAATAATATGTATAAGTTATTTAAAAATAATTAAAAGGTTAACGAATCATAATAAATATTTCATCATACTCCTGCGGGAATTCCTTAAAATCTGATTTAATATTGGAAGAGCTACGAGTTCTGATTTGGTTTTATGAAAATATTTTTAGATTTTGAGAATTGTTCAAATATAAACTAAGCAATTTTAAAGACGTTTTTTTAATAAAAATATTTTTATATAATAAATTTTGTGCTAATAATTTATAGATATTTAATAATGGAAAATGTTTACATTACATTGCTTTTCATTGCAGAATATAATATATGGTCACCTTATAATATTTTTATTTATTTGTTTTTTT
Source organism: Protocalliphora azurea (assembly GCA_932274085.1). NCBI lineage: Eukaryota > Metazoa > Arthropoda > Insecta > Diptera > Calliphoridae > Protocalliphora > Protocalliphora azurea. The sequence continues at coordinate 68,967,770 of OW026519.1, forward strand.
ATTTTTTATTTAATAAGAGCACTACAATTTATGTACAACTTCAATGAATTAAAATGTATTTTCTAAACCAAAGACCATGATACATGGTCAAGATTGAAGTTAAGAGATTGTTATAATGAATAGATACATATAAACTTACATACATATAAATATACATATACTTACATACATACATACATACATATGTATATAAATACATGTATGTTTATGTAGTTTAACTTCTTAAAGTACATATCTAAAACTCTTTTATGGCAACATTCGGTTGTTGAGTTTTTTTTGTAGCAATTTTCTTTTACAAATTTTTCCATTTTCTCTTGTAATCGTAGTATAGTTTTAAGAGAATATTTATTTTTTAATTAAAAATTTTTGCTACAAAAACTATATAATAGTATTTATTATGAATGGAAACCGTATATAAAACAAGTAGAAAGAATTTTAAAAATACCTACTTGAATTGTATTCTTTTTTATGTGGACACTCATATACAAAAAAACTTTCATTAATGTTTTTGATTAGAAATTAAAATCATTATATACCTAAAATATTTTTGAGATTAAATAAAAAAAAAAAATTAAATGCTTTTGATTTAATTTAATTACAAAATAGAATCGTATATTCTTGTATTTATTTATTGTAAATTAGTGCATAGCATCAAACATTAACGGTTGCTAAGCATTAATTTGCAATAAAATTTTTGTTTTTCGAAATAAAAAAGAAATAATAATAAAAATTAAATAAGAAATTGATTTTTTATGATTTGAACAAATTATCAGCTTTAACGGTAAAACACAAAAATGTGTGCAGAAAATCTATTGTACTCAAAAAAAAAAAAAAAATCAGAAAACTAACGAAATCAAAATAATAGAAAGAGAATCAAAAATTTACGATCTTTTATTGTTTAAAAACTAAGTAGTGCTTTCATTTTAATATGATTTTTTTATTTTTACTACAAAAGAATTAATGATCTTAAAAACCAACAACACATATGGATAACATACAAATACAGGTGAATAAATACGTAAACCTTTATATTTTTGATGATTTAAAAAATTCTGTCCCATAAAAAAATAGCAAAAAGGGTGTTTTATTTATGTATGTTATTAATATTGCTCTAAAATGCTCCCACAATTATGCAATAATTCTAGGAAGACCACTCAAATGATGCGTATTAAAAAATTAATTTTTCAATTCTCTTCAGACATTTAAAATCACAGGTCTGGTACATTTTACCCACAAAAAGTTTCGAGTTTTTTTCGGTCATAATTTGAAGCTAAATAAACTTAATTTGCTTAAATTTTAAAATACCATAATTCTACGAATTTAACATTAGACAAGTTGATTCAGCACTACACTTAACAAATTAAATGTTAATGCAGAAATTCTAACTTTAGATAAGCAGACACAAAAATATATAGTATTTTGTTTAATTTATTTTGGAATTGAGAATTTATTTCTTACACAAAATAATGGAAAATATCCACGAGTTGCTTATAGAGCAGTGTGGGCAACACACACCACTTTACATAGATTATTAAGTAGATATTTATGTGAGAGAAAAAAAAACTACATTTTGTTTTTGTGCTTTGAAAAAATTAAGTATTTTTTTTTGAAAATTTAGTTCGAAATGCCTCTCAATAAACTTCTAGTTGTATTCTATGGCACTTTACATTTGCGCTTGCATGTGGATCAGCAAAAAAAAAAAAAAAAAAAAAAATACTAAATTAAATAAACGCTGCTCAGTTTTATATTGAAAAAAACCTTGTAATTGTCGAAAGTAAAACGACCAAACTACAAAACATATATTAAAGTTAATTTTTGCGATTGACGGTATTTTCAAATAAATGCCTCGTATAGCTCTTAACCTGTATAAATATAAAAGCTATTAAAAAATTTGTCAAATTGTGCTCCAAAAATTATTTACACAATTTATAAATATGAGTATTTACGCTACAATTTTAATATGTAAACGACTTTTACTTTTGAAAACTCAAGTTAAAAATAAACAAAAAATATTTTTTTATTTTCTTTTGTGTTTAAATGAAGAAAAAGTAAAATTCAAGAATCAGAAAATTTGGAAACATTCTATTCTCGGAATTTATGAAACACGTGAATAAATCGTATAAATTTACGGATTTATACGTTTGGATGAAAATCATTATTTATTTTGGCAACATGTAAAGAAAGAGATAAAAAATATATAAAAGTATTTCACTTAAAATCAACATATAGTGTTTTATTTCTATCTCCTTCTATACATGTAATCCACATTTCTTATACATATCCATGTTGCTACTGTTCGAGTGACACTACGTTGCGTAAGCAGCAAATTTGGAAACGCAACACACAGTTATAGAAAGTAGACTACCATGTTAAGTTTTAACCACTCAAATTAACCTCTACGAATTTGATATTAAGTCTCGTGCAATAATATTGAGAAATATTACGCGCTCAAAGGAAAACAATTTAAAATATTGACATAAAATAACTTTTTAAAGCGAACAAGAAGCTATGCCAAAATACGCTTCCCTCCATCAAATTCAGAGCTCCAAACCAATTATTTTACCGGACTATAACAAATATTTTTGTAACGCTATTTTGTTCAAATATATTTAGATTAACATAAAAATTATTTTAAGAGGCAGCAGTTTTTCAGAAGTTCTAGTTAATAGTATAAAATAGTTAATAGTAAAGTAAACCCGAAGGTGCACAGTGGAGCCAATCGCAAAATTTTTGGTAATAAATCTAAACTACTGGTCGGATCGGGTTGAAATGTATCGAAAATTTGTAGAGGAGCCCTTAGGCTTTAAACATTTTTTTTAGTTAACCTGTAATAATACGAGATAAGCTGCAGGGTGTTAAAGATGGATCGGATTTGATCGTAAGTTCCACAAATCAAATCCGATTGAAAAGATTTTTATATTTACGTAAAGTGCTTTGCGAGATAAAGCAAAACTATTTTTTTAAAGTTTTTTTTTGCGATAACTTTCTGACGACGAGCTGAACACAGATCACATATTTACGAGGATAATCTCCTTATTTTTGTTATGAAAATGAATATGAATATATATATATATGAAAATGAGAATATATATATATATATATACATATTGAAAATATTGAAGGATTAAATGCATACTTTTCAAGATATTATGATTAAACAAAGCGATATTATTTAGCCATCTTTAAGTATTCAATTTGACACTAAATAATTTGATAAACCGATATAGCGGTTATTAATGTAAACGTTCTGAACAAACTATAGTTTACAATTTGCAAGATATGTTAAAAAAAATTTGGCACATAACTTCCTTTTCAAGGAGCACTCAAGCGAATTTCCACGAAATTGTAATATTTATTTTAACGTAAAAATTATGATACCTAATTTTGTGACCATCGGTCCAAATTAGTGTCCACATAAGGCTCAAAATTGAAAATCCTTTTTGGAAAATCATACGTGCATATATTTTGTGTAGATGCTAGTATCGAGATCAAATTTGGCTGTAAATTATATCAACTTCTTGTACTATAGAAGAATCTTGTATTGCAACTTTTAAGAGTGCTAAAAGTTTACATTATCACTTACACGGTATTAATGTTTTTGTTGCTTTTAACATTATGAAATAGTCTAAAATTAAATTTGAATTTCGAACAATTAACTTTGGAAATAATCTTGCATAGAAATATCTATACAAATTTCATTACAAATTATATATTTTTGTGAAGTTTAGTTAGAAAATTGAAAATATTGTTCAACAGGGCAGATCAAGGCAGAACAATTTTAATATTATTTTTAGTATATAAAATACTGGATATAACCTGTATATGAATCAATGCTCTCCTCTTATACATCTTATACATCTTGAAACTTACAATTTTCATATTTTTTAACGGAAATTAAAAATATATAATTCTGTATTTTAAGATATCAATAACACTGTGCGATAAATGGTAGGGGTCAGTGATCGGGAAGGGTTCAAACTACCGGGGAAAGTTATATCGGTAAAAAAGAAGTTATACGTATCCCGGCGTTTCGCTGGGTCAAGTCTAGGAATCGAGATATATCGATTTGAAGTTCGCAACTATCATATAGGGGAAATTGTGACCTTTGGTGGTCTTTTTTTTGACATAACTCGAGAACCACCAGTCCAATTTTGCTGAAACAAATTTAAAAAAATTAGGAATTAGAAATCCTTTAATATTTTCATACAGCGTTTCTCTATGAAAAACTATTTTTTGCCTAAAAAATTGAATTTCTTTATTTTTAATTCATAAAAAATCCAAAACGGTAAAAAAAGTGTCAAGTCCTATTACTTTCACGTAAAGTCACATAACGCGTTTCGCTTTTATTCACAATTAAGTGAAGGTATCTCATTTTGACAAGAATATTGATTTTATGTTTCAATGAATTTGGATAATATTTATTATATATTATTTATTATAATTATTAACACGTAAAATTAAAAATTATTACAGGTAATTATTAGGTTATTACATAGATATATAGGTTATAAAAATCGATGAACACAAAACTTATTTTCGTTTGTTTGTGCCCTTTACTTTCTTGCGTGGTGGTTCGCCCACTTGTTCAGAGTCTGTATCGGATGAGGATCTGTCTTCATCTGGAAAAAATCAATTGTTTTAAATCAGTCAGTTAACTTATTTTCGTTTGTTTGTGCCCTTTACTTTCTTGCGTGGTGGTTCGCCCACTTGTTCTGAGTCTGTATCGGATGAGGATCTGTCTTCATCTGGAAAAAATCAATTGTTTTTAATCAGTCAGTTAACTTCATTTTTGTGACTTACCCTTGGAGGAAACTCCCATTGTATATTCTTCTTCTTCATCTTCATTGTCGGGATCGTACGTCTTTTGCGACCACCAACAAATTTCATTCTCGCTTGTGATATTGGAATTATTTTGTTCGATGGGCCGGCTTCTGGTGTTAGTTTATAGGTGAAATCCGGTTGATCCATTGTTTCAATAGAAAAAGAAGTTTCTCTATCAGGACTTGGAAGCGGTGGAATTGATATTTCATCCGAATGCGGTAGAGGTATTTGTGCACTTTTGACAGATGTGTAAACTCTTCGTTTAAGGCCTTTACGATTTACTCCACATATTTTGTTTGCGCAAGCGTAACAGTTGTCGGAATTGTGCTCTCCTGGATCAGTCCAAATCATTGGTACATCAAAACGAAGTGAACTGCGTTTCCCTTGGATCCACATGTTAAGACCATTGTAGCACGTTTTACAAATTTTGTCTGGGACCCACGAAACGCCGTGAATTATTTCGCAATCAAAATAAAGTTTAAAAGCACGCTCCACTTGCTCAGTGAGTAATGCAGCATTTGTTGAAAAAGCTCTTTTGCCACAAACGTAACAAAATAAATTGATATTTTCTGGACAATTTGCACTCATTCGGTTTTATACTTTTATTACTTTTTCGTCACTTTAAAAAAACCGTACTTTACGCGTTCGGAGACATTTGTTGAATGACAAAAATCGATCAGTGAACACCTATAAATACTACGTAAGTTTCAATATTTTACTGAGAGGTACTTATGAATTCGCGCATCTTTTAAGGGTGGCTATAAACCTGATTCGTGTGCGTTTTAAATTTTTCGAAACGTTTTAAAACATGACCACTCATAAATGTGGGTGAAATTTGTGTAAAAAAAATCATGCAGGTAGCCAACAGAAAAAACCCAAATAATTAAAAAAGCGCACTTTCCTTTTTTCCTTTTAATTGGCCACGCACATTTATGACCGTTTTTTAGTTTGTTACCGCTACCATAAAAATCAAATAACCTTTTTTAATTTTGACAATCATAAAAAAAGTCATCAATGTTTTTTCCAAGGAATTTTGAGCATATCTCGGGCAAATTTTTGAAATTCATACCTTGACTTAATTGTGAATAAAAGCGAAACGCGTCCATCGATTTTCATGATCTATGTCTCATTTTGTTTAAAGGTTATGTGTCTTTACGTGAAAGTAATAGAACTTGACACTTTTTTACCGTTTTGGATTTTTTATGAATTAAAAATAAAGAAATTCAATTTTTTAGGCAAAAAATAGTTTTTTTTCATACATTTATTTATAACTGCGAAACTGTTGCTTATGTAGCGAAACGTTGTATGTACAGATTAAAGGAATTGTAATTCCTAATTTTTTTAAATTTGTTTCAGCAAAATCGGACTGGTGGTTCTCGAATTATGTCAAAAAAAAAAGACCATCAAAGGTCACAATTTTCCCTACTAACTTCAAATCGATATATCTCGATTCCTAGACTTGACCCAGCGAAACGCCGGGACACGTCTAACTTCTTTTTTACCGATATAACATTTCCCATTGGTTTCATCCCATACCGATTTTGACTGTCGCATAGTGTAATTTATGATATAAGGGAAAATAAATTAAAAATATTACCATATATATAATTTCTGTATTTTTGCTGTAATCCAATAGTTTCAAAAAATAAAATAATGTTTGAAAAAACTTTTACTTGAAGACGCTCACCTAGCTCAACAAATGCCATACTAAAAAATAAGTCAGAAATTGAATGCAATATTAAGTTTTGCATAATTCGAACTTTTAAAATTGGTCTTTCTGCCGGAAAACTGTTCGAAATACCCCTCTATCTAATGTATTAAAAGTTCTCATAGGGGCGAAGTTTATGTTGAACAAATATATGAATTTATAAAAAAATCATAAATTTGTTCAGCATAAATGAACTCAAGGTACGAACATTTTGGAATATATTTACAAAAAAAAATCAGAACTCTATTTTGGCCAAATGTAATAGATTTGCTATATTAAATAACTAGTAAGGAACTGAAGACTCATCAAAATGCATCGCTTCTGAAATCTTCCATGGGACAATCTGATATAGAAGGAAGATTTTAAATGTTATCAAATTAGCTTTTAAAAATATTCCCGGAACTTTTGCACATTTTAAAGATGATATAAAAAATACAACATTTTCTTCAGAAAGTCGAAAATATTATCTGTTAGATAATAATTAATTTTTTGGATGGGAATAAAATTAAACCAACCACCCAAATTAGAAATGCACAAACAACGAATAAACCCTGATTTGATGTAGCTCCTCAATAACATTTTTAAAACCACGGTGAGTTTCGACGAGAAATTTCCAAAGAATTTTATATATAAACAATTTTGAAGCAAGAATAAAAAAAGCTGTGGGTAGGTAATGTTGGATATCCGTAACTTGGTTTTATAACTCTACTTCAAAGATACTAAATCCTAAAAATATCAAAAATCTACTACTTATTTTGCCCCTAAAGTTTTTCAATAGTTTGAGTAAATTAAATTCATGACGCACATTTTAATATTATTTCGAGTTTATCATCAAAACAAAAACAAAAAATTTCTAAGAGGACACTCAATATAAATTTGTCGATAGAATAAAAAAGAAAAGTATCGCTTGAATAATTCTAAAAATCGAAAAAGGAGAATATTAAAATAAAAACATCTTCTCTATAATTGTTCTTAAAAAAGTAGATGTAACATAGAGCATTCCCCTTTTTATTTAAAATTGAAAAGAGTTTGTCGCTTTTTGAAATGTTATTGACAGACTCTTATATTTAAATAAAAATTTTATTATATTAACATAATAAAAAAAGTTTGGATAGGGTTTGTGGGTAACTATTGTCTATTTATTTTTTGTATAAATTTATTCTTATGGAAAAATAGTCTTTTATAAGTATATAAGTAAAAACATTCAGCAATTGTTAAGAAAAACATTTATTCTTCTAAAGATTCAAGTCAAAATAATAGCGATCGTTTCACTCAAATCACGTTTTAGATGTATTTACTATGGCATCCAAATTGTTCGGTTTTTTCATTGTTCGAATAAAAAGAATAATTCAAATAAGACATTTCAGTATATTTGAATTATTTCATCACGCATTAAAGATTATTCGAATAATTAAAAAGTCTTTTTTAAAAGAAAAATAATAACAACTTAAAAATTAACAATTCATTGTCAAACACAAAAAACAAAAAATAAAATATAAAATACGATATGACTTAAACTAATCTTTTAAAAAATAACAGCATTTAAATGTCTTGATAAAGACTGGCAGGTACATAATTTATTTATTTTTATTTGTGTCAAAAGTATAGATAATCTCGACTAATTTGTTATTATTAATTTTTCTATATTGCAAAAACTGGCCATTTTATAGCGTTTCAAAAATAATAAAAAGAACCATCCATTAGAACTTTTCGGATCATATTTCATTTTCATCATTTCCACAACCATTTCGCGGTCACTCTCACTTTTTATTTAAAGTTTTTTTTACATAAAGGGTATGAACAACAGCAACAGAGTATTCTATGATTGATACATAACTACGACTCCGACAATACTTCTTCGCTATATTTACCCATTACTGTCGCTCCATCATATGTAGGTCCTACAAACGGTTCCTTTTATTTTATATTGTGCAATTTCGAAATTAAAATATTTAAATGATGATTTCTTTTTTGAATTATAACTTTTTGCTGTTTATATATTTATAAAGAGAATTACCTGACCACTCATCTACTGTTATTGAAAAGCGACCTTTATTTTCAATAACTTCAGAATAAAAATTACCAATATATATATTACGTTTATACGCACGATTATTGGAATTAATTTTTAAAAATTTTGCGAAAAATGGGGATCGAATCTAAGTTATTTCCCTATATATAATACGAAAATATATTTTATTAGAGTTCATTACAAGGAAATACTAATTTCATGCTGTCTATGAGAAATGCTTTAGCAAAATCTCTTTTTACAAAAGTGTCTCGATTTCAGCTATTAATGACATTTGACTTAAATTTATGGCCCCGTTCGATTGTATTTATCGCCGTTTGTACAAAATTTGTACAAATTGCAATTTGCTATATAAAAATACAAAAACAAAAAGTGCAAAGAACCAAAAAATGTTAAAAATCAAAAAATTTTATCAACAAAAATCGACTATCCTGTATTTAACTGTTGAAAGTCTACACAATAACAAAGATAGTACAGAATATATTCACAAGGTCCGAGTATATAAGGACGAATGAATCAAAAAGTAAAAACGCGTGAACAAAAAGTGTAGAAGAATGGGAAAAAGTTAAGTAAATTATAGACTTTTTCTAAGTTTTTGAAATTTGAGAACAATCATGATTATAAAATGAAACCTATGGCGATAAAATTTTGCACTTTATTAGTTTCAAGTCTTGTGAATTAAGATCTGTAATCTTTTTGTTTAAAAAAGTATTACCACAAAACTTATTAAGGATTTAAATAAGATTGAGCCATATACTTCTGCATATAATTTAGTCAAGGGAATATATAATTTAGTTTTTAATAAATCTAGACATCGGACCGGTTGGAGCTGTTGATGGTGTGATATATTGGGGGAAAAAACTAATGGACACACGAAGTCCATGTCGATGCTTTTATTTGTGTAAATAACAAGCAAATATGGAATTAAAGAAAGAAAATTATTCGTTTTGTTTCAATATTCGACATAAAAATATTCGAATTATTCGTTATTCGAAAAGTCGCACTTGTACATTTTTCGAATAATTATTGGTATTAAATTGTTCGAATTATTCAAACGAACATATTCGAATGGATACCCTAGTATTTACCATATAGATACATTAAAAATATTGTAATACTGTCAATTTGTACGTTAAAATATCGGGATAAATATCTATAGAATAATCTAAAATATGATGGTCGATTTAGATCGAAGAGCATTTTAGAATATACATTTAATAAGTAGCATAAAACATAGGAAGCAAGTTGTTGAAAATTGCATACCCATTTCTTCAGATATATCCTTATACAATAAGATCTTCATATTTTAGATAACTTTATAGCCATTTGTATCGTTTTTGTACGGTTAAATGGGCAGATGTGACTATAGAAAATAAAAATAGCTCACTTGGCTCCTATTGGTACCATTGTGTTACCCTGAGAGATCGTGTGAATCTATTTAACATGTCCATATATAGGTTCGAATCGAACCAACCTGACGCATGTATGAAAGATCTAATCTGTCTGATATCAATTACAGAGAGCTCTTATAACCCATGCACATGTGGGCTCCCAAATTCTGTATTCCTAATATCCGCAAGAGCAGGACAGTAACAAAGATGTTCCACTGTATCTTCCTCCTCCTCATTTAACAACTTCTACAATATTCGTTATAAGGGAGTGCAAGAGTCCGTAGGCTAATGCCTTGGCAATCCCAGAATGGAGTGTTTGATAACAAACGTCAAATTCTTATCATGATAAGAATTTGTTACGTGTGGGTATTAAATTATTGCAGCGTTATGATGTAATTGTTAGAGCTCAAGTGAAGATAAATTTGTTTTGCAACCAAACATCTTTTTTTTCTACGTTTATTTATTATTTTTTAAGAAGAAGCGCAATTCTTCTCTAGTGTAGACCCTACGTTATGTACAAAATTGCCATACTATATATGTATGTTTTTATGTATCTATTACTACGTTTGTACACACCTCTTAATAGTAATTAAAAATATTTCGAGCAGAAAATTTCGCCGTATAAACGGTGTGTTAATATTTTATTTGCGAGTTAGTAACTTACGAAAAGTAATCGTGATGAGTGAAACCAATTGCAAATAAAGCGTAGGGCGTTGACACTTCCTTTACGTTCACAGAATTTTTGATGATAATAGGTTCAAAAAGAATTATGCAAATATATTTATTAGTTTCAGAGTTATTGCATTTTAAATATGACAAAAAGCACTACAGACCAAGCCTTATATACTTTTTTTCATCCAAGAATTGGGTTGTTGGTAAAATATATAAATGAGTACACGTTTTTGTCCTTAATTTAATTTTTATCTAAAAAAAAAAAAAAATCCTGAGAAATATTAGTGATTAAAAATTTTTCTTTCCCTGCATAAAAAATAAAATCTAAATTTTTCCACTAAAATAGTCCATTTTTTTTTCAAAGAAATATAGATGATTAAATATGATTACGATTTAAGTTGTTCCTCAAAACATTGAATTTTTGTCAAATAACAAATTTTCGTTATTTTTCCTCCAGTTTATTTTATAAAATTTTATTTTAGTTTCATCTCTTTGAAAATTACATATAAATACATTAGACAATACACATTTATTTATAGAAAGCTGTAATTAACAAACGGAATTCAGTTTCAGAATTCCTTACGTGTTTTATTTCTTTGTAAATATGTATTTGTTTCCAGACATAATATACTGAACCAAAAAGGTACATAAATACAACGAAAAAGTTCATTGATTCAATGAATTTGTTCCCTAATTTTGACCTAATGTACAAGTACATTGAAGCAATGTATTGCTATACATTAACAATTAAACAGTCTTAAAATTCAACGTACAAGTTCATTGATTCAACTTATTTGTATTTTGTTTTAACTAGCAAATTTATTTCAGGTATATTACCAACTATGCCTTATAAATTTCAAAAAGTGGGGAATATTTTTCAATCAAATTAAAAGAGATACAACTCAAAACCTTTATTACAACCAAGAATATCACTTTTGTTATATTATTGTAGATAAAACATTATTTTTAAATAAAAAATTTCAAAATTACTATGTGATTGATGGAGGGTATTTCAGATTCGACATAGCCGAATATAGCATTCTCATTTGTTACTGGTAAATCCACCGTGTAGTTAATACTAACAGAAGTGGTAGCAATAAACTAGTAGAGAAGGTAGCTAATAGGTAGCAGAAAAAGTAGTGAAGCAGCAATTAAAATAGAAGAACGAAAACACAGATATAAACAAATGTGAGTACAATGCGTTGTTGTAATAAGACTTAAAACATTCCTTTTTACTTTTGTTGTCTTTTTATAAGGTTACCATTTTTATAAATAATGTAGGAATATTGCCATATTATTATATATTACTTAATTGGATTACTGAATTTTTAAGCTTTCCTTTATAATTAAAGGATTAATTTTTTAGTTTGTATTTAAATAAGTTGTCTCTATATATTAATGAAATTTTAGTTTTAAATTAAGAAATAAATTTTTAGACTGATTTGTCATAAAGATAATTAGAGTTATCACATAGCCTTGTATGGGTTTTTTAATATTTTTTCTTACAATGTTTAATATTTTATAAATCAGACAAGAAGTTTTATAAATTTAAAATAAAGATAACCTTTTTTTGATTTTGTTTTCGACCAAAGTGTATTAAGCTTTATTTAAAGTTGAAATTATTCATATATATATATATATATATATATATTAGGGCGGGACGATTTGTAGGGACGCAAAAAATCCCCCAAGTGACAAGGAAAATCGTATTTTAGGGCTCCTAAAACCTAAACACAAATTATTTACCATATTATATGTTGAACCCCAATGATCTTTAAATCGCTTGAATTTTTTTGACGTGAGGTTTGATATTACGTTTTTAATGCAAGCATTTTTTATGGTGTCAATACCACAAAGTTGAGGGGTGTGAACGGCACACTTCAATATATCCTACGTCCATTGTCCATTGGTTCAATAATGTCTTCCTCTGATATACAATGTGATAACACTATTGCTGCAAATGAATATTGTAAATATTTATGAGCACATTTAAAATTTCGAATGATAGATTTTTAGATGTACTGGAATATTGTTCCTTTAGTTCCAACATATCCAGAATTCTTGACTATATTACATCTGTTTGTATGTATTTTGCATAAATTCCGAAAGTACTACGCGAGGTACTATCTATTTTCAACGAAATTAAGCGGTTTTCGCATTCTTTTGATATTGCCTTCACTATATTGCCCGCAACTTGCGTCTAAGTCTTTTTATAATTGGTGGCATTTAAACAAAAAACTTTTTCCGCTCTATTCCCTTGCAAATGGGATTAATGATATTTCTCATGCGAATTTAATAAATTAAAAGAAGCAGCTACTTCAGTTACAGTTCTATATATAATTTTACAAGCAGTTTTTTACTAATTTCACATTATATATTTCTGGTTTTATATTTTAAATTTTGCGATAATGAATTTTCATAGTTTTTGTTATTTTCGAAATTGATTTTGTGCACTTTTTCAATATGTTTTTTTTTTTTTGAATTAAAGTTCCTCTCAGTTTGATATAATTTTTGTCAATGTTTACATACAATTATTTCATTTTTTTTTCAAAATGATTTTCAAATTAATTATAGATTTTTTAGACATTTTTATCGACAATTAACTTTTATTACTTTCACAACAAAAATTTGCACTTTTTTAAATTTAACATTAAAGTTGTAATGACAGTGTTACTAATACATAAGACTTTACATTTTGTAATTTCAAATCGTTGACCTATTATTGATTTTTTTATAATCACAAAAACATTTTAATTTTAAATTTTTAATAAATAAAACTTCATATGTATATTTTAAAAGAACAAAAAATACTGTTGATTTAAAAATAATGCTGTTAGAAAAATCAGAAAAAAATAAAAAAAAAATAATAAATGTTGTGGTTTTTCTACAACATATAATGATTTTTAAGAATTTTGGCATCGATTTGTTACAGCATATTTTTACATTTTTAGACTCGGTAGCGTATTTTGTCATATTTTCATGGAATATCCTTATTTTGGGGCATATTTAAGCAGTTTAAAGTTTTGCATATTTTATATTTTAGGTCATTATATTGCATATACTACTCTAAAGATTATAATTTTTTCATATTCTGCATAGAATTCTTTATATAATTTGCCATTCACAAAATTTTCGTTTTAATGTCGCATACGTTCTTCCAATCCGATTCTCTAATAATTTTCATTATAAAAATTGATCGAAATTTTGTAATTATATAAACTGATGGAAATTTTGTAATTGCAAAAAGAACTGCTAAGAAAATACAAGTTGTTTTTAGCACGAATAGAAAGAAAATAAAATATTTTAAGAGCATATTTTTTAATTTTAAGGGCATATTTTCCGACTTTAAGAGTTTTTTTTAGGCACATAAAACATTTTTTTTAAAGCATATTTTTAGTTTCCCTGATAATTACACATATATGAAGGTAGCAGCAGTATTAAAATTATAAAAACTACACTACTTTCAAAATTGTAGTTTTTCATTACAGCTAAAAATACTGCTACCAAAAAGTAAAGGTGGCTACCTTAGTTTAGCAAATGAACGACTACAAATTTTAAACATTTTTTAAACTCCAATTTTAGTTATTTTTTGCTTCTACGACTACTTGGAATCTATTAAATCCAAGACCATAAGAAACCCTTGAAAAAGTAAAAAATTAATATAAAATCTTCCTCCTCATTGCAATAACATCTACAGAAATCGTTATATAACGTTATAGTGAAAATTTGGTATTATTAACACTATTAAATACAGTTAATCACAGGGACATCAGTTGTGGCCATTGATCTAAGAAGTTATGTATTTTATTATGTAAAATTATTTTGAACTTTAGATTTTTGAGCGATGCCTTTAGAGCTATTTGTTTTTAATATAAACATTTACAAATTGTAAATTGTTAATTTTTCAAATTGCACAACAATTACGTTATATTATTTTATTTTTATTAAAATAACCCATTCTATCGTTTAATCGCAGTATTACTAAATCATCGAAATGAATCTCTCTTTGTAAATATTTTTTTCAAAAGACAAAATGTACTGTTTTCAAGTGAATTAAATTTCTAACTTTTTTGTTTTACAAAAAGTATATTAATTTGTTCAGTTGTATTTTTATTTGTTGGTCTATTCAAAAAATTTAACACAAAAGTAACAGTTAAGCCGCTAAAAGACAACAACATTAAAATAATATTCAATAAAATTAATATTCTTTGGCTTTAAATCTCTTCATTAAATTCGAAAAATGATGGCCAATTAACAATTCATGTGCCGTTTAGTTTTTAATATTTATTATTTCAAATTTACTTTCATTTTTGAAATAAAATAAGAAACAAAGCGCTTTTTAATAATTTAATTTATGACAAATCCCAAATTATTCTTCATTTTTTTATTACTTCCATTCTTTTGTACGATTTTTCATAATAAACTAAACATTTATAATTACATACATACATATGTACATATAAATATATGTAAATAAATGTGTAAATATTTATGTTTTTAAACTAAGAAAAAAAAGTGAAGAATATTTTGGAAATTTTTGTGTTGCTTAATAGGATAAATAATAGTAATAATAATAATAATAATAATAATAATAATAATAATAATAATAAATAATAATAAAATGCATATAATAGCCAAATACGTAAAAGGAAAATTTTTTATTTCGTTTCGTTAACTGTACGTCTCCACGAAGAAATTTTTATTCCCTAAAAAAACTTTTATTTCCAACTTCATGTTAAGAAGTGTAGAACGCGTACATGAGAAATTTCAATTTTAAATTGCCCTTTTTACCGAAAACTATAATTTTTTCAATTTTTTATATGTCTTTTTATTTTATTTTGTACTTTTTTTTTGTTAGAAAGAGCAAAATATTAAAAAAGAACAACAAATGTGACAACTTATGTTAAACGTTATTGCTCAACTTTGTGTTAAAACATTTATTGCGAAATAAATTGCGCTATAGATTTCTTATTGGTCCACACGTAACAGTTTAAAGAGAGAGATATAATTTGATAGTTGCCAACTTAAAAGTGTCTACGTGCAGGCTAATGGTTAATTAATTAGCAATTTAAAATAAATGTTGCAATATTAAATGATTTAACTTACTTATTCAAATTACCTTAACTATTGCTATTTTAAATGTTTGGATAAGGTCATTGTAAATATTTAAAGTCAATATGTGGCAACGAAATGTCTAAGCCATTAATTAGTTTGTATTTGTTAAATTTTATAAATACTCATACTTAAAAAAAATTATGAAATATCTAATTATAAACTTATTTTTAGTCAAAATCGTATTTATTTTAAAACAAGTAAGGTCAAGACAGACAATATAATACCCCCTTTACTTATAAAAAACGTATTTATCTTGAAACTAAAAAATATGCGTAATTTAGGAACGTTTAAAAAAAAATTTCCTTATTGGTCATTGTATGAAAGCTATGGTCACACATGGAGCGTTTCCTATAAAATTTACGAGTGTGATTTTTGACTTTGCTTACATATTCTTGCAAAATTTTATCTCTATAGTATGACCAAATATAGATCAATCATCTTGAATCATGTAAGAAATGTATGGACATTAATCCCTTATCAATACAACAACAAACAGGGCTTTCATGACTAACCACAATTGCAACTGTAGAGCATAAAAACGATGTATTAAAACTAAAAGGGGAAAAATGTGATGTACTTGAAAAAAAAAATATTTTTTGTTTTTGTTCAAATTATTATCAATGGTGCAAATCTTTTTAATTATCATTTATTACTCTTGTAGCGTTTAACGATAATTATCACTTTTTTATTTCCTGAGTGAATGAATATACCCGGAAAAGTTACTTTAAGTTAAAACGTAAAGAAATATGAAAATACAGCAAAATGTTCAAATAAAATATAACATTCTAACTTTCTCTTAAGTATTTTTCACTTGTTTTAACTTATGTTATTAAAGCAACAGATTTTTGTGCTAAATGTGATTTTTTCAAAGTCGTCATAATCAATTTAACCACTTTTTTGGAGACTTCTGAAAACGTCCAAAATTTCTTTATTGAAATGTACGCGCATATAAAGCTATAAATTATCATGGATATTAATCACTCATTATCATTTTTATTTATGGTTTTCAAATTTTAAAATTTGTAAATTGTTATTGAATTACTCCATATCAAAATGGGCAAAAAACATACATTTTCAGAATTGATAACTCAGATTTCAATCAAGTTCATTGCATAAATTGCCTACTGGAAGTATTTTTTAAATCATTTATAGACTCATAGCCCTTTCTGGTCTAAAAATATGGCGTTTTGAAAAGCAAAAAAAGCCAAAAACTTCACTAAAGTCTAGTTGTTTAAATGTTAATAACTTCTAAACTGTACATGGCCTCTGGTTTAAGGTTCGTATTAAAGACATCAAAATGAGCTTTAAAAAGAAATGTATAATGTTTATTTATATCAAATGTTCTATGGTCAAAGTGGAACATAAAAGAATCAAAACATAACTATCTCCTAAAATAATATTTTTAAAATACTTAGAAAATTATGTAATGTTAATGTAGCTCTTCTCCATACTCGTGCAAAATATAATATTGGACACTGCTTTAATTTAGAAGTTATGTAACAAAATATAATCCAAAGTCAAATTTTGTAAATAAAATTCTATTTACTTTAAAATCGGCTCATAAAAAAAAAAACATACTTTGAAATAAATTTTTGTAAATATTTTAAATTTTGCATACAAAAAATTATGGTTAATATTTTACTTCATAACTTCTAAACTAAATAAGTGACCAGCTTGAAATTTCGCATGTGTGCGGAGAAGATATAGAAGATATACTTTTGATATAAATAAACTTTATACATGTCATTTTATTGTCTTTAATATGAAAGTAGAAACCAGAGACCTACTATGTCTCGTAATTTAGAAGTTATTATTTTTATTGTTTTTCGAAACATCATATTTTTGGACCGGAAAGAGTGATGAGTGTAAAATTTAATAATTTAAGAAATACTTCCAATAGTCAATGTCCGTAGAGTACGTTAAATCCGACTGCTGTCCGTTTAGACATGAAATCACTCTATTGTTGAAATTAAAAAGAGAACTATTATGTCGTGTTTTATTCTGCAGTATTTTTTTTATTAAGTAAATAAAATATATTTAAAAATGATCAAATGTATGTACCTTGTTAGTATATTTTTTAAATAGCAATTTTAGACCCTGTTTTAGACAGTACGATTCACCAAAATGTATTCATTTTTGTTTGTTATTTAGTACCTTTTGTCAGCTCAGGAGTACTTAGAACTATATAGCACAAAATAAGACTAACAACAATTTAAATATTTACTACTACACTGTAAGAAACACATATAATATAGGTTAAAATTTTTAATTTTTTTCTGAAATGTTGACAAAGTTCAATAGACCATAGTTTATAGGCACACCAGAAAACAACCTAAATATCGATGCTATTCTATACATTCAGATGTTTACTTCGCAGCGTATATGAAATTATAGGTGTTTTCTATGCCATTTTTTAAACTATGTTCCTTTCAAAAAAATGTCCTTATAACTAAATTTGTATTAAAAGCTTCAATCTGCTTTGATTAAACTTTACTTTACTTTATTACATTACTTAGAAATTAAGTTTTATATCGCACAAATATAATAGTTCAGTACCGCAATTCCGTAATTTTTTTTTCGTTTACTACCAATATCGTTAGATAACGAAAACTAACTATAACGATGAATAACGATAGAAATGATGGAATATCATTATTTGAAAAACAAAAATTATATTTATTTATTTAATAGCCAATGAAACTACAATTTCTTTGAAGCTAGCAAACATATTATTCTTAAATAATATTATATTATTTAAAAATAATATGTTTCTACAATAAAATGCTTTTCATAATCAATCAATAATAAAGTCTTATTATTTAACTAAGTTAAAAATACCACTCTTAATGCGGATTGGATTTACTGAAAAATCAATATATGAACAAAAAACTGTTGAAATGATTGCATATACGTCTTATGGGATCAAAATTATGATAATTGGTTCGAAAATATTTGATTTTAAAAGGAGTATAATTTCTACTTGGACGATTTGGGTTTACGAATTCGATCTTACGAAGTAGGAACTCGGAATTAATTGAAACGTTTACTAAATTAATTACAAATGAAATATTTATATATTTTCTCCTACTTTCAAGAGTAGGGAGATCAATAAGCTGCAATCGACTTTCATATGATGGTAAATTAATATTAACAAATTAATATTAACAAAATAAGAACATCGAATTGCGCATCTCAGACCACATAGCATATTCCAGCATTGGTCTTTCGAGAGATGCGAATAATTGCTTGCAAACGTAAGAATCATTAAACTCTCTTCCCCAGCGCTTGAGGAAACCTAGAACTCCTTTTGCCTTACTAAAGATTTGCGGAACGTGGGAATTAAATTCAACACACCCAGATCAAGAATTTCTTCAACTAGATCAATTTGATATTCATTAATTATGTATCTACAGAGTACTGGACTTCTTCTGTAGAACTTCATGTGTTTACACTTTCTTATATTCGGATCCATTAGATTCATCATACACCAATCATAAATATTGTCAAGATCTGATTGGAGTAAGGAACATTAATAGCAATAGTTAAAACTATTGAACAACTTTATATCATCAGCATATATTAATATTATTTTATTTTAAATTAAAATTGGATTTTTATTTAAAAATAAAACTATTTTCTAGATAGAATGTGAAAAAAAGTTTTAATATTATATAAAATTGTGCAGATTGTCTTCCAACAACATACCAATACACAGTGGGGCAGAATCGAAATTTTTTGGAAATCTGTAACTTCTGATCGGGCGGTTGGATTTTCATGAAATTTGGTTATCAACACTCATTTTGTTTTTTCAATTTTTCCAAAGTAAAAGCTTTTGGTAAAAAAAACTCTTTCAAAAAGAACGCACTTATTATTCATTATATTTTTCTAATTTAATTATTTATAAAGAAGTATTATCAAAATTAAAAAATTGTATTTAGGATCCAAAATCAGCTTTTTTATAATACATTTATTGTTAACTATCGATGTGTTTAACGACAAAAATCGGTAAAATTTTACTACAGAATAGCAATTAACGACAAAATTTGTTAACGAACGAATTTCAATTCTTCAAGGAATTGCGGTACAAGATTTGGATAACAAGTGCCTTATTCCTTTTCTGAATTAATATAATGGTATATCTTTCCGAAAATCACTTGTCTTTTTTACATACTTATTTTTTTATAATGTTATTTGGTTATTCGTTGAAACTGATGTTATTAATATTTTTAATATTACAAGCGTATTTCCCTAGAGAATTACTAAAAAGGAGTAGAATTTTGAATCGATTTTTGTTTTGTTTTTTGGGTAAAGGCTCAATCACAAAAAAAAAAAAAAAAAAGAATGTGCAATGTGGAAATATATAAAAGAAAAGTTTAAATGTGTAAATAATTTAAGTGAAAAATATAGTAAAATACAAAACCGAATTTATTTTTCTAAAACAAAATTTTTTAAAATTTTAATTTCTAACTATGGTAACACTGAAAAGCAAACATAACGTATTATAAAATGTATTATAAAAATAATTATATATACTGTTATTATATCATACTGATACTATTATGTATGCTGTATTTTTATTAAAATAAATTGTTTTAAAACTGTAGTTTTTTAGCTACGGTAATACTGAATAGCAAAAATTGCTAAGAGTTTGTGTTAAATTATCAATAAAAATGTTTTTGCAATGTACTCGTCTGCATATAAATGAATTTATATATTCAGAAAATATTAAAAATGGGCAATTTTGGGTATTTTATGAATCTAATACTGGCAAAATACTACATTTGTTTAAAATTTGAATTAATTTCTGAAATAAGGTTACTAAGTTTAACATGTGTACCAGATTTCATCGCGCTACCTTTCTTCCATTTTTTCCAACATTACTATGGCTCAGTTCACTGTTAAAAGTCACGGATAATCACGTATACTATACGCGAGTTATTCTCGGTTAAAGGCCTCAAAATTATTTGTTTTACTCATATCTCGCTTATTATACGTCGTACGTATTTTGATATCATTACAACTGTTATAGAATATATTTTGGATAATTTTGTTTTTATGTACCATAATTTTTGGAATTATAACGCATCTTATGTTTTCCACTATATTTCAGGATAGCATTCAAAAATGATATATCATCCATTAGCTTTAGATATTTCATCATTTGTTGCATATTTCATCTTTTGTTGCACAAATTTTCGAGAAATTGCTTCTTGGCCCATGTTAGGGTGTCCGCAGGTATAAATGTTTTAATGAGGTTGCAGAATAAAAATATAATCGCAAATCGAAAAACTTCCGGCACATAATCTAGCAATTATGTAGATTGTCCATACAAAATTTTATTGACATGTAGCAGGAAATTTCTAAGAGAAAATGTTTTTAACATTGCGAAATTGAGAAATATAAATCATGTTGGTGCAAGATGCAGCTCCTCTTATGGTTAAGGTCAGATTCTCTAAAGATATTTTACCCAAAATGTATTCATATTATATGTTTGGCAAACGATTTATATGATGTTGCTTAGAAAGTTACAACTCATTTGCAAGATATAGAAACATATATTAATTTCAAATGAAAAAGATGTAATTGTAAAAATAAAAATTTAATATTAATGCAAACGGCCGTAACCACATATTTAAGTTTTTGCCTTTAAATTAAGTAATTTATTGAAAATTTCCAAGATGCTCTTAGGTTAGGTTAGATGAGAAGCTGTAAATGTCCTATTGGGTCCTATTGGTCTCGTTGTGTTACACTGATGGATCATGTGAATCTGTCTTCACGTATCCGAGAATAGGTTCGAATCGAACCAACTTGACACACGAATAAAAGATCTGATCCGTCTGACATCATATATATGGAATCCAAAATTCAGCAGTTCTTATATCCTCAAGAGCAGGACAGTGACAAAGAAAATTTTATACTGTCTCCTCCTCCGCCTCGTTAAAGCAACTTTTAAACTTCTAACTTCTTAACATTTGTTGAAATGGAGTGCTCTGTAATAATGGCTACAAGTGTTCGTAGCTGACGCCTTGGCAATCCCAGAATGAAACTCGACCGTTTCTGATCGTACTGGGGCTGTAGCTGTCTCGAGATAGAACATGCGGACTCGTTTATATGTCTTTGTTGAGCTATTCTTGACAAGTACTGCAGTACCATTGATCTGCAAGATGACAGCGTTATGCTAACTAGTTGGTCCGTTTCTTCAATTTGAAGAAGGGAACCAGTTGTGGCTAATTCAACCGCAATAATATTTCCCGGGTTACTTGAGTGACCACTTACCCAGATTAACTCTAGGTTTGAATGTCTCGACATCTCATTTAAAGATGTCCGGCATTCATGTACCAGTCTGAATGTCGAATAGACTCCCAAAAGAGACTTATTCGCGGGTTGACTATCGGTACAAATTTGAATATCACTTCGAATACTCTATAGTACATTAGCCAATTTATCGCTCTCCTAATGGCTGAGATCTCCTGGAAATACAATAATCATTATTGTCAGGGATGTCATCCGAAATTCCCAAAATGGTCGCATGACCATAGCTCCTTGTCTAGGTGTTGTACGAAGCGCACCTGTGCCCAGTAGCGCTGAGCTACGCAGAATCTTTCCACCTTCCGCAAAGGTGAATTCTTCCATCGATTTCTACCACACTATCGCTCCATTCATAAGTATAGTCTTGATCACCATATCGAAGAGCCATTTTGTATTCTTGGGATTTAATCCCCAAGATTTCCCTATGGGCTTCCTACACATATAAAGGCCAATGTTTGCCTATGACGCTCTAGCTTGGGTGTTTTGGTGCCAGGATAGTTTGGAGTTCAGTACTATACCAAGGTACTTCGCACTGTCCGACACCTTATATACAACTCCATTTAGACGAGGTAGTGGGAAAGAAGGTATTTTGTATCTCCTTGAAAAGAGAACTAGTTCGGTCTTTCCTGGATTCACGCTAAGGCCACTACTTATACTTCATTTACTGAGTAGGCCTAGCGTATTTTGAAGGCGGCGGAATATGGTATCTCAAAATGTTCCAAATACGGCCACCGCTACATCTTCCGCATATGCGACGGTTTTGAACCTCAATGAATCAAATTCCCTGAGCATTGTGTTGATGGCAAGATTCCAAAAAATTGGAGATAGAAGTTGATTGTTTTGCGAAGGTGCAGGTGTCTTCTTGAGCGAGAGAACAGGTAGACTCCTCAAATAACATTTCTTCCAGAGTTGATCGTTATCATCCTGAATCGTTCTGTCTCGGTTGTCTCCTCGATAGACTTGCGGAAAGATAGACTCGAAACCGTAGTATATCACATTTCTTTCCAAGAGACGGCAGGGATGCTTCGTCGGATTCGGATATTCCGGTGATGCTCTTTTGGTTCGTTTTAATATAAACGTAATTTTTGAAGATATGAACACGAATTTTTTTGCGTGAATGTATTTTGAATCCATTCATCATAACTCAATAAAACCTATTTTAAATTTTTGAGTACATTTTAGGTGACGGTAGGAATATTATTAAATAAATAAATATATATATATATTACATTTTTAATATAAAATGCATATTTTTTATATTTAGAGTTCATATTTATGCATGTTATAACCGTATATTATTGATTTTTTAGTGCATGAAAGTATCAGCACTGTATATTGAAGAAGCCAACAAAAACAACAAACAATTTAATGGTGCGATAAAAACCTTATAGAAGAAAAGATTGAAATTGCTAGTCACTAATAATTTTGCAAAGACGAAAAAATTTCAAAAGAAAAAACAAACACTTTCTCTTGAAAATTTACAATTGTTTTTTGTTATTACAATTATTATATTAAAATTGGCACTTAATATTTTTTGTTAATAATGTTGTTATGTTCAGTGTTGTCAGGTATATTTTTTCGGAGTAGCCTATATAAACAAAAATATATCCCGAAAATAACTTTACAGACGGATAGGTGGTTTGGTCGGCTGAGTGTCTTTCCATGTAAACCTTGTGAATAAAGTACAGGTTGCAATTTAAATGATATTTTGATTTCATTAAAATACTACTTAAGGCATTTAAAGCATTATTTTAATGAAATTTAGCACAAATATGTTTTATATAAGTATAAATCTCTGTGGCAAATTTCATGAAGATCTGTCACTTTAAAGCAGCGTTAGGCACAAAAAGCGGACGTAAAAATTTGAATGTGTTAGTGTATTTGGTTTGTTTACGCTATTTTTTGCGAATTTTTTTGTTGTATTTGTCACACAAAAATAATATTCTCTTACGCTCTTTGTTATGCATTTTGTTTTTGCTTAACCATGCGACATAAACTCGTCTTGTTGAAAGCTACAGCAAAACTAAATGATTTTTTTGTCTTTTATTCGCTCACAATATTTTATCAAGATTTTAGGGGGTCCGTGAAAAGGTCTTATATAATCTATACATTTGTTTTGCCCACATGATTTAATAGGACAACTTGCTAATATTCAAATTTATTGGAATGAAGCTAGATAATATGTAATGTTATAATGTAATGTAATAAGAGACTAGATCCAACCTGCTGCTTTAAGATATATGAAGTACTGATACCTCCTTTCCAGAGTGGTCTTAGCTAGTACAGTTTTCATTGGATATCTGGTTCGCTTTCATTTTTTCTACCATTTTCGTTACCAGGAAAACACTTCGCGACTGGAATGTATTTCATTACACAATGTGTGGTATGTTACCATATCTATCCTGAATGCAATTGTTTTATTCTTTTTTCATCTGAAATACAAAAATATATCTGGGGATCACATGAAATGAAAAATGTCTAAAAGGGTTCGTAAAATAAAATTTTGTGAGAACCCTTTGTGAAGGGTATAAACGGTCGACCTTGGCCAACTATAACTTTCTTACTTTTTTTCATCTCAAATATAGAGATAATTTATTGACGAAAATCGATTTAATGTAAATTATAAAAATATTATAAAATTTTTCTCCATAAAACCTCCAACAATTTTAAGCTATCCTCAAGAAAATCTTCCTTGAAGCCAAGTCACCAAGTCTAGCAAGCTTAGTTTTAATTGAGTTCACATACTTAATAATATGATAAAATTTCTCGTACTTCCACAACATAAAAAATAATAATAGTTTATTAATGTTGTTGCAGATAATCATAACATCAACAACAACAATTACTACGGCAAAAAACATAATATGTACTTGAAACTCATTGAAAAAGGAAGCAACAATTGAATGAGTGGGCTTTTAAGTTTAATACCCGTTAATATACGTAATAGATTGTTATGATTATATACAAATATATGTAGATGTATGCATCTGTACGAAATAATAGTTATTCCGGCGGGAAAATAAATACAAATGGGTCATTGCAAAATATCCAAAATATTTTGCATTTTACACAACGTGTGATTGGGTGTAAGGTCTTGCATTTTCACTGCCAAAAAAAGCAATTAGGGAAGCATCTGCTCTTAAAAACTCGGTTTCAGTTTTAAAAATATTTCTGTATGTAACAAAAAATATAAAGTAGTAAATAAGTGAGCGATTATATAAATTCTACTACTTAGCTTCCAATAAAATGGAAACAAGAATTAGTATTGGACCTTTTAGAAAAGGATGCCGACTTTTTTTTTGAGGATTTTTCATAGAAAGAAAAGTGGAATGTTGTTTGAATTCTTTTCGGAAAAGAGGGTAAGGCATTCATATGAACTGTGAAGGAATATAGTGTTTTCTCTTTATGATACTAATACAAACTTTATTTTATCAAAATATAGTAAGAAACATCAACTTGTTCTTATCTTATACACAACTTTTTCTAACCGGGTTCAGTTTTTAATTAATAATCATAAAAAAATGTTAAACTTAAGAGCCCCTATTGTTATTTTTAATAATAATAAAACATTACGAGTATTATTAATAATGTATTTAAAATATTTTATTAAAGAACTAAGTTTTCAGAAATCATATTTCCTTCTAAATTTAATTAGCCTTATTTAGTTTAGTTAAAATAATTTTTGTCGTATTATAAAATATTATGACAAATATGAAAATATATGTAGAACTAGTCAAACCCATCCACTGTTTTTGATGGGTTAGATTTTTTACATACATTTTTATAAAAAAAAAACTAATAAACTAGTTGTATAACTACAAATAAATAATTAACTGAGACATGTGAGTAGATTCCTTTTTTAGTTTGATTCAAATAAATTCATGTTCATGTGAATACTCGTAATTAATATTATTTACAACATTTAATTTTACTTTGCGCTATTTATAAACACAAAACCATTGGAGTAGCGCGCTTTACAAGAAACTATATACAAATAATAAAAAAGTCCTTAACAATATTAAAACTATTTTGTTTTCTTTGATTTGCTCAATAGTTTCGGAGATATTAATAAATCAAGTTTTGAACAAAATTTAAAAATTGTTGTTTTTCTAAAAATCGCCAGCCATCAAAAAGTGCTATTTTATCTCTTTTTATAATTTGTTATCTTTTTCTCTCTTTCTTTTATCATTTTTTTATATTTTCTCCCTTTTTAATCATTTTGGATAACTTAAAGCAAAGACTCTATATTTATTACTCTATATTTTTAAATATAGAGTTTTTGCTTAAAATTTCTTTTCAAACTCACCACGTCAACTACTAAAATACTTAATTGAAATTATTTATTTAGTTTTTAATGTATTTTATTTTTAATTGCGCCCATTATTGCATATCTTAAGAGCAGCGTGCTGCATTTCAAAAACTATGTTAACAGTTGCCAGTGTTGTAAAATTCAGTAAATCAATATTTTAAAATGTATCTAATAAAACAAGAATAATTATAATAAAAATGTTTTACAAGTCAATTATCATAATATAAGATTTCGCATATAGTTTTTTACCATGCATTTCTATAAATACTTTAAAATAAAAGAGAGATCTTGAACACATTTTGACAAAATAGCTTTTTAATGAGTTACAGGCTAGAGGCAAAATAAATAGTTAATTAAATAAATTAGCTAAAAATGTTTATAAATGATGATGATGATCATGATGGTGATGATGATGAAAACAAATAAGAAAATTATAAATAAATACTTGATACATTCGTTGAGGTCGACTTTAAAAATTAGTTATACAATAAACTTCAGTTATAAAGAACATGGCGGCATTAATTAAACATTGTTTTGGAGTTATAGACAAAGTAAATATTTTTTTATAAAAATAAATTCTGAAAAATCGTTTGGTAGCATATTTGACAACAAATTTAATTAAAAAAATGCAATTGTATTAACATGCATTTCTAATAAATTTTATTTATTTTTTAAATCATTCACTTTAAGAGGACACCAACACAATTAGATATACATATTTACTACACTGAGGATTATTTTATTACTTCCGAATACCAAGTGTATAAGATGAAGTAAATCAGAATCAAAGGTCTGAATAAATAAAAATAAATTCAATTACAGCATTTCTATTAACATATTTGAAATTACACTGGCCGGCAAAGAAATCTTAATTTGAACAAAAATAGG
Source organism: Protocalliphora azurea (assembly GCA_932274085.1). Taxonomy (NCBI): domain Eukaryota; kingdom Metazoa; phylum Arthropoda; class Insecta; order Diptera; family Calliphoridae; genus Protocalliphora; species Protocalliphora azurea. The sequence continues at coordinate 68,995,012 of OW026519.1, forward strand.
TCGACTAGGTGAAATTTGACATGCTAAACAAAATTTTGCTTTCAGTTTTTTCTATCACGTACTGATTTTTTTTATGGGCAAGACTAAAGTTCGTTTTTTGTACTGTTAATCAGAATAAACAGAAATTACCACATAGTAAGGTAAACCAGATCTTAGAAAATTAATTTATGAAACTTAACAAAATTGGACAAAATTAACCAATAATTGCAATTTTTTATTAAAACGAAATGAAAATTTCATTAATATTTCACACAATAACTTTTTACAAGTTAAAATGGTAGTTGCGGTCAAAATTCAAAAGTCGATTAATTTTGGTTATTATTATTATTATTATTATTATTATTATGATAAAACATAGTTTCTGTATCATGACAATTTTACTATCGTTATTTTTGGAAATTACGATACTGACATCGATACCATAATTTTATGGAAAAACGATGTCATAAGAAATTTGGTGAGTAAAAACTATCGTTTTAGATACGAAAACTACGAGGGCGGATCAATAAGTCCGTGACTTTTCGAACTGCTCTCGTAGTTATAAGAAATGCAACACTATTCTCATCAAGTACCATCTGTTAATAGACTACTGTCAAATTTTGAGCAAGTGTCGTCATTTACTTTACTTAGAGGTCCATAAAATAGGCATTAGTTTGGTCAATAATTTCATCGTTGGAGCTGAATCTCTTTCCATCTAGTCATTTCTTTAGGTATGGAAATAGGAAGTAGTCACTAGTGGCTAAATCCGGAGAATATGGCGGATGAGATACCAATTCGTAGCCAAATTCATAGAGTTTTGCCATATCTGGATGAAAAAGAACTTTTTTCTTGGCCATATGGGCATAATATTCGCCGTTTATTGTTTTTCCCTTTTGAAGGTAATCGATGTGAATTATCCCACGTGCATCCCAAAAAACTGTTGCCATCACCTTATTGGCCGACAAACTTACCTTGGCCTTCTTCGGTTTCATCCACAGTTACAAAACGCAGCAAGAACTCATTCGGATTGCGGTTAAACAACTCCAAAAAATCCTTTGAAGTTGTCACAAGTTTACTTTTATGGTCAATTGAGAGTAAACGCGGCACCCATCTTGCAGACAACTTTCTTAAACTCAGCTGATCATTTAAAATCGAAACCACATTGCCATATGAAATGCCTATGGCATCGACAATCTCACGCATTTTTACTCTTCGGTCGGCCAACACCTTATCGTGGATTTTTTCGACATTTTTGGATGTACTGACCTTAATTGGCCGTTCAGCGTCATTTGTACTTGAGCGACCACAACGAAAGTCAGTAAACCACTTTTTTACCATTGAAATCGATGGTGCAGAGTCCCAGTAGTATTTATCGATATTTTCCTTGATTTGATTGACGGGTTTTTTCGCAAAAAATAATGTTTAATGAGTAGTCGAAATTCACTTTTTCCATTTTTAGAAAAATACACGAGCTTGTATGTTTTGAACAGCTGTTAAACGCAAAGTAAATGACGACACTTGCTCAAAATTTGACAGTAGTCTATTAACAGGTGGTACTTGGTGGGAATAGTGTTGCATTTCATATAACTACGAGGGAAGTTCGAAAAGTCACGGACTTATTGATCCGCCCTCGTATTATCACTAGTGATAATTTTTATCACCTAGATGATTATAATATCGTTTGGTTTATTGGGATGACCGAAATTTGTATGCGAATTTTTTGGGCGAACTTCGCGTAATTTTTTTTTTATAAATTTATTACAAGATAGTTAGAGGATATCAAAATCTAATGAGAGAAAAAAGTAAGTTTTTAAATTAAAGATAATGTTAGCTCTATTTTTTACGGCATTTAGCCTCTTTCTGTATGACGCTCCTGGCAATACTGAAAATAACTTTTATTTAATAGACTATTCAAATTTTTAAATTTTACGACCGGTTGCATTAAAGTAATGATATGTCAAATTCATTTTAAAAACTAATTGAATCTGAATTGAATTGGACACAACAGTTTCAAAACAACATGTAGTTAATAAGAGTTTTAGTATAATACATCTTAATGTTTTTCTTAATTAAAATAATCTAGGTCATTGTAAGTTTTTTAACCAATATTATTTCTAAACATAAAATATTGACAGGTTCTGTTATTTAAAGTAATTATCTGATTAAAAATTTTTATGTACTTCATATATTTACTTTCACTAGCAACCCTCAAACAAGATTCAATTATTGTTTTCATCAAGATTATAATTCATCGTTGAATGTATTTTTTTTTTTTTTTTGTTTTTTTATTTTTAATTTTTTTATTTTTTAATGTTCAATAAAAATAAGTTAAACTGAACTAACTAAATTAAAAACGTTGATGCCAACTTAATTATAAGATTAAATACATAATAAAACTCCTAAATTCAACAACAATAGACACAAGTTATTCATAAAAAATTAAATTTTTAAATAAAATAAAGTTTAACAAATGGCAACTATAAATCGAAACAAATGTGTTTGTTTGTGTGTTTATTATAAGTTTTTATGGAGTGTAAAAATTTATTAAAACAAAAAATATACGTTTAATGGTGCTAGCAGATATTTAAATAAGTTAATTTATATTATTTATTAGGAAGTGAAATAAATGCTTTTGTGAATTAACTTTTTTGAAGCGAAATTACAAAAAAAAGTAATAATAATAATAATCATCATAAATCCACTTCATTAGTCCTATTAAATAATAAAAACAGGTGTTTAGCTTTTTAAAATAACTCACATGTTTCAAATATTGACTAATGATTACTTGGTGTTCTTCCCCAGCAGTTTTTGGTGGCTCTTCCGAACTCGTTAGTATAATTGCCATTTCCACGACTACGTGGTGGCACTTTTTTGCACACACAGTAACTTCCATGACTACCAAAGGGTCAGTTAAATAGCAGTCGCCACTTCCACGACTATGAGGTGGCTCTTTGTGTGAAAAAAAATTTGTAATCCTTTTTTGTATTCTTCCCACTATATACCATAGGATCAGTAAAGTGACAATTGCCATGCTCATATGTAACTGATGAGAATGAACCAAGTAGCAAGATACTGGAGAAATTTACCGCCAAAAAAGACTCAATTGCTAATACATAATCTGCTGGGTTGTGTGTGCACATGAATTCTACATTTTAATATCCTCATTAGAACAGCTTAAAATTACATCCATTAGAAATTAGAATACTCGTGTGATTAGATATGATCAATTTGCCCAGTATTCTATATGAAATGACGGCATCATAGATATATGGCTAACACTAGACAAATTTCATGCAAATGAATAAATTCTCTTAAAGGACTGATCCAGTCATGTATGAAGATACAAGAAGTCACAACAAAATGTTTACTTGAAAACACATGTAATTGTGGCAAAATAATAAAAATAATAATAAAAAAAGGAAAACAGGTCATATTATTTGATACGGTTGAAATTGTCTGAAAATACATAAAAGTACAAGTTAGTATCTGTCTTGAAACATTTGACAATTATTTAGAGACGAGTGAATATTTGTTGAACATTAGTTAATTGTATTATTTCTTGTTTTTATGGTCTTTTCGCTTCATTATTACTTTAACTTTAATATAAAAAAAAAAAAATTAAATAAAATAAAAACATTATGTCATTCTCATCATCACTATATATCGTTATCTACCAAATAACATTTATGAAAAGTCCACACATACACATACTTTAATTTAATTAATTGTAACATTTTTGTTATGATTTTTGTAACAATTTGTTTTTTGTAAAAAAAAAAAACTATGAACGTTTTACTCTTTTTGCAAACAATTTTCTTATAAAATTATGCAATACTTTTATGAGAAGATTTAAATTAAATTACAGTTTAAAAGATGCGTAAATAAATTATGCATAATAAAATTATTATTTCGCAATAATTTTATAGTAATAATGTCAAGTGAGAAAAATGTTATAAAAATGTATAAATTATGTTATTTACATTTACATACTTACATACTTTTATTTAGTATTAATTATTTATTATGTAAATAATTTTATTTTTTTTTTTTTAACTTTGCATAATGCACACGAACATATTTATGTGTTCATTATTTAATTATTCAGTTCCTTTTGTTGTAGCCAAAAAAAAAAAAAAAAAAAAAATACAGACATAAGTTCCTCTTTAATGATTTTTCATATTCATGGCTTATGTACTGATAGACTCACAAGTAGTAAAAGAAGATGTTCATATTTATGTACAATGTATTTATGTAAAAGATAGTTATGTATTTGTATTCATAGGTATGTACTATTATTATGTTACGTTTTTTGAACTCGAAATAGATACATAAAAAATCATTAAACCATAACACTCTGTCTTTAAAATTAATTAATGATGTTTTACACACAAGTGGGTAAAAAATAAAGTTATTTTCTTCACAGGTAGTGGCAAAAATATTGAAACATTAACTTAATATTATATAATAAACAAGATCAGCCAAAAACTTTAAGACATCATGATATGGTTATAAATGCCGATGGGTCGATAATGTGTTTTTCTTACAAGTTTGCAGGAAAAAATGTTAAATTTATCAAATTATTTTGAATATATTTAGAACAAATAGTTAGTTTGCAAAACGAAATAAAGTAAATAGATTTTATAATTAGTAAAGTTCAATTAGATTAAACAGATTTTGTAATATTTCCCTACTCTATCGGACTTTAACTTTCTTACTTGTTCGATTACTAAAAAAGTTAAAAACAAAAATATTAAAAATTAAAAAATATATCAATGAATGAATAAAGTTGTATATACCTTTGAAAACATGAGAAAATACATCCGTTTTGATATCAATATTATAGTTATTTCGAGTATATCGAAAAAATTTAATAAAATTCGAACTATCATTGTCTTCATATTTTATCCACCCTCTTTAGTTTTTCGTATTACGCATGAGTACCATATTAAAAACGAAACTTGAACAGTCTGTGAAATCTTTCATTTTTCAAATAGTTTTTGCTACTTTTTTTTTCTTTATTTATATTGTATTTTTTTTTAGGATTTTGCATTTAGTTTTTCTCTAGGCAAATTAAATTTATTGTATAGCTAAAATTGTATTAAAAAAATTCAACAAATAACCTGAAATAAAATGTTTTTTTCTTTAAATTTTTCTCACTTTTAGAAAACTTCATAGCTCAAATTTACACTTTAATACGATGTTAATGAAATAATCGAAAGAAAAAAACTTTAACAAAAGGATTTAGCAAGTTCAATTTTTTTTCGTATAATAATTATAGCTCGTTTAAAAAACAAAAGCGTTTTTTCGAGTTTGTGCTTTAAGATGATTTTAAGTGTGTGGAAATTTCCTAATTTCCACATTTGTCAGAAAAAAATTTGCTAAAGAAATATTCAAATAATAATTTAGAATTTTTAGATGTGAAAGAAATTTACAATTAATGATGACTTTTTTGTTTAATTTCTTGGGAATTGTATGAAATTTAAACTTTAATATTTTGTAATGGTTTAAGTACAATTTGTACAATAAATTATGATTTGTTTCACTCTATGATACACTATTTACAAGTATTTTAATTGTTTTAGTTCATTTACTTTAATGAGTTTGTATTTCAAATTCTACTGAATTTTATGGTGGCTTAAAGCAAATTAGACTATTTATACTCTTTGGTCTTGTGACTCTGATTATATAAGCTAAGAGAAATACTATGTCAAGTTCATTGTTTTTGTGAAACAGACAAAATAGCAAAACAAAAGTTTAGTCAAGCAATAAAAAAAAAAAAAAATGAAATAATATTTAAAAATAATAGATATTTAATATTAACAAAATGTAGCATTGACAAATTCAAAAAGATTTGTGTTAAATCATTTTGAATTAAGAAATTTTGATTCTTTCTTTTATGCCTCTTGAAATTATTGTTAATTGCAATAATTGTACCAGTGCATACAAGGCTTATAACGAAAGTCTTGAGAAAATTGTATAGAAATTTTCTGATCTCATAATAATGTTCTTGTAAAATACAAATTAAAAATATGCAACACATTTGAATAGCTATTTAATTTCTCATCTACAAATAATTATATACTTTAAATTGTTAAATTTAATTATCAAAGATAATACCGGATAAACATCTCGTAGTAATAACAATATTATTTACATTAAGATACATTCTTATGAAAACTCTTATTAGTAATTTTGTCTACTTAACATTGACTTGCATTGAAGAGGCTTGTTGGCTGGCTGGCTGGATGAATAAATAAATGTTTTTATAGGATTTTCTGTAGAAAGTTGCATTAATATTTATACACATTTAATAGCATTATTTTTATACCAAAGCCGATTGTAGACGCATAAATTACAAAAAGCGGTTATGTTTATAAAAATTATACTTAGAAGAGTATCCTCAGTGTTAAAAGTGTATACGAAAGTCAGACATTCCGAACAGTTGTATTAAAGTAAAAATTCTTTTGACTCATTTCAAGCTTAAAAATGGTGTAGAATTTAACCGTCCCATAGTACTGATAATGAGGATTAATTTAAAAATTTAAGTTTGTATTTTATAATAAATTTTTATATCGCGTAATCCATACATGTACATTTTGTTACAAAAATTTATTTTATAAGTTTAAAATAACGTCTGTTTATTTAAGTTTGGTTAAAGTAACTTAATTTTAATTTATCTTAATTATCTAAGAGAGTTATTCTCGCTATAATAATAAAGAAATCTTTTCGTTAACTTGCTTATATATTAGTGAGAAACTTAAGTTATTGTATTGTTTAATTAATAGTGAACGACTTGATTAAGTAATAGTGAGCAACTTTTTTTATATCCCAGATGTCCAGATTTCCATCGACGACATTTTCATCAAGGTTTAAATTTAAATTAAAAATTTAAAACTTGTCGTTTGATAACAAAGTCATATGTTGTCGTTTTGCTCCGTTTATTGAAGTTGTTAGCGAACTTAACTATTCAACAAGGGAAAATAAAATGGTGGCCTATGTTCAAATCTCAGCAGAACTCAATTGTTTGAATATGGTTGCCGACAATTTGTCATGCACATTGTCGGCTCAGATTGTCAATCAGATTGTTTTGCAGGATTTTAGTGCCCTTTGTTCGAAAGAAATCAATATTTGTTAGGAGTTGTCATCTTTGTATCGTCGAAGACTATGCCAAATCATCGTGTCCTATGTCACGATATACTGGAGTTATATCGTCCTTAATATTACTAGAACATTGTAAACAACTTAAACACCAGTACATAAGCAGGTATAGTTTGCAAATTTAGTCAGTCTTGATTCAGTTATTAAGTTTCAGTTTAGTAGTAAGGTAATATAACATGTGAGTGTATTTTAAAGTATAAATAAAGAGCTGTATTTGGATTTAAAAAGCAAATTGTACTGACATTTTTTTATTGCAATAAAATAACCCAGGTTTAAAAAAACCAAAATTTGAAAGGCAAAAACGTAACAATACTTATATTGATTATAAAAATCAATCACGTCTAAACGGCTAGAATAATATTCATTAAATTTGACTCAAAGACAGTACCAGTGGCGGAGTGTGTTATAGGCTATGTTAGATTTTGATTGGATGTCATGGCCATATTTTACGCCAACTTTTGCGTGTTATTAATAAAGCTATTTACATGAAATTTGACACACAGACAGTGCTTGCAGTGGGGGATATTATAGGCAATAATGGATCTTGATCATATGCAATGCCCACTTTTTTAAAACGTTCAAGCGACTTAAAATTTTCACTGCATCATTCTGTGTGTCTCGAAAATAAAATATGTTATTTTATTTTTCGATCGGAGCAAAGGGAGTGGTACTCCCCATACAAAACAAATATTAATAATGACACATCTAAAGAACTACTATAGTTATAACCCTCAAACTTTATTGGAACTACGTTCTTAACATATTGCATTATGAAAGCAAATATTAATTTTCGTATATATAAGGGAGTATTTCTGTGAAAGCCTTAAAAAGTCATAGAAATAATTATCATTTTTCATATAAAGTAAATATTAGTTATCACATCAAAAGGGGTAAAATTTATTGTCATATATTGTTTATTTTTTAATTTAAAAATTTAATTTAAAATTGCCGCGTGTTGCAAAAAATTAAATCATGAAATTTCAAATATATTGTTTGCCTGATTTCTTAAAAGTACAAATATTTTTTTTTAAATGGATACGTCAACTTCATTTATAAGAATGCATATATTTATAAAAAAAATATATGTATATTCCAAATTTGTATTTTAAATATTTTTTATAACTTTATTTTGGACATATAGTATATGTTGACTCTCAAAAGGTCAGAATGAGAAAAAAGTTATATGGTAATAAGATATAGGACGTTAGCTTGTGTAATAAAGAAAACCTCGTTGCAAATATTTGCCTAAATGAAAAATATTTAAGTTTATAGTAAAATTGAGTTGAAATTATGCAAAATCCACAATATAAGGTGCGCGTTCAAACAAAACATATCATGTTTTTTTTTTCATAAATAAGTTAGGATTAAATTTAAATCAACTACTTTTAGCATTTCTTCTCCAGATTTCTATAATATATCATTTTGTATAAAAGTTAATTGCTAACTAGATCATTTTATTTTTTTTTTTTAGATATGACTTTAAAAAAATTTTAAAAAACTAATACTCTATAGAACTAAAATAAAATTTCTAATTCCGGCTGTTTCTACTGTAACGAAAAAGTTCTAAATCAGGGCAGAAAATATTAAAAACACTGTTGCAAAGCAAAGCAAAAAAATCACATATCTCGTCGAATTTTGTGTAAAATTGTCATTCGATAAATTGTTTTGTAAAATTATATTGTTTAGTTCGTTACTATTCAGGAAAGTCAGCAATAACATAAATTTGCCAAACTAATGCAAAATATGAGAATATTTTTATTATTGAGAAGCTTTTATCATCATTTGCCTCAGAGTTCTTCTCAGCTTTGTTATTTAAAATTTTTTTAGCTTTGATTGACTACGACATATCTTTAACATGACTCATATTTGATTTTGAAGAAATGTACACAACGTGCTATTACGCGCCCGAACATGTTTACCATAACTCTCAGGAGCTCTTCTACTTTTTTGAGCTTGGAATTCATTCTGATGACTCTTTTCTTTTCTGAACTTTGTTAAGCTTTTTTTGTTAGCCTGAAATATAATACTTTTGTCAAAATTTACTCAATCAATATTTTCTAGTAAGTTCAAAAAAAGTTCAAAGAGAAATTTCAATTTTATTTAGTACATTTTTCTTTGACTGGCATCTACATGCGGATAAACGATCGGATTTAAAGAATTTTGCTTTTAAATCTGACATGTCTCTAAAAGATATTTAAAATTAACCGCAGTAAGAGTTATTACGAAAATCTTGTGTTATGTTTTATTCGAATGCACGCCACCAAAGGAAACTCAATAAGATTTCAAACAATTGTAGTCATAAAAAGTGTAATAAAAATATTTTTACCAGATTTCTTCTTAGTTGTGGTCTGTTAATTGCCAAAAATATATCTCAAATTAAATAATCACAAATAATATCTCCATTTTTGATATTTCTAATAACATTTACTCTGATATGAAACGGATTTATCTTTATTGTTATTTCTTTTAATTATTTAATTAATATAACATCAATATACTTAAATTTACAAATTCATTTATTAACTTAGTTCAAAAGTTACAACGAAAAGTCTAAAAAGTCAAAAAATGAAAATGTGTTTATAATTCTTATCAACAACTTAATTGTGACTAAAACATTCAAAAACGCTGTTTAAAAATCAAATAAAAACATGCAAAATAAAATAAAGCAAAAAAATGTGTTGAAACTAATTTTTCTTTTCAAAATTGATACAACTGATAAAGCACACAAAAGCAAAATGTTTGACGGCAAAAATATTTTTAGAAATCTACAGATTTTTAATAATTATCAAATCAAAAGTAAAATTTTTAAATATTTGGAATAAATAAATAAAATAAAATAATTATGTCAATAGTGGAGTGGTTTTAATCCCGTATTATAAATTCCGATTGATTTTGCATTTTCCTCTTCAGAATCCGTTCAATTTTGTTAGTTCAAAAAAATAATATCAAATAGTTATTTTCGAATTTATTTAAATTGTTGAGAAATACAAAAAACACAAGTGAAAACCAATTCTAATTTGAAAATTTAAACTGGTTTAATTCCGAAAAATTTCTTTGTTTTAGGTTTTCTGAAGAAGCAAAATAGGGAATTCATTTAAAAATTTTCCTACTCGAGTTGTCCAACTTTGGGACCCTGTGGCCTCTGGTAAGTGTATATGGTCCAAGATCAAAACTTAAACTCGCCTACACCTCTACTATCACTATTTGAAACTTCATTGAAGCCCTTATGAAACTGCTTAATTATTTCCTAGTCCTTTTTTGGATCGCACACGATGCGACGTTTAGCGATTAGAATTCAGTTTCGGAGATATGGTCTGAAGCTATTCTGAAAGTGATTTAACATATATATCTATATTTTAATTTTTTTGTTCTTAAAATCATATATTGTCGCTGTTTAGGGATTTATATAATTTTGAATATGGAAATAAATTATTTTCAAGAAATGTCCCACAAATTTCAATAATTCGAAAATTGGATAATTTTGCTGAAATCTGACTAGAATTTAAATTTGAAAATATTTAGAACTTAAAATACGATTGAAAAAATTTTAAATTTTCATGTAAAATAAAATTTACTTTAACTTAAATTTAAATTTTACTGGAGAAAATATATTTGGTTTCAACTTCAATTTGAATGCTTATTCTACTTTAAAGGAATACTTTTTTAAATACACTTTTATGGTTTATAATATTTTTTTAGTAGATATGAGTAAAGGCAAATTAATAAAATTGTTTTATAGTAAGACCATTTAAGAAAGTACGTTTTGTTAAAATAATGATAAAAATGTACTGACAGAATATTTTAAATCGCATAAGCTCTAAGGTTACAGGGACGACCGCCAGATGGAATATATACTTTTTTTGCGACGTCCCAGTTGAATGTTGTAAAATTTATAAACGGAATGAGAAACTTATATACCAGACGCCCGTTACTATGGTAAGTTGGTACTGAACTAGGGCGGTTGTAGGTTCGATGTAGTCTGTTTAACTACTACGGGATTGTAGTCTAGTTACTTTAATCGATTAAGAAAGTCAGAATATTATTTGTAATTGTATTGTAATATAGAATAAATAACTAGAATATCGAAGATTACATCAAAGAACGCCCGATAAAAGGCATTTTTTAACTGATGCCTTTTAGTTTCCATAAAATTTTTTATGCATAAAATCCATTAAATCGTTCATCGATTTTACTTTTCAATTTTGCGAAATTGCGAAAACTTGCGATTTTATTTCGCTTTTTCACTTTCTTAAATTTAAAAATATGTAACTTTAAATAGCAATATCTCTGGAAATCTTTGAAATTTTGAATTTTGCTTATGTCCGCTATAATACAAACATTTCAAAAATAAGATCGATTTTTAAAAAATACATTATGATTTAATTGCATTTTTTAAACACATTTTTTCTCAAAATATGTTATTATGTCTTTTCTTCTTGATTTTTAACATATTTAGAAAGCAGGAAATTTTTACATTAAAATAAAAATTTCAAATTTACTTTCTACTATGCATTTAAAAACATGATCCAAAAATTTCATATAAAAATAATATTTTTTTTTATTTTTCCAAAAAAAAAAATGATTTTATTTTACATAAAACTTAAGCATTAAAATTTAAATATTCATATTTCTTGAAGTTGTTGAAGGATTTGTGTAAAAGCATATAAAAGGATATTGTCTTCTTTTTGAGTAATTTAGTCAGCATCTTCAAAATATCTTTCTTGTTCAAAAATATTTAAAAAATACAAATGCAATTTATAGATGCATTTTTAATAGCTGCGAATTCAATAAATTAAAATGTTCCTTTAAGTGTATTTTAAATTGTTTTATTTACTATAAATTGTAATATTAATTAGTCTAGTACATAATGGTGAGCTATTTTTAATATTTTTTTAAACGTAATCCAATACATTTTTTAAATAAAATATCACATTTTAATAATAATATCAGAAAAATAAAATTTTTATATGAAAAAATGTGAATAGGTTTTAGAAAATGTGAAACTGTGCATAGTAGAAGTGTGCGTCCCAAAAATTTTACATTTTTATTTTAATGTAAAGATACCTTCCAAATACGTTAAAAAAAATCAATAAATTTTAATAGAATATTTAAAACAAAATACATTGAAATGCATTTTTTTATATATTTTTAAGATTTTTATGTTTTTTAGCAAATGAAAAATCTAAATAAAATCTCAAGTTTTCAGAATGTTGAAAATTTGCGATTTTATGCCCATAGACCAATTGCGAGCAAAATTTTATGAAAATCGGACAACACTCGGTAAATTTTTGGGCGTTATTTCATGGAATTGTCTATATACGTTTTTTCGAGAAAGGTATTTTATTCAAGCAAAATAACTTGTAAAAGTAAATGGGATATTTTTCAATGTTTTTTTTAATGCAATTTCTATGAAAAAAGTATGTTTTGAAGAAATTAAAATATTTTAAATTTACGTATATTATGCACCAATTTTGTATAATTCAATTTTCTAGTAAAAAGGAATGAAAAAATTATCCTTACAAGATTTTTTTTTGTTTTTTATTTTCATTCTTGACATATAATCAAGTCGACAAATCAAAGTTTTTCTTCGATCTATTCAAAACTGCTATGAACCTCTGACTTAACGTAAGCAGCAAATCATTTATGAACGCGATTGGTTTTTTTTAGATCCCAAATTATCTAAACAATGCACACACATACATTTTCTTGGTCATCAATCAAACAATATTCTAAGTTTAATAACTCTATCGTATAGACTGCAAACTTGAATTCAAAATCAAACTAAAAGAAAAAAGCAAACATTTTTTATTGTATCCAGTTCTAAAGGTAGGTCACAACCACACACAGATGCACGCTGTATGATGCTGCTTCTGTTAAACAATAAAACTGATGATTTCCAAAAGCTTATAAAAGACGAGATAGACAGATATAGCTTCACATACCAAACCAATAATTAACGGCTTTGGAAACTGTTACACTTGCTTTTCAAGTATCCAACAGTGTGCTGCAGCTCTTTTTTCTGTATCTCAATCTAAACTGGAAGAGAAGCTGTTCTTTGGTTTTATTTTTCCTTTATTATTTTTTTGATTTATAAATAAGTGGATTTAGAGCAATTTTTATTTAACTTTTTTCAATGCGAATGTTTTTAAGTCTGTATGTGTGTGTATGTATATTAAAGATACTAAGTTGCATATTTGTTTTTCCTGTTGTACAATAACTGTTTCTTGTATGGATATGGATATTTTTGTTCTAAAAAAGTTGCAGCAGTTTTTCTATTAACCTATTTAATATTTTTGCATTCTATTGTATTTTATCTATGTAAACTTACAAAAGTAGATTCATATCTATGTATTTATGTATGACTTTAAATTTAAATTTGAATATACCCGCCTGACCTGAGTTTCGATAGTAGTGAATGTCTGTTAAAAACGAAGAATTTTCGATAGTAAACATTCGCCTAATTTTCGATAATTTTAAAAATATCGATATCAAGTATTCATCTTTCCTCAATAAGATATCGAAACTAAATGTTTCGAGAAATTATCAATTTTTTAATTTCGCGAAAATTCTTCTCTTAAATAAAAAAACGTATTTTCTTGTTTGTGCATGCAAGAGATATAAACAAAGAGAATCTAATGTCATTCTTAAATATTAGTTCGTAGTTTTAAAGTTTATGATGCTAATTAAATTTTGAGTAATTTTTTAATAAAAAATAAAATAATAATAAAAATTAATATAACAATAAAATTAGGTATTTATATAAATATGCAAAATAAAAATAGCACATTTATATAAATAACAGACTTATTTTCTTGTAAATTAATTTAAGAAATTTTGACCTAAAAGATATGGATTTGAGCAACAGAAAATTTATTAATATTCTGAGAAGAGAAACCCCTCTGGCTGAATTTGAAAATTGGTTCGCCAACGATAGTCGTCTGTAATGTTCTGTCGGAAAAATATTTGCGAAATGTTCGAAGTTTGCGGTCAGCTTGGTTAAAGCTTTAACGAAATATTTGTAAGAGAATATTATTGCGGTACTTTCGTTGGTTAAAACCACTTCAACTTTCACCTCTATTAAACAAAAATTCAATTATTAAAAAATTTTAGTGTTAAGTGTAGCATTAAAAGAAAAATGTATCGTTGAGGACAGTTTATAATTTACTTAAGAAAGTCAAAAGTAGGCAAGAAAGCGTACCCACATTGATTCGATATTTAAATTAATACTGACAAAATTACTTTTTTCAAATTTATTGGTTTTAAGTAATATTCCAATTACTTATGTTGCCGTAGGGCAGTGATATAATTTATTTTTAATATAATTTATGAAAAAATCCTCTGTTTCGTAAAAAAAATAGCTTTTTCCCTATTTTAAAAAATTTGTTTCTCTCCTCCTTAAAGTTGCACATTTTAAATACCCATACAAAATTAACAAAAAGTTAGCTTTTGTTTGTAATTTAATAATTTTAGTAAGTACACAAAGAAACATTTTTAAATGTTAAAAATAAAATTGGAACGTCTGTATTTATTGAAAAAAATCCATTCCGCAAATTAAACCCTAATTTCTAATATATGTAATGTAATCGGTAGTATCGCATTTACTTTTTCTAATCTTAGAAAAAATTTAACATTTTAAAAATTGCCTTTATTTTACTAAAAATTTGTATTCCTTCCCTTTTCCTCTTTGCTTTAAACTGTCTTTAAAATTTTTCTCAAAAAAGAAAATGTTCCCTCCATCTCTGCCCTAGGATTTAAAAAAGCCTTTATTTCTTAACAAATATGTAGTTTAATTTAGAGTTTGTATATTTATTTATTTATATATATTTGAATTTAAAAGTTCCTTTATAGATATTTCTTTTTCTAATGTATTTATATGCTAGTTATCATTGTTATCCATGACCCAAAAAGCCAACAACCATGTTCCCAAAACCACAATTATCGCCTACATACACATATTGATAAAAAAAAAAAAAAAAAAAACAGTACATCATGGATGAAAGTCGTTTTTCCTCTTTTTCGTATCTAAATAACTGAAGAGGTTGGTTATAAAATATACTTCTTTTATTCTTTTCACTTTAGTTTTTGTATTTTGGTCAAAATGATAAATAAGTTTATTTTATTTATGAATAAATTCGGACAATTACTTTTTATGTAAATTTCTTTTCATAAATACACGTTAGTAAACAAATACTAACATATGAATAAATTTATATGAAAGTATATGTTTAAGTATCTTTATTATTATTTTTTTAGTAAAAATGATATCAGTTCATAAACAATAAATCTATTTAGGGTAATTCCAAAAAATTTCGAACCAGCTCGGATTTTGAACAACGGTGATTTTAGTTAGTATGTGTGATTAATCTACTCCTCTATGCGCTTTATAGGGCGTATAAGCCTGCACCATATCGCTAAAGGTTCATATTTTATGAACCTCTAAATTTGGACTCCTCGAGCTATTTTGTCAAAAATGAGCAAAAAAAGATTTCAACAAACTTACCATAAAGTCATCTTCCAGGCGCAATAAAAATGAAAAAATATCCTTTATTATTGGATATCCTGAAAAAGGATATTATTTATTACAATATTTTACAATCAATTTGTCGTTATTTTTCTTTACAAAGTAACACATTTTCGATTAGATATTAAGTGGTTTTTAGGCATATTGATATACTTATGCAATTCTTAATATAAAATATTATTGTTTATTGAAATAAGAATATAGCACATTCCTGATTCCGAAAAAATAATTTGATAGTCTTTTATAAATTTTAGGAGCATATTAACAGATCTTTAACCCACCGTAACCCACTTTACTAAATCCGCTCAATTATTTGTGACATTTTTAAAGATTATTTAATGAAATTTGATATATGGGATTACAAAGGCAAAAACTGGAATTGATCATGATCGAGGAAAGAAGTTCCTCGCAATAGCAGTTTAACGCATATAAATATCTGAAATATGTAGTATCATCACACAACAGTTTTGTACAAATGTAGATCGTTGTACCAAATTTTATAAAAATCGATCAATAATAATCAATTATGGATAGATCTTTCAAGTAGGTTCCGCTGCCTAAAAATGACTTAAAAGCTCATAAATTCCACATTAATGTTAACATCAATGCAAATTTGATTTGTTTATGAGTACAAATCATCATACACAATTCCACAATAATAGGGCCATAATAATACTAAATTTTAAGTAAAAGTATCAAAACACTGAAAAAGTAAAATTGTACTGACTGCTATACACAAACTGTTACAACTTCTGATCCCATTGAGATCTCATTTTTAAGTTTTTACATTATAACGACAAATTGATTGTAAACATCATATCAAAGAATAATGATAATTAAAAGACCATTTTTCATGATATCTTAGGATAAAGGATATAATTATTTTCCATTGATACCAATTACGTTAAAATTGGATAATTCTTATAAAAGTTATTTAACTTTAAACTTTGTTTCAAGTGTCCGAGGTCCATAAAACATGAACCATAAACGATATGGAACTGATTCCTACGCTATAAAATGCAAGATGACTAGTTTAATGAACAGCCCAGATTTAAAAGAAAAGTAATCGAAGATATAAAATTTTTAAAACTGTAATTTTGGGTCGAAATTTTTTGGAATTACCCTATACAAAATTTAAATGGTAATTTTGCAGTAAAATTATTATTTGAAAACAACTAAACCCCAGTGTATGTGGGAGATGGTTGAAGGTTCTTTTTAAAAAATAGTTTAATATGTATATTTTGCTTATGTATCTACATATGTACAAATTAAATTTAATTTTCTTTTCTAATTCACCAACTGAAAAAGTCTAAAGCGTGAGCGGCTGTATCTAATTTACAAGTGCTTTCTTTCCTTTAACGTTTTTTTTTTTTTTTTTTTTTTTTTGTTTGTTTGGTATGTTTAAAAGTTCATGTACCCATTTACGGATGGTTACGGATTTTTGAACATTTCAAATATACAATTGCGAATCATTATTTATTGTATTTTATATTTTACTTTTATTTTATTTTTCGCAATTCGTGAAGTTATATGAAAATTATTTATAAAATAGTAATATTCGAAATAAACTTATATAAATTAGACAAATTTAAAAATGCACAATACATATGCATTGCAATTTTAATTTTTATCTATAAAATTTTAAAAATTGCAGTTAACTCTTATTGAATTACTTTCGATCTACATCCAAGTATAGATAATTATTGAATTTAATATATAATTGAGAATCATACTAAAGTTTTAATGTAAATAAATTTTTTAGACATTTATATAAAAAATTTGTAAAACACATCGAAGCTTGGTAGAGCATTAAAAGATATAAGGAAATATGATATTAGTTGCATTGATAAAACCTCAGTTTTCGCCATTTCAAAATTGCGATATTTTTATATAATGTGTAAACAAAAAATGTATTTCTTCTAGTGTCTAATATTTTTTATACTATTAATGTTAATTGTAATTATAATCCTTTTAACTTATATGATTTCAGTATTAGAATATGTAACTTAAATTTTTATTGTAATTACAATACTATTAATTCTTAATTACACTAAGTGGAACGAAATTTACAATATTCTTGTTATAATTTTTTAAAATGTTTTTGCTATAAAACTTAACAATTTTAAATGCTATTTCGTTTAGAATAAAACAAGATATCACTATCGGGACATGTTAGCCCAATGCTGAACATATTTTTTTTCCGATTTTCAATACCAATCTTTTTAGAACAATGATAAATATTTCAGCATAAGCTTTAATTAGTTACTAAAACTAATATTGGTATAACTTTTTGCAATTTTTGCAACTATCAAAAATACTATAACAAGATTTTGTATAGCACGATAAAAAAATCGGGCTCCAATTACGGTGAAATTTTTTTTATAATTACTTAAGTTTTCATCACTTTTTGGTACTTTCTTTGATATAAAATAATTTAAAAAATTTTCTGCGCATTTTTTGTGTGAAAAGGAATTATTTTTTTATCTTGATATATTTTTCTTGAATTGTTAAAATATTGGTTTATCACCAATATTTTTGTGCATTACAAACATCAGAACAAACGCATAATACCCCAATCACCTATAGTGGTATAGGGTATAAAAACACGGTAGTGAGCAGAACAATTTTAGTTAAAATTCACAAATAATTTTTTGAAGCAATCTAATAACATTATAGATTCCTTTACATATTAACTCTTTAACGTTTTTGCATTAATAAATTTCAATATGTATTTTATTGTTTAAATTTTATTAAATAAATTACCTGTTGATATTTGTGAATATAATTTATTATTTAATCCATAGTTATTTGAGGTTTTTGATACAAACTTTTCTTATAATTGAGTTTATAATTTTGTTTCAAGTATTAATATTTTTAAAATTAGCAGTAATAAATTTTTTGTTAATT
The DNA here is from genome assembly GCA_932274085.1 of Protocalliphora azurea. NCBI lineage: Eukaryota > Metazoa > Arthropoda > Insecta > Diptera > Calliphoridae > Protocalliphora > Protocalliphora azurea. Next base: position 69,013,577 of record OW026519.1, read on the forward strand.
CTTTCTCTCTGTTAATTAGCATACCAACAATAACAATCTTTTAATCGTATCACATTACAACATTTAAAGCACTGACTCTTGTTGTCAGGGAGTTGACCAACCGAACCGTTTGAAATCAATATTGCAACTATAAAAATGGAAAATCATTTAGTCTTTACGAAGCGACTGAAAATAAAATTTCAAGATGCTTACTACACATGATTGCAACAACATTTACTGTCAATGTGTTTTCAGCACAGAACAAGTAGTTTTTCTGCTTCTCCTATTTGTTGAAAATACATTTAGACCAACAAATAGAATGTAATAGATTCGAGTATGTATCCATCCATATGAGAGTATTTTGTGTATTGAAAACTTTGCTCTGGTGATCAGGTTAAAGACAATATGAACATCACTCCGTTGACATGGTCAGCAAAAATTATATTGAGGTTAATAAAAAAAAAATTGAAAATATTAAGCTGCATAATAAAAATTAAAAAACAAAACAATAAATGAAAAAGAAAAAAAAGATACATAAATGATCTTAAGTAACAATAACAGGTAGCATAAAAACTTTAAAAGATATGCATAAAATAACCATTAAATCATAAATATATTTCTAATTACAAATTCAAATTGACCAAGCTGTTTTCTTTCTATTATGCAATAGACAAATGGACAGTAATTTTGCTTGCAATTGTTGTTATTTTTTGCCGACACAAGACAATTAGAAAAATTACATAAAATTAAAAAAAAAATAATAATAATTATTAATATTGATTGCGGCTATCAACCGTAAATATTTTTAAGTGAATTTCTTTTGTTTATTTTTGTTTTTCTCCTTTTGCTAAAAAGTATTTCGTGACAATTTTTGATTTTCCTATTTTGACCTAAAACTTTTCATTTGATGGAACCTCTTGTTGTCCACCTTGACTGTAAAACTTGTACAAAACGAAAGAAAAAAAGTGCTAAATTTACATCCACCATATACTTCATTGCAAGTTTTTGACCATCATCCAGTTTTTCCACTGACACACTTTACTTTTATCACATTTCACATTTTGCGGTCAATATACAGTTTAATAAAAAAAAAAAACTTGTTCAAAATCAACGTTTCTAACCCGACGTCTGACTTTACTACCACTAGGTGAAAATGTGCCAATGTGCGTGCATTCAATAAATTTTAACGTTTTTTATTTTTCTTTTGTATCTATAAATTGTGTTGTTAGCTTGTTGTAGAAATAGCGAATGCTTACAATTAGTTTTGAGCGAAACGACGACGATATTTACACCAAAAAATATGTTTAATTATCTAAAATTAAGTAGCGACTAATTTTTTTTTTTATTAATTTATTTTTTTATAATTTATTTTTTATTAATTATCTTGTGTTCTTATTTACCAGGAAACCACAAATATGCAATTGCATGTTTTTTTCTGTACTTAGAATTATTTCCTCGATAAAATATTTATCAGTTTCAGAACAAACAAAACATTTTGGCATTGATTTGTGAGCTCATATTTTTTTCATATTTCACCTTTAACTGCATATTTTTCCATATAGTGATTTTTAGATAATATTTTGACATTTTGAAGATAATTTTTTATACATCATGGGAAGCGTTTAAAATTTGGCTTGTGATATAAAAAAAATAATAAATCCAAAAATATTTAGTATGTATTTGAAATTAATTTTAATAGATACTGCTAAAGTTTGTTAAAAATGTCGAAGGAGCATGATTTGTAGTAACAAATCATGAAGTTAAGGAATCAGATTAATTGATATTTATTAAAGCCATTTTTGAATTATGATATAGAGTACGTTTTATCCTTTCAACTTTTCCCGAATAGCATCAGTTAATGTTGTAAAAACAATTTATTTTTTTAATGAGTGTTTTATGTAGCTTTTATTTATTTTATATAGTTAAAGTATTTTTCAAAAAAATTTGTTTTATTGAAAAAACTAATTTTTGCTTTAAAATTACAAACACTTTTTTGTTCTTCAAGAGCATATTTTCGCGTTTTTAAAGAATATATTTTGTTTTTTACTGCATATTTAATGCGCATAAAATACTTTTTTCAGGTCATATTTGTGGTTACCCCACTTATTATTTACCAAAAGATGTGATACTTTTTTCTAACGACCTTAAAACCATCAATGAGTATTAGTTACATTGACATAATATGTTCTTTAAAAAATAATAAATATGATCCGACAGTTAGAATAGAAATTACATAAAAAAATCCCTAAATTGTTGGAGTGAAAAACTAAATTTTCGATAAACGAAGACGATCAAATGAAGTTAATAGGCATAGATGGAATTTAAATTTATGTAGGTACTAGATTTTCCCGGTGCGCTTCGCCATCCCATTTGATGTGACAACTTATATTTACTTTATATGGAGGCTACTAATTTATTATGAAAATTACTTTTTAAGACTTTCACTGTAATACTACTTTAGATATGCTAAAATTAATATTTTCTTTGTATGGGGAAATTTTATCAATGCGATATGATAACCTAGGTGTTTACATGGGGGATTTCACCATTTTAGTTCCTAAGATACACAATAATTAATATTTGCTTTGTGCGAGGTGTATTTGAATTTAGGGACACACAGGATGTCGCTGCGAAAATGTTAAGCAAATTGTTTAAGCCGTTTGAGGGTTTTAAAAACGTGAGCGTAAAATATGGAAGTGGCATCTGATCAAGATCCAACATAGTCTATAAATAGTCTATAAATTTCTCAAGTGAAAATACTATTTGTCTGTCAAATTTGATGTAAGCATCTATATTGATAACGCGCAAAATTGAAAAATAGATCTTTCTAAAAGTAGGCGTAAAATGTGGGCGTTACATCCAACCGAGATGTAACATAGTCTATAACCACCCGGTGCTATCTGTGTGTCAAATTTCATGAAAATCCAACGTGATTGATGAACAAACTTACACTTCATATATATATATATAGTGGCCTAACCAGACCCATTTCCTTCTACGGACTTCTACTTCGATAGAACTCGTATTTGTCCTTAGTAGCGGTTCTTCATTTTAAATTCGTTTTAGGCAGAAAATTCTCAATAATTTGCATCCACAGCGGAGGATAAGAACTTGGATTTTGCGAGTTGTCGCTTGTGTCAAACTCCAAGTTGTGCAGCAAAAAAGTAAAATGAATTTGGCGCTACAGTTGAAAATTCCTACCTTTGTTTTATATGTTATTGCATCTTAAAATTTTATTCAGTGTAAGATAAACACCTCTAGCTTCGTAAATACAATCGCTGATATCCTCCTCTGATCCTCTGATGTCAAAACTGTAAGCGAATAAAGAGCGTAATCGATGTCTACAAGGAAATCATTGTCACTTCTGCGAATACCATAAGGTGCCTGACTATTTGCTGCTTCCAAAGCAGAAGCCAGGAGAATTAGGAAGAGGATGCATCCCTTTGTGGTTCCCGAATTGTAGACTTTCACTTCCGTTAAAGCGAACTGTAATTTAAGCATCTCCATATAGCTCACTGATCAGGGTGGCAATTTCTGTAGGTATACCCTTGTCTATAAGAATGTTTCACATAGCGTCGCGAGAGGCAATATCAAAAGCCCGCTCAAAAACAATGAATAGAAGATGTAGGTGTATGTTGAATTGCACTGACTGTTTAATAATTATGCGCTAGGAGTTAAAGTAATCGGCACAAGATCACCTTGGACGGAAACCAGCTTGTTCCATGTGTAAAATGGAGTCAAGCGCAGGGCAGATGCGTTGGAGTAGTAAACTTGCCATTTCTTTACTGATGGCATTTAATAATATTATTCCCCGTCAGTTTTCGCATCTGGTGAGGTCCCACTTCTTTGGGATTGTTATCATTATTCCATTTTTCCATTCTATGGGAAAGACGTCTGTATCCCTGATATTTAGTCGGGGATGTTATCCAGACCGGCTGCATTGCCATTTTTGAGCGACTTCAGACTACTTCAAACTCTTTACAAGAAGGTGAGGTGCGACTTGGGTTGCGCCGGACTGCAGGTGTTGCAGTACTTGACTGTATCTCGTCAGTTACTGATCCTTCAGTACAAAAAAATTTGCACCATCGGTCTAATTGTCAATCGGAATTGTTTAATTCAGACCCTTTATCATCCCTGATTGTCGCCGTAGGCCCTATATTATTACCACACATTCGTTCCATAGCTCAATATATGCCACGTAAATTTCCAATGTTTCAGCACTTATCCCTGCGAACTGAACGAATTTGGCAGAATCGCGGTAATTATTTCTGGCTGCAGTTTTCGTCACGTTTGTTCTTGCCCGTAGGGGAGCATTGCGTAATCGTTTGAGGTGTTTCATTTCCTCCAGAGCTCCACTGCCTATCCACGGTGTTGGACTTCGTCTTGCAGGACCTATAACGGTGGTAGCTATTTCCGTGCATGCTGTTGTTATATCAGTCCCGGTGTTCATGTTATTACTTTGTAATCTATCAGTTAAAGCTGTCTTATATGCATGTACATTTTATGGATTTTTTAGTTGCAGGAGATTGAGTTTTGTGTGTTCTGATTGGCATCCATTTACAACAGTTGGGCGCAAACGTAAGGTAGCAACTAGTAGCATATTGTCACTATCGATGTCAGTACCGCGTCTACTTTTTACATCCACCAGAGAGCCGAAGAACAGTTTGCTTATAAGTACATGATCAATTTGATTATGCGTGTGTCCATCTAGTGATTTCCATGTGTATCTGCGAATATTCTTGTTCGCATATTTTGTGCCACCAATAAAAAGACGGTTTCTGGCACAGAAATCAACCAACCTATCGCCGTTGTCATTTTTCATCTCACCAAGACCTTGCAAGCCCATGCCTGAGAATAGATTAATATTATTACTATCCACTTTAGCATTAAAATCACTCATCATAAGCTTAATATCTACCTTCGATAGAGAGCGTACGACTGAATCAAGTTAGGAGTAGAATTGATCCTTTGGTTCATCACCATTTGGTTTGGTTGAGGCATAGCTACTAGACTATAGATATTCTGCGAAATTTGGAGTTTAATCTCGCCTTTATGAAGTGCTCGGATATGGCATTGTGTGATAATGCATTCCCAGAGAAAATAAAATAGTAGGCCTTCTAGAAGTTTTTTGTTCGGTATTGTGGCCAGCGTGCTTCACATAAACCAAGGACGTAAAGGATGTAGTGTGACATTTTTTTTTTAAACTTGGTGAAGTCTTGATGGTTCTGACATCGGAGGGTTATTAGTTTCTATATTGCATTTTGATGTTTCTGTAATCGAGTTCTGTTAAAGATGGTTGACGGATTGGATGATTGCATCTACACCTAGTGCTGCGGCTGCCAGCGATCCTCTAGACTATGGTTTACAGCAGGTATTTAATCCTTACTCCAAAGGATAAAAAGCCCTTTAAATGATACTACAATTTCTATCTGCGATCCAAATCCTAGAACGAACAAAGTTAACATTCATTTTAGTTCGAAATATCAAACATAATTTTTACTTTAAAAAAGAGAAACCTTACACTGTGGGGCCGCGAACTACTTTGTTTTTCGCAAATAATTTCCGTAATATATGAGTGAAATATAATTTTAAAATATCCTGTAATTCACAATATATTATAAAATAATGTGTTGAACATTTTTAAAATATTTTAGCCTAGCCGTGAAAAAATATCAGTCGGCACTTCGAAATGAGTATCAAAAAGCATATTTTTTTACAAAAACGTCGTTTAGTTCTTTAACATTTTTCTCAAAATTAAAAAATGCGCTTTTACACATTTAAAAATGTAAGACTTCAGAAATGGTTTAAAAAATAATTTTGATTTGTTCAAGATTTGCACCCTACGTCCATCATTGATCAAAAATGTTGAATTATTTAACGAAATTGCAAGTTCAACGAAAGATTTTTCAAATTAGAAAAGAGTTTTAACCCATAAGTATACATATATAACTGGTTACCATCCGGTCAAAAAATGTAGACAGGAGAGCATATTTTATGAAAATAATCAAATTTTTCAGAATCATATTTTTTGAATACATAAGAAACATTTTAAAATATATTTTTTAATTTTATTTGTATATATGTTGGAAAATGTCCGAAATATAGAAATTTATTGAAATCTTAATATTATTTTCGAATGAAAAGATATGTAAGAATTATTTGCATGTCTATTATATTTTGAAATTAATTTTCTTACAACGAAAATTTTGATAATGATATTCGTGTTTTAAAAATGGTTTAGCTCACGGAAATGAAAACGTTCAGATGTAGTATTTTGGAAATCATATAAGAACATACTAATCTTCATTTCTAGAGGGGTACATTTGCAACTTTTTTTGTGAGGCACTATACTAAATACAATATAAACTCGATAATCCGGATAATTGATTGCAGACAACAATCCGGATTATGAAATTATCCGAATTATTGAGTTTTTTTATTGGTCCTCTTTTCTCAAAAAAAAAAAAAAAAATACTTATTTAATATACAGTTATGAACAAAAAATTGGGTCATCAAATATATATTTTTTTTTTGACTTTTCGATAAAATCTTATGCAAAACAACAAAATTTTTAATTCCAAGACGATGTGAAAAGTATTATATTTTAAAGATATCCCAATTCGTCCCAAGCGCAAGTAAATAAATAAAAATAGGGTCAGCAATAAATTCGTAATTTTTTTCCATTTTAAATTTTTTTTTTTTTTTTTGTAAAATTTTTTCCAAATTCCAATTCTCAATAACAGTATTAATAATTAAAAACTGAAAAAAGATAAGGATTTTTACTTGACTCTATATTTTTTTTTCATAATTATATGTAATAATTAAAGCATCAATTGCAAATTGTTCACATAATAACATTCCATATTTTAATATTGATTTAAAATTTCTGGAATAATACTTAACTGAAAATAGAGGAATACAACATCATAATTCGAAGATTATTTTTCATGCTACTCTAAAATTTAAATAAAAAATTATTTTATATATTCAATTCGGATTGCAGAGTTGCATTCATTCCGGTTTATAGAGTATATAATGAGTTGGGAAATGCCGTGCTATTACAGAATTATCCGGATTAACGAGATCCGGATTATCGAGTTTATACTGTAATATGATTTTCAAAAAGTACCAACAGCATATTTGATATATTTGTGATAAGGAAAGAATACGTTTTAAAATTTATTTCTACGTTTTTTGGATTAGGAGATTCGTAGGGTACCAATAAAGTACCAAAATATAGTTTTTTTCCATTCTAAACATTCCAAGGTTCAAAAAATACAAAATAAATTTCTTTTTATTATTTTTCTTTTTAGTAGAGAAGAATGTGAGTAATGTGCGTTTGTTGACTTAAAAGATATATGGGGCTTGTGGATTCTCACCCAAATAGAACCATATATCTTTAATTTCATAGTTTTAGATTAATTATTACAAAAATTCAAAAAGCGACATTAGAAAAACGAAAAGGTACTACAAAGTCCCCTTTAGGACCATATATGCTTAATTTCATGTTTGTAGGTTCAATATTATAGGAAATTAAAAAAATACCGCTCAAAAAATACCACAAAGTATCCCCTTGTGGATCATAGCTAGGTTCAATATTATAGAAAATTCGAAAAGTATCATTAGAAGAACGAAATACTACACAAAGTCTCTTCATATAAAATTACATTCACTCAGGACCGTTTATATTGAATTTCATGCTTCTACACTCCATATTATAGAAAATTCAAAAAGTACCATTAAAAGAACAAAAAAGTACCCCAACATCCCATTTGGGGTACTTTAAATACACCTTCAAGCGCATATGACGAACAATTTTTAAAGTAAAATTCAAAAATTATTATGCTTAAAAAATTATGGAAGGTATATTTTGTTTGTCATTCCGTTTGTAATATGTAGAAATAATCATCTAAGCTCCCATAAAGTATATATATAGTATGGGTCCTCGTGAAAATCTGAAATGATCTAACGACGTCTGTCCGTATGTTGAATGTAGGATAGGGCTGAAGTTGGACCCCTTAGGATAACGAAATTTAGACTAAATATTTGACTTAAATAAGGTTTGTTTGGTATTGAAAATGAGCAAAATAGATTCATAATCATAAAAAGTTATGGACCAAATACTACAAAAAACAGGGTGTTCGAGGTAACTTCAGTTTATACTTTTAGGCCAATATCTCTTACAGATAAGCATCAACGAAATTTTGTACAAATAGTTCAAGGACAAATTTAAACTCGGAAACCAAAAATGGGATTGGTCACTTTACCGCCCACCTTCCATATAACGTGAAATTTTTTAAAGATTGTTATATTCGGCTTGGCCGAACTTGATCTTACAGCATATGTAATAAATATGGAAGGAACAAACTAAATTAAAAACATAAATAACTTTCGATTTTCATAAAAAAAACTATTAATGAGAAAAGACAAAAAGATAAGTACACCTAGTGAAGGTATAAACAAATTAACTGTAATTAAATTCATTTTAGGCTTTTTTCTTAACATTTTAATGATTTACTACTGTCTTGTATTTCCACTATTACTTTGCCATTTTCGCAATGAATTTACGGCAGGTCTCTACTGATATATCGTATCATTTCTTTTAGAAAAATTCGTAGTTTATTCTTGTTTTGAACTTCTTTGTTCATGATTTTTCTTTTTAACTATTTTACAACTATTTTTTTAAGTAATTTAAGTGTCTGGACTTACTGCACCAGCCGAATATGGCGACATCATTATCTTTAAACTAATCATAAATCAGCTTTTAAGTATGCTTAGGATTATTGTGTCAATTTACCCATCTGAGATGCATATTTTCTTCAGCATACAATAGTGTGGTATTCTTTAAGATGCCTCTTTACAACGCTGCCAGATTGGGGTTTTAACCACAAATTTGGAGAATTTCTGTAGCGGAAAAGGATAAAAATTTTGTTTTGGATATTGGGGATTTTTTGGGTATATCTAATATATTTTATGTAATAATTTTATCTTTTATTTAGTTAACAAAATTGAAATTTTGAAACAAAGTATATAATTTTAAAGATGTTGTTATAAAGTTATGTTATTATAAAGAAATTACGCAAGTAGTCCTTAATATGATACGCATGTGTAGAATGAATATTCTCGATTATGAGTTTAACAAAAACCAATTAATATCATTAATATCCGATCGCACCTGATTGAATACAGTTGAATTATCATCTGTTATTTTTAAATTTTAAAGAGTTACAGTTTTTTTCCTTTCTTATTTAAAGAAGTGTCAAAAAGCGATTTAAAAGTAATAAAAAATTTGGGAGATATTAATGATAAATATCAGAAAGTTGATTGTGAATCTTCACTTTTTCAAAAAAGGAGCAAAATATGTCATTTCTTAAGGTTTCGATGTTGAATAACAGTTGTTCTCAATATTTGTTTCGAATTTTACTTTTTTTCCTTACTTATATTTGTAAAAAAAATCGTCCTGGAAAATCAAAGAGAGTCTAATATATATTTTCAAGAATTTTTCATTTTTATACATCAAGTATAAACAATAACAATAGTAAAACAAAGGTTTTTCACAAATATCTCCCCTGGATATTACCTTGGTCATTAATATATTATTATTAATAAAATCTGTTGGCAAGAATTTAATCCGATATCTTGAATAATTTTAATTCTAAAGTTATGTATTGTAACTTTTGATTTACAGAATGGTGAATCTGAAGTTGAATAGCTATATATCATGTACTTATTTTTGAAATACATATGTAGTTATGTAAAAATATTCATCCAAAAATTATCTTTATAAAGAAAATGCATAAATATTTGTTAAAAGCAAAAAAAAAAAAAAATAATAATAATAATTATTTTGAATGATAAAATGTCTTTTTTTGTTGACTAGGAATTTTTTGGGGAAATTTTTTTAAAATTTTGGGGTTGGCCAAAAAAATTTCTGGCAGCCCTGTCTCTGTATTGGAATCATATCATAGTGTCTATTTTCAATGTATACGACTACAATTACAAACCAAGAGATATGAAACAATGTATGAATGATCCTTATTAATATGAAAATCATAAAGACAACAAAATTATAAATTTAATTATTCTTTTCGTACTTTTTGAAGTGGACCCATATCTATGAAAGCATAACTTGCCCAAAATTCAATATAAAGAATTCTTTCCAATAATTGTGTATATTTTTCAAAAACTTGTCACACCTCTTGTGATTTTAAGCTTTGTCATTCTAAGAAACATTTCCGATTTATAAAGTCTTGAAGACGTTACCACAAATTTTCTTTTTAATTTATTTAAATATTTATTGTATTCTTATACGGTATAAACAAAATGTAGAACATTCCTTTAGAGACAGTCTGAAATGAAGGAAACCATGTAAGAACTTTACTTAAAATTAGAAATTATTTAAATATATCATATACATATTCTTCTCGTGATACCAGTATTCCAGTGCCATAAATAGTTCAACATCAATAATTTAATAAAAAAAAAAAAAAAAAAAAATGGTACACTACTCATAACAAAACGTAATTAATTATTTCTATTTTTCCAACACGTATATGTTGTAAGCTTTCCACATCCCAATCAAATCAGAAATTGCCAATGTAACATTTTTATAGAAATGGGTCAATAGTGCTTCCAGCAAATGTGTCTTATCGGTTTTTAACGAGTGTATGAAAGAAAAACAAAATAAAAGAAAACTATATTTTTATAAAGAAGCTGTTTAAAAGATTGTCGATTGGCTACAACCGCTGCTTATATCTATTATATCAGTCTCCTCTGTGAGCATTTATTATTCAATGAGCTTATGGACAAAACGAAAAAATAAACCTGAATGAACGTTGTTGTTGTAGGAATCATTAACCTAAAATAAAAAACAGGAATAAATACAGACATGAAAGATGCTTTCTTTCCCTCTATGAATTGGGTCTAAAATGTATTCAATTATCCAGAAGTAAATGCAACACCAACACATTAATTTTACACTGTCTTTCAAGAAAACGCAAACTCAAAAATTTTTGTTGTTGTATAGAATCTGGGTCATTAGGAATCTCTGTTTAAAAATTTTTGGTAGCAAATTAGAAAGTCAATGTAAATTTCATGCGTAAATAATAGTAGAATTGACATAAAAATTGTTACACTTTTTAAAGTTGGCCTAGATTTTTCGTTGGAAACTATTTAATTTTTTTTATTTTTTAATTGTGTGCAATTTATTTAAATGCTACTTAGTTGCTTTTGAAACTTTAAGTTTCACTATTTCACAAAACAGTGGCCCAACAGTTTCAATGTTTCGAACACATTTTTAGTTGTACAACATAATTATTAATAACGTAAAAACACTCCATTCGTTATAATCAAATATAATAAACTGTGAATTGTATGATCGAGAATTATATTAAATAAACTAAAAATATTTAAAAAAAATAGGATCAATTTATTTTTCTACTTTAGAAAATTAGGGAAAATTAAAAAAAATATATTTGAGAGTCGTTAAATTATACTGATCTGCAAAGAAATCCTCGCTTTCACAAAAATATGTAGAATATTATGATTTTGACGTCCTGAATAGGAATCTGTCCTTAGTTTTTTTCTACCATGTACAAAGTTTTTATTGGTATGCCTAATATGACCTACCTCTCTAATATAACTATTATAACTCGGGAACGATTTGTCCGTTTTAGGTAAATAAAACAAAAAGATGCTGACTAAAATTACATTCAACTTTATTTAAGGTTAAAAATATAGATTCCTTACTACATTCAGACCACTAAAATTTTAGTTAATCAAATTTTTATATGTAGATATACACTGTCTGCCACTTGAATAAAGAATCACATTTTTTAACTTTAATTAAGTATATCTCCTAAACTGAACTTCAGAAAAAAATAATTTTTTGCGCAACCAAATTTCAAAGTGTTGGCTTTAGTTTTCTGAAGAAATAAAAAATATACATATTTTGTTATACTAAAATTATGCATTTATTTAAAGACATGTATTTCTGTGGTACTTTTTCGTGTGTCACTAGAATAAGGAATATTTTAAAACTAAGCAAACTGTAATTTATTTTTAAATTTTAGGTTATAAAAATGAAAGTTATTATCTTCTAGCATTCAATTAGTAATGAGTACTGCCACCATTTTTAGAAATAACCTCAAAAATGCGATTTGGCAATGACTCTAAGTAATTTAGCGAAATTGAACTCCATGCTTCCGTTATTGCATCCTTTAAGGATTCTATCGTCTCAAAGTGTTTTCCTCCTTCATAAACTTTTCTTGCAAGCCAACCCCAGACATTTTCCATTGGATTCAGGTCTGGTGGGGTCGGGGCCAATCCAAAAGTTGAACACCTTGTTGATTAATCCATTGTTTTACTGCTCTGGCGGTATGAATCGGAGCGTTATCATGTTGGTACGTCCAAGGTATGGGTCCAAAGAAACAATAAAATTTTGGAAATGCTTCCACCAGAATGTTTTTGTAAGTCGTTGCAATCATTTTGTTGGATACAAAAACCAATTCTATGGTACCATAATACGAAATAGCACCCCATTCCATTATTCCGCACTCTCGGCTTTTTTGCGGCTCAAAAACAATTCCTCCTTATTTAGGTCATGGACCATCAATATTAAACTTTTTTTCATCGGAAAATACAATTTTAAACCATTTGTCGGACCATGTCATTGTATTTTTGGTAAATTGTAGACGTTGTGATTTCCGTTTTTCATTAAGTGGTGTTTTTTTTGCATTTTTCGTCGGACTATGTATGAGCACGACTTTAAAATACGATGCACTCTTCTTAGACTGGCACTGACGCCACTTTTTTCACGTATTTTTAATACCGACATGGCTGAATTTGATGCAATTCTAAGAATTTTTCGTCTTTCTTTTGGAGCTGTTGCCATTTTGTTCCGCCCTTTCGGGTTTTTTCCATATCTTTCCACGTTATTTAAATAATTGTACACAACCGTTTTTCCTCTATTAATGTTTTTGGCTATTTGGACCGGATTTTGACCCTGAGATTTCAAAATCAGAATTTTTTCTTTTTTAGAGTTATTAAAAGCCTTATCACGTCCCATTTTGAATAAAAGCTATTTAAAAACTATCAAATTAAAAATTCTCTAGCCATTTATATTTAAAGAAACTCAAATCATAGCCTTCCTGATTAATATTAAAAGTATTCCTTATTCAAGTGACACACGAAATAGTACCACAGAAATACATGTCTTTAAATAAATGCATAATTTTAGTATAATAAAATATGTAAATATGCAAAAAATTATTTTTTTTTGCATATTTAGTTTAGGAGATATACTTAATTAAAGTTAAAAAAATGTGATTCCTTATTCAAGTGGTAGGCAGTATATATATATATATATGTATATATATATATATATATATATTTATAAAATATACAATGTCGTGTACACTAAATTGCAAAATTTCTTATTTATTATGACATAAAAGTATTTCCAAGTATTTATGGTACAAGATTCATTGAGGTGTCATATTAAAAGTATCAAACTGGTCTTTTTAAAAATTAAAAAAAAATAAATAAATAAATATTATATAATTTTCCAATTTTCTTTTTTAGGAACACATTATTAGTCGGTTGAATTTTTTACCTTTAGAGACCCCTAGTAAAATTCGACGAACAAAATAGCTGTAGAACGTTTGAACATATTAAACCCAAGCTTTAATCGACTTTTATGTCTTTTCTTAAAAATGGAATAGAAATGACCCCTTATAATGAGAGATATATGAATTGAAAGTTCTAATAAAATATTCCCCGTTAAATTATCTAACTATTTATTTGAAAATAACTCAGCTTCGAACTGCATTTAAAATACTTTTTTCGATTTATTTGAAACTATTTTGATGTAAAAAGATAAGTTTAAAAGGTCATAAAACAAAAATTTTGCCTACCACCAAAAAATTCTTTGGAGGGTTTATTACATTCATCAAATGCTATCAATTTCAGATGGAATGATTCCCTCCCCTCTACGCGATGATTCTCAATTTTTCGCATAGTGTTATAAACGAAACCATACAAATTGAAAAAAATATTTCTTATTTATTATGACATTATAATTTATTATGATATTTTATAATAATTCATAAACTATTGCGAGTCCCATCATGCCACATACTAAGGGTATAGAAAACATTTTCGCCATTAACATATTATTTTTTTTTTTTTAATTTTTAAAAATACCACTTTTTTTTTTTGAGATGTTTACCTGCGAACTACAAATCACGAGATGTGGACCATTTTATTGTTGAGAAAAAAGTTATAACCTTCAATAAGACATCTCAATCAATCTTGTTCCATAAAACCTTTAAAAGATATTTGTGATTATGTGTATAATTTTTTTAGCCATTTTGCCATTAAATCGCTATATTTTGTAAGTTAAAGTTCAAATTTGTAGTTTTTCGTCTTGGTTTTAAATGGAATGACATTAACATTTTAATTTTATAGGAAATTTGTTAAATTTTCTTGTTTATTTCATAACAAGTTTTTAAAGCTAAATCTAGCCTTTTTATTTTCGATTTAGATTCTAATTTTTTCTAGCCTTTTTAATTTTAATATTAAAAAGGTAAAGATGTAAATACTTCATCAACAAAAAAATTCTTATTTGCTCTTACTAATTTCATTTTTAGATAATCATCCATTTAATTATTTTTGTGTATTCTGCAAAACAAAAGTTGCTTAACTAATTTTATAGACTCATAAAATCCATTGTTATAATTATTTTTTTTTTTTATATATTTACTTCATTAACAATAGAAACTATTTATGCATATAATTTTAAAAAATTCGAAAATTCACTCAAAAATTTGAAAATGCTTAAACAAAACGGAATCATAGTTCAAATCTGACGAAAAATCATTTCAAGGTATTGGGTCCGAATATAACCGAAATTTTTATGAAAATTTTTTGGCGAATTTTCATTGGCTTATTTTGCTGGCAGTCGTCCTATTTTTTATTTGTAAATTTATTACAATATATTTAAAAAATATCAATACCTAATAAGAAAGAGCAAAAATATAGTCTTGAATTAAAAAAAAGTGTTAACTTTCTGGCCTTATTTTCAGAGTCATTTAGCCTATTTTGACCTTTTTTAAAGTTCAGTTTAACCTCTTTTTCTCTCATCTCCTGGCAACATCGCACAATGTGCGATTCAAAAAATTAAATGCATATAATTATGGAATTTCGGAACGGCTATTCCGGTTTCACATAATCATAGTAAACGTGGAGACGAGTTTAAGTCTTGAGCTTGGACAATATAGACATACAGGGGGAGGGGGGGGTCCACAAAAATATGGACACTTCGGGTATAAAATTTTTAAAAAACGATCCTGATTCCTTATATCTGAACTAATTAGAAAGATTTTTATATAAAAGGATTCTACTGGTCGAGATCTACAAAAAACATTGAATATCTTTTCTCTTCCAGTTTAAAAGATATTAGGCTTCAAAGATTAAAATGTGTACTTTTTAGCCTGACTTGTTGAAGTTTTTTCACAACAACGGGTTCAAATTTCACCCGGTTTTTCGATTTTATTTTTCATTAACAACAAATAGCAAAATTGTGTAGAGAAAGAATTTTGCAACAGTATTTACGGAGTTAAAATATATAGGTATTTAAATTTGAACTTTGAAAAAACTCAATTTTTTCCTGTTTTTTTTTTTACCAAAGGTGTGGTCACATTCTTTTTCTGATATATTAAAATTTTCTTAAGTAACATATATAATGTTTATATTTCTCTGAAAGATAACTTTATAGAAAATTCTGTAAAGAAAAAAATTTTAAAAACTTAAATCACGCGAAAACAAGGGTCTCCCAAATTCGACCTATTTAAATTATATGTAAAACTATAATAATAGCATGAAAAAACAAACCATGAAATCGGATACAATATGACAAAGTGGAATCAAAATAATTATTATTTATAATCATTTCTATTTTTCGCTGTGATCATATATACCAATTATAATATGTTGCTCTTAGATTATGGTCACTATAACTATATTTTTTCTCTGCTTGCATTTGTTATTCTCAAATTTAGAAATTTAAAACATATGTATATGTACACTAAATTCAACCCTTTTATTTTAAATAGGTGAAATTCTATCTTAGCACTATTGGTTAATTAAAATCATTTTAAAGATATCTTTCCGATAAATACAATATTGTTACATGTTAAATAAAGAAAGAAGAAGAGATTAATTGCGCTTTTTTTAAGGAGGAACAAATTTAAAAATTCATAATTTTTGAAAATTAATTTGGTCCGCTTTAAAAAAATAATAATAAAATTTAATATTCAATTTTATTATATAGTTAGGTACATACAAAAAATGTTTCATTGGAGTGTCTTTCAGCTGATACAAAAAATTTAACTAAAAGTAAATTTGTATTTATTTATTTATTTATTTTTTTGGAAATTACTTTAACAAAATATATATTTTTAACATGAACACTTTTACAGTAGCTATTTTTATATTTCATTTTAACATACATCACCTGTCAATTAACACTACCACCACGTCTTCATCATATTGAAAACAAAATTAGATTATTTGACGTTTTTAGCCTCTTATATAAAATAACAATAGAAACGCTTAAACTCGACGTGAATGAATAATTAACTAGAAAAAATATTTTATCCTTGTTGATCATTGCCATCGTTGTGGTGGTGTAAAATAGAGAACTATAAAAGGATAAGGATGCAACAGGTTTCAATATAGTCAGTGTTTTACACTTCACAAATCAACAATCAGAGCCAAAATGTTATATTCTCAACAAAGAATATTCAAATATAACTTCTTGATTTTATTTGTTGTAGTACTCTCCATATTCTGGTTACCAACAATATCTGCTAGAAATTTGGAAAATTCCAAAAACGAATTACGTGAAAATGGTATTGGAGAAACCAATACTGGCAACGGAAAAACGAACAGTCAATTAAACACCGGATCTGCATCAGCATACTATGCTGCCAAACACAACCTTCGTTCAATGCTAATGGCGCCCAAGGATTATCAACAGAAATTGCATGCAAAAATTCCTTTCAACTTTGACTTAATGGACTTCTTGCTGGAATACGAGGATGAAGACCGCTCCAAGCGTTTCGATGATTATGGCCATATGAGATTTGGAAAACGTGGTGGTGAGGAACAGTTCGATGATTATGGTCACATGCGTTTTGGCAGAAGTATTTAAATTTTTAGCTCTAGTTAATAATTGTATCGTGTATTTGTTGTCTGTATAAAAAAGAGTACAGAATATTATCTATATGTTTCTATTATCATTAGTTGGGGTCTTATATAACACATCAGTCACACTATATGGATTAAATTTAATATATTTATATATGATTTAATTAAAAATGTTTCATTTACTAATTGTAAATAATAAATAATCGATATTAAAATATATATGTACATAAAATCAATTTAAATAAATGTAAGTTAAGTGCATCAAAAAAGTGAATATGTTTCATTTATTTTATTTAAACTATTATTTTGCTAAACCTAAGGCTATGATATAAAAAAAAACATTTATAACACATAAGGGTTAATAAAACTACTCCTAAAGAGATGCTACATTTAATAGAAATTTCTACGTAATAAATAAAAACAATTCCAAAAAGTATAGCATATCTTTGAACCCCATGGGTTAAATAATATATGAAACGAAGTGTGATCATACCAGCTAACACAGAAACTTATGGATCGTGTATAAACAATTGTAAAGGCATCCTTTGAACAAACCTTTATACACATTTGACTTACATGTTAAGGCCAGGGTTATCAGATTTTTTTTAGCCTAATTCTAATTCTCTAATTCTCGCATTCGTATGCGAATAAATTTTCATTCGAACGTTCGAATTTTTTAAAATTTGGGATTCCCTCATTCCATAGCGAATAAAATGTATCGAAATTTCTAATGATGGCATTCGATAACGAATGATCATTCGAATGCAACCTTGCGAGTTTTTACTCGTAAGCAAAGAAGCATTCGAAATAACGTATTTTTAGCAAACAGAAGAAAAAAAAAAGAAAATGTAAGTAAAAAATTTGTTACTTATTTTAAAAAATATCATAATATTAATAATTTTATTACTTTTAGGTCAAAAATAACAAAAATAAATTATACACAAAAGGAGATTCTGGCCGACTTTATGGCTGAACATATGGACTTAGCAAAAAGTATTTTACCAAACAGTTCCCAACCTCCGTATGCCAACAATAATAATGTTGCCGCCAACTGAATTTTTGGTGGAACTATGGTGGAAAGTATCCCCTCAAACTTTAACATAATTAAATGCTTTCTTTGTGAGCCTAAAACGTCTTTTGAATCTAGAAAAACACATACATTAATACATATGTATGTATGTACTTATTTATACTTACTCATTGTTTGTCAATCTTAAGGGGTCGGAGGAGTTTCTTATTTGTTTCCTTATGACATTAATGTTTTCAATCTCGTCAGAATCAGAAGACGACGAGTAAAAAAACACAATGGGATCCATTTTTAATTTAAAATTATATCTTTAAAAAATTTCGCTTTCACTTGTGTTATTTTTTGCACAACCATATGTTTTTTGTTTACATTTTCTTTTATTTTATTCAGTGTTGTAATACGTACTTATTTAAGTTTTTTACAACACTGAAGCAATGAATCGATTCAATTCCTATCGAGTACCATTATTAGAAAATTTTTCACCGTCGAAATAAATTTCGATTCGAAAACAATTTCGATCACGACTGCCAGAATATTACAACTTTTACAATCCTAATCCACCTTTATCATGTGATGGCTCATTTTTCTCCTAATAAAATATAGTATTAGAAAAAAAAAACTTCTAATTTCGTTTCTCTTAACCAAACACAATGTTGTGTTGTTATAATAACTCGCGATATAACGTTACTTTTTTATGTAAGAAATATCTGTTTCTTCAATTGTTTTTTCTTTAATTTAGCATTCAGAATATATTGGTGATCATTTCAGTTAAATATTCATATAAACGCAGTCGAGAAACATTTGTCTAAAAAGTTATTGCAAAAAAATAAAAATATATATTAAATTTTAATAATAATGATAATGATAATAACAATAATGACAACATTTCTGTTTACTGGAAATATTTTGGTTTTAATTGGAAAATTTCATCAGCTTAATGGATGCCCAAAGGAACTTTTCTTACAGACCAGGAAAAAATTAAAATTCAATTTTTTGTGATCAAGGCTGTTCTAGCAGAGAAATTGGATAAAAAATTAATCGTTTGGTTATGTTAAGAAAGGGCAGAAATACGCAGTGCGGAAACCAACAAAAATTAATCAAAATTAACAAAAAGGCAAATTAATAACATAAAAGAAGAAGCCACCCGCAATAAATTAAATGTTACACAAATAAAAAATAAACTTGACCTACCTGTCACTTCCAAATATGTTGCACACATTTTGCGAACAGATGGTAACATAAAATGGATGAAACATAAATGTAAGTCAATAATAAAACAGTATCATAAGGAAAATAGATTAAAATTTGCGAGCAAAAATATGGACAATGGACAAATGAGTGGAATAAAGTAATTTTTTCTGATGAAAAGAAATTCAATTTTAACGGTATCGATTTATATTCTTTCTATTGACATGATTTGAGGTCGAACGAAATTCGTATGTCGAAACGCAATTTCGGTGGAGGCAGTGTTATGATTTCGGCAGCCTTTTCTGCTGCAGGAAAATCAAAAATATGTTTTGTTACAACTAAAATGAACAGTGTAATTTATAATAAACTGTTGGAAGATGCTCTTCTCCTATTTATGGATGAAGATTGCATATTACAACAGGATAACATAGTAGGATGAACATAGTATTTCACTATTGGACTTTCCGGCTTTCAGTGTGGATTTAAATCCAATGGAGAATCTGTGGGGGTACATGGCCCGTAAAGTTTACACAAGAAATTCACAGAATGAAACCATAATGACAATAATGGAGTTAAAACTAAAAATTAAGCAAGCCTGGGAAGAAATTGACAATGGTTTTCTTCAAAATATATAGTCGAATAGTCGAATCAATACCAGACCGAATTTTTGATGTTATGCAAAACATAGGTTTATCAACACATTTTTAATAAGGCAAAATTGCTTGATTAGTTTAGTGCATTACACTACTAAAATTACAATGAAAAAAAATTAATGTACATTTTAAGTTTTTTTTTATTAATATTTTAAGTGAAGTCAATAAATAATTTAAAAAAATTAATTTGTAGCACCGTAATTATTTTTCAGCCCCATTTTTGGTAAATTGATTAAAAAAATTAATGTGCTTTTATAGGAATATGCACCAGTGTATTAATTAAATTAATGATTTTTATTTTTACTATTCCCAATAGATTATTTATTGGCAATTTACCGTTTTTTAGCTTGAGCTCATTTCCATCAGTTACCAATCATGCTATCATGGATAGCACTTGCCACTTAAGTGATCCTATGGTAAGGAGGAAGAAGACGAAACGAAAATAACAAAAATTTTCTACTGAATCATTGTAACCCGTAAAGTGAGTACACAAAAGTGCCACTTCGTAGCCGTGGAGGGTATTGTTTGTGCAAAAAAGAGCCACCTTGTAGTCGTGGAGATGGCAATTCGCATTTTTCTGACACTTTGTTAGTCGTGAAGGTGATTGTGTGTGCAAAAATGTCGTAGAGGTGGCAATAGACTCCTAGGACATGCCCAATTTAAAGTGACTAGTTACGCAGCTAATAAAGTAGCTAATGGGGCCCTAAAGTAGTCGGTTAAGTTACTATTTCGCAACAGCTTTCAGAAAATGCAACAAATTTTTACTGACCCATAACCAATAAAATGATTGTACCACTTTGAGCACATTTGCCACTAAGTGGACATAGAGGTGGTAATAGACTTACTCCTATCCAACAGCGTTGTTTTAAAAATTTTCATTTTTAATTTTAACATGACACAATTGATCAAAAACGGTTTAAAAATTAAAAAAAAAAATTTTGTTGTTAATTTAGAACAGCCTGAATCAAATACGTATACAAATTTGATGTGAAGTAGAATACTCTTAATTTTAAAAAAAATATGTTTTTTTAATCAAAAAAATGGGGCATTTTACCAGTAATAACCTGACGTATTTCTTTTTAAAATGCTTAATAGTTACTCTATACCCTGCAATTAAGAAATATGTAAACGAAATAAGATATTAAGAAACTTAAGTTTTGAATATATTTAAGTTTCTCGTTTAATAATTCTTGATGCACTTAAAAATAATAAAAGATTTTTTAGTGGTATATTTACAAAACTTCAATAATTAAATTATGTTAAGGATATTGCTTAATGCCAAATAAATACATATACATTTTTACACCCATTTTAACCTAACCCAATAAGCAAAAACATTTCAAATTGAATATTTATTCATTTGAAAACTATTTCAAATTTTAAGTACAAGCTGTTACAACAGGCTTGAATTTCTTTACTTTAAACTACACCTTTGCCAGCAAAAATGCTGAAATGTTTTCATATTTTAAAGTTTAGCTGAATGTTTCTTTAACAAACAAATTATTCTCAAACATTTTCAAAACATTTTCTAAAAATTTTAAAATATACTTGAATAAAACATGAAACATATTTTTATATATATATATATATATATATATATATATATATATACATATATATATTGATATATTTTTTACATTATCTGAAAAGGAAATTTTGCATTCACCGTTTTAAGCATATTGTTCTTCATATTTCATGCTCCATAATGTTTATTTTATTGTGACACAATTGGGTACAAATATGTTCTTTAATATAATGTATGTATTAAAAACTTGCACAGTTACACTCAAATCAATTTCTTTGTCTGCCAGTTTGAGGGCGTATTGATGAGTATTTCGGCGGTTTTTATAATAGTTGGTATTGTTATCCTCTTTAGTAGATTAGGTGTGAATAAATAAAAATCAAATAAGAGTAACATATTTGTTTTACTACTATTCGCTGAAACAAATAAAGTACTATAAGTTCTTATTGTATGTTGATAAAAATGTATGAATACGTATTATGAAAAGCAGACGTTAAAATGATTAATTTATTAAATTAAAACAATATTAAAATTATTTTTATGAAGTATAATTTTTCTATTAATTTAAATAAACTTTTTAAGGTAACAAAATAATTCAGTCTCTTAAGTTTAAAAAAATAATAAAAAAATAGGGCTTTAATCATTAGTATAAAAAAAAAAACAAATTAAAATTTAAATATAAATACATTCATGTATTATTTAATTCTGAAAATGCAGATACTTTTAAAATGTACATATAATTTATGGAACTAAAAAGAAATATTAAAAATTCTTTAAAACTATTTTTTTATTATTATTCATTTTGTAAAGGATTTCGACAACATATAAATTTTTTAACTTTGGACATTCCAACTCAAGGGCAAAAACTATAAAACTTTTTGGAACTATTTTACTTTTATTATTAATGTTTTGAAATGGTCTTGTCTTGGTTTTGTCTATTCGGATACATGTTATTATGATACACAAGGCTTATAAATAATTTTCTTAAATTGTCTCGGTTTCTCGCTTTACATCGTTATATGAAAAATTAAGGAGGATGCACCATATATTAAAGCATACCTCGAAAAGGACTTGTCGGATTTGGTTCAGAAAAATATCAATAAGATAAAATTATTTAGAAGTTTTACACAATATTTTTTTAATAATCTCAAAAATTATGGAGATATTAAGCCAGTTTCATGAAAAAACTTAAATTTGGTACAAAATATCCAAAGATTAAAAAAAATCATAAAAATTTAATTTTTTCCCACAAAGTGGACTAATATTTTCTTCCATATTTTTTGCGCGTATTAAAAAATCCGACAAGTCGTTTTCAAGATATACTTTAACATATAGTGTTACCTCATTGATATTACCAATAGCGATTTAACGCGAGAAGCAGAATCAAAAAAAAAAAAGTGATTTATAGACTCAATAATTAATACTAACATGTATCTGAATTGACAGATTTTGATTAAAAACTTACTTTTCCACTAATTCAAAACATTAATAACTTGAGTAATCTATTAAAATTCAATACAAAAATTAAGAAAAAATAATAAAAAAAAACTCAATAAATATTAGTGTTTTGAATTTATGTTTACAAAATTTCAGTAATGAAACAGTGTTAGTTTCGAATAGTCTTTTAGCCTATTATCTAATAATAATGAGTATGGGCGGGTATAAGAAATAATCCATTTTGTTAAAACGTCCACACATGCCGTTTTGGGCTCCTAATTCGGTTCAATAAGTTTATTTTCTTTTTCGTTTTTTAACAATGCACATCGCTTATGTTTGTTTGAATTTGATAGCAAAACAAATATACATTATTGATTGGATTTGGAGTGAGTATTTTATTAAATGAGGCACTTAAATTAATTACATTGTGCTCGAAAATGAGACTTATCCTTTTTAACAAAAATGGGCTCCCATTGGGTAAAAATAAATCGACAGCGCTGAATTTAATGGTGTTAACCATTTTTGAAAATGAAATATCTCTTTTCTGAGATATTTCATTTTGAAAGGCTAAAAGAGTGGTTAGGGGAATTAAGTTTCTTTTTTATAATTTAATAATTTAGTTCTAAAATTTAACAAAATAAACAATTAAGATTCTGCTAAAGTATAGTAAAATGAATTCTTATTATCAATTATCTTATTAATTACAAAACTTTAACAAAAAATATTACTACAATTCCATAAGTAAACTAACTAGTGTTACCAATGAGCAACTTTTCAATCAAAAATATAAGTGCAATAAAAATCGGACTGAAACTGATTTAATTTATAATTGAAGTATATATGCAATCGATTTAATGCTGAACAAACATACATAATCGCCCTTTTATTTATAATTTTCTATTATTTATGCTATTTCCATAATTAATTCGAAAATCGACTGCCAGCATTAAATTCAGCGTACTCGAATTAGCTTTACCAGTGGGGTGATCAGCTTGTTAAAATATTCGAGTAGCACAGTTTTATTAATACTTTTCAAAAAGTTAAGAAGCAAACTTAAATTTGATGATTTGGAATCATAAAAAAGACTTATTAATATACCGTGTAACAATTTCCTAAAATTTTTCTTACACACGAAATAATCGATATAGGCATCAAACTAGAACTAATAAAACTAAGTAGACAGTTTTTCTCCAGGACGTCAAATTTTCTCTAAAAAGGACTTTAAAGTTTTCGAAAAATACACGACATTAAAAAAACATTACAAAATATTTAAAAAAATTATATCAACCCAATATGGCTGTCAAATGAAAGCTAAGGAACCCTGCAATATACCAAAAGTTTTTATTTAAATGTTGCAGAATAAAATGTTAAGAAAATATGCTTTATTTAAAGTAAATAATTAACTAACTAATATAATATAAAAGGGTTTAATTTTAAAAAATATATATTCTTAACTTATTTTACTACAATATTTAAATAAGAAAGTGTATTCTATGGCAGTGATTTGTAGCCTTCATATGACATCCATATTGGGTTCCTATAATCTTCGTAATTATTTTTTTTTTCTTTTTTTGGTATTCTTAAAAATTGTTTATCTTTCGAAATATTGTGTATTGAACAATCCCTGCAAAACTAGATTTCAATGTGTTAAATGTTTTTTGGAGAGATAGTTTTGTTAACTATTGCAAGTCTATTGGCGAAAGGTGATCTAGTAAGAAAATCCAGATATAACGGGAACTATTGGTAACCACTAGCTGTCAGTCGGTTGGGTGGGTCCTTCATCCATGATTTTCCTCTTACCAATAGAATTAGGAATAAATAAATATTATTATAGACTCCCTAGTTATAATTATAATAGTTATAATATTAAAAAGTAGACCGGAGGTTAATTTTTCGTTCATGCAGATATTACTTAAACCCATAATTAAATCAACAGAAAAAACCGTAAAAAATTAAAATTATCAATCTACGAAAGCATGAGAAATATAAACAAAATCTATCCGAGGTGTAATGGGATAGATATGCGCCACTGCACCCTCCCTACTTTTGATTCTCGGACTTCTAAATTTTTATCTAAAACTTCACAAAGTGATCACATGCGGTAAGAAAAGCTTGAAGAAATTAATTTTCCATCTTAATTAATATTTACAATTTATTCAGGACATTATTTATAAAAAAATATTTTGGTTACTTAAACTATCAGTAAGCACTTTAAATACTATTTTTTAAAATTCAATTTTATGCCCAAAATTTTAAATAGATAGGTCTAAATTAAATTCTTAAAAGATAAATAAATAACTTACATATAAATAGAACCATAATATACATTTTATACTGCTTTTTGTTAACAATTTCTGTGATATTACCGAGCTATATAGATATTAAGTTACTTTTTTTAATTAGGCATTATTTTAACTTAATTTTAGTTTTAATTTGTTTTAGTATTGTTTTAGTACTAAATTGTTAATATTTGTTTTATATTTTAAATAGTTTTATTGTTTAGACAAAATGACTATTTTCATATTTTATTTATCTTTTTTTAACTTTTTGTTTGAACTAGATTTTAAATTTTTAAACTATTATTAGCATTAGGAAATTTATAGTTTTGGTATTTGGTATTAAAAAAAAAAAAAAATAGTTACTGCGACATTAAATTAAACACTTAGGATTTAGACCATAAATCCAATGGGCTATTGTAGACCAAAATACGGTGAGGCTGTTGGAGGTTATTTGTAGGAATATGCTGTTATAGATTAAACTGAGCAAATGTATATATTTCTTTTATTCCTTTGATAGCGATTTCATTTCTATTTCACTATTAAATGTTTTTTGGAGAGATAGTTTTGTTAACTATTGCAAGTCTATTGGCGAAAGGTGATCTAGTAAGAAAATCCAGATATAACGGGAACTATTGGTAACCACTAGCTGTCAGTCACTTTTGACTTACATAATTTGATATTGGTGCATTTGTAGTTTAATAATGATGATCTTCTTGATGCAGTGATTTTGTATTTTTTGCTCTCTTCTTTTTTGACTTGTCTGTATTTTTGTTGTTTCCTTGTACATAGGCTAGGTTTCTTTCTTGTGTGTTCTTTTTTTCAGAATTCAAGAAACAAACAAAAAACATAGTAATAAAATTCACAGTTGTGGCTCAAGTAGTGAGACCACTACGAAAGTTGTAATTATCGAAGGCAATCAAAGTGTCGCCTAATTAAATGAGTAAAAATTAAGTAAATTATAACCAAATATTGATATGTAATAAAATTATAACAAATTACCTCCCAGAGAATAACAGATATTTTATAGATGATGAAAATACTAATTTTAGCGAACTAATGCAATTTATTTGCATCTTCTTTCGTTTTGGAAAGAATTTAGTTTTCGTCTGAAGTGGATTTAGTTATTAAAAGTATAAATGTTGCTGATTTGTACTTCCTCACTTTAAAGAAAAACTACGATGAAATGTTCATAATTAATTTTTTGAACGATAAAATAAAGATGAATATTGTTAAAAGAAAATGATTTACCTTTAAAAATGGCACAATAGAGAGTACACTTTATAATAATATAGTTTATATATAGATGAACTTTTTAATATGTATTAAGGTGTTTTGTGTTGTTCGCTAATAGATTAAAGAGAATTTCTTCTGAAGAAAATTTTCACTTCGTCACCTCCGTTGATTATTAGTAACGTTGTTACGATAACATCATGAGCTTGAATTGTATTCAAGCAGCAATAGTTGCCAGAAATGTGTTAACAACATTAGTCAAGAATGGGAAATATTCACCTTCGCCTTTATAAATATAAATTTACTATCGTAAAAATCGTTATAATTATTTAATATTTAACTTAATTAATTAGATTTAGTTACTAAAGAAACTCTTTTTCTTCTTGATTTTTCCATATTTAAATAATGATTAACACGAAATCTGTTAATATACCAGTTTCTTACAATTTAGTTCAGACATAATCCAGCATCATAGCAACCACATCGCATAAAAATTTGCTTTTGTTATATACAAGTGTTAACATTGCATTAACCAAATAAAGTTAACAGTATATTAAAGAAAATGTAAACTGATAATCAATGTTAAATATTAACAGCATTACGTGTTATTAATATAAATTATTATGAATAAATATAAATTGAATATTATGAAAGAAAAATACTTATAGCTTTAAGAAAAAAGATAATAATTTTTCATCATAAAAATAATATTATAACAATAAAAATAATAAATTAATTTCAATTTAATATTTTAAGTTTCTTTCAAAAATCTTGTTTTACAATTGAAGTCCTTTTGAAAGGAGAAAAACTGGGTAGACCGTGAATAAGAGACCCTATAACGATTTTCTCATGTGTAATAATGATTGTTGCAAGCTGATATACATGTAAAAATAATTAGCTTTTGTCATGCAACATTTAAATAAAAAATGGTATTATATTAAAGAGATTCTTAGCTTTCATTTAACACCCATATTGGGTTGATATAATATTCGTAGATATTTTACACATTTAAAAAAAAAAAAATTGTATCCTTATATACTTACAAGACCTTTTAAGATGAAATTTGACGTTCTGTAAAAAAAACTGAGTATGCAGTTTTAGTATGTGTGCTCTCTAGTTTCATTAACATATCGATTTTTTCATGTGTGAAAATAGCTGTCAGACCAAAGTAGGTTGCAAGCTTTTGGTAATTCATAGATAATAGGTAAACAGTAAAAAAATTAATCATATGTATCTCAAAAAATGGTACTAACTTCTAAAGACTTTCTATGCGACATTCATCAGTGAAAAATATTAACGATAACGAAAATAAAGAAATCCTATATTTATTAAAAAAAAAAATATTAGCACGCTGCTATAAAATTATAATTTTTATTTTCACACTGAAAACAATCTAACGTGGGATGTAGATCTTCTTGAGGACATTACATAGCAATTTTCAGATATTCCGAAACACCCCCTAAATTTCGAAATATTGCGAATATTTTAGTGTAGTTCCTGCACTAAAATCTCCCAAAATCTTACTTCAATTTAAGACGTTTAAATTGATTTATATAGCACAAGAACTATTATTAACTATATTAAAATCTTTTATAAACGCTCCAAATAAGTAATGATTTATTCAACATTTTCCTTATCTTTTTCGTAATTTTAACTTTGATATACAGTTTTTGGATTGCTTTCCTTAAAATTTAACATATTTGTATACAAAGTTTTAAATGCTATTTTGTTTAGAACAAAACGAGGTATCACTATCGGTTAAAAAGTCAAAAAGTTATTAAACATTTTTCTAAATTTTATTAAAAAATTCTCCTTATATTTTAAGTAATATTTATTTTTTTTTTTTGGTGTTTGGGTAATTTCAACAAATTTCGACCCAGCTCGGATTTTGACCATTACCGATTTTAATGCAATTCATCACACATAATCTACTCCTCTATGCGCTTTATATGGCGTATTAAATTGCACCATATCACAAACGGTTCATATTCTATGAACCCCTAAAGTTAGACACCTCGAGCTCTTTTGTCAAAAAAAGAGCAAAATGTAAGCTTGAATAATGTTTATGCCAATTCCAGATTTCAATAAACTTGGTATCATTGGAAAGAACTGAGATTCTTCTTTATCATAAAGTGGATTTTTTCGACATTTTCGGGTGTACTTACCTCAATTGGCCGTCCAGAACGTTCAGCGCAATTTGTACTTGTGCGACCAAAATGAAAGTCAGTAAACCACTTTTTTACCATTGAAATCGATGGTGCAGAGTCCCCATAGTATTTATCGAGCTTTTCCTTGGTTTTTCGCAAAAAGTAATGTTTAATGAGCACTCGAAATTCACTATTTTCAATTTTTAGAAAAATACACGAGGTTTTATGTTTTGAACAGCTGTTAAACTCAAAATTTGACAGTAGTCTATTAACATGTGGTACTTGATGGGAATAGTGTTGCATTTCATGCAACTACGAGGGAAGTTCGAAAAGTCACGGACTTATTTATCCGCCCTCGTATAATGGTTGTAGAAGTAATGATATTTTTCATTTAATAAACTTTTGTTTCTGGTAAAAATATTTAAAAATATATAATTTTTGCATTTAAATATATCAAAGTTTTTATTGAGTGTAAACATTAAATGACAAAATTTAAACAAAAACATTGTTATCTAGAAAATTAACAATGAGAACATAATATTGTTGTAGTGATGATGCTGCAACTATGTTTTTCTCTGCGTTTACGTTATGCCACATCTCAAGTTATTTTTTACTGCAGCAGCGTGTAATTTGTTAATTACAAATCTATTAGACTTGTTGAAATCTGATTTTTTATACCCCATATAATGAATTTTGTTTTATACTAAGTTTTCTAATTAAATATTTTGAAAGTAAGTTATTGAGCAATCTTGACAAAATTCAACCTTGTGATTTCCACTTATATAAAACATATTCGTGCCAAATATATCTCTATGAGATATGCTCTTTAAATTGATTTTCGAAATTAGAACTTATATGGGAATTGAGACCAATTAATTCTACTTGTTGGGAAACTGTACAACCTATGATTAAAACAATAGCCTTCCTTAAAGTAGATTAAGTTTTAAATAATAAAAGTACAGGATTAATTACAACTAAATCGATTATTTTTAAATCTATTTTACCTTCGCACTCCTGTATCCCACCCGGATAATACCTTCGATTTTCTATCATTGATAAATTACAAATACAAGCAATTTTTCGATCACTAAAAATGGACGGTACTGAGACTTCTGTTTTAGTTTATAAATTTAAATGCTATATATCTTTTATTTAAGAATTGCTTGTAAAATGTTGTTATAAAATTATATTTTTTATTTAAAATACTTGCAAATTATGAAGAACCCACCCTTGTAGTTTTCGGGTCCAACATACATATGAAATCATGTTTGACCGCGCGATGCAAAGTGCTTTGTTTCATAAGCAAAAATCTAAATAAAAACATTTTTCAAATTGTGTTGAAATGCATATAAATTTCAAAAGATTTTTTTTTTGTACTGTTTATGTAATTTTTACAGTTATTTAACAGATTAAAAAATAAGTGGTGCCTAGTTTTTGACACAACTTAAAAAATGTTAAATTGAAAAAGTGTCCGATTTACTATCCGGTCAATTTTTTCAGAGTTAAGGAGAAAAATTCTTTTTCATGAAAAGTTTATATTTTTTCGAAACTAATTTTTGAAAACTTCGAAAAAATTGAGCGGATAAAATATGATGTTAAGACAACTTAATTATAATTCTTATCTGCATCTTTTGGTGTTTTAAATTGTCCAAATCGGACAATCCGTTCTCATGGTATTGTAAAATATACTCCAGTTATTGATTTATCATTGGGGAAATATTAGACGTCCCGATAAAAAATCAAGACCTGCTTAAGAAAAATAACTGTAGGCAGATTCGTGTGCAGCACGTTAAATTCCACCTATTCTTTTTTAAAGAAAAAAATTTTTGCCTATCAGTGCATCAACTTAATTGTAGATAAAGAAAGCATTCCGGGATTTTCCATCCCGGGATTCCCGGGATTTTTCATGTTCCGCTTTTCCGGAAATTTTGTTCAGGATTCTCGGGAATTGTAAAAATACTTAAATGAAAGAAAACTGTGAGAATTTAAACATAAACTTATATATTTTAGTAATTTTTTAAAGAAAATTAAATTAAAAGTCAAGCTGGGAACTATATCTTAACAATAATTTCAATTTATGTAGTAAGTTTTTATGATTTACATATATAGGATGACTCTAGCGCATCAATTGCAAAATCATCTTAACAAAATGTCTGCTCTAAAAACCAGCAAGTGAAAAAGTATAACTGATTGTCAGTAGTATAGATAACATGCAGAATTTGTCTCATAGAAATTTTAATTATGACAATCCCAAAAAAAATCTTAATTTTTTTTCTTCATCAATATAAATGATATATAAATTAAAGAAAAAATTAATATACCCATATTTTATCATTTAATTTTAATAATAAAAATTTTGTTCCATCCACATTCACTTTTTTGGAAAATTTACGAAATACGAGTTTATTTATTTTTATTTCGCTAACATTGATATTGAAGACAAAAAAGTTCATAAAAATAACTACAATGTAAATAGCAGTGTAACATCCTGCTCCAATCATCGTAGGAATTTGAAATTTAGCCTTTTATTATTTTAGGTACAATTAAATGTGCGACTCATTTCATACAATGTTGGACCACCCTCTTGAAGCCACAGAGAGTTTAATGTCGTTTGAATCACTTCGAAGGGTTTCAGAAAAAGCGATCATCAGCCACTAATTTTACAACTGTTAAATTCTTAATTTCGAAGTGAATAAAAAGCTTTGAATAATAAAAATATCTGAGTAAATATTTTCTTATTTAATTTCTCTATTTTTCTGCCTCAATAATTATTAATATTGTATCGATATCCACAAATATATGTCAGTATTCATTCGAGTTGATTAATCAGTAGATTAAGCAATTAATCAAATTTCCTTTTCCCAATATATTTACAATCCTGTTTTTAATCTGCGAATGCAAAAACTCATATCTAAGTTTTTTAGCTAAGTGATAATTACAGTTTTTAATCCGAGATCCCGGAAATCCCACGAATTCGAAAAATTTTCCGGGAAATTGCGATCCCTAATTGTAGGTAAACATAGGTATTTCCACCTAATTGTGAATAAAATCAAGATTTGTATATCAATTTGAATGATGACTTATTTTATTCATGATAACAACTTTATAATAATGGATTAAAAACCGCACAATTTTGCGGTTTCTTAAAAAAATCAAGAAAAAAAGTCTTCAATTTGTCATGAAAAATATTTTTCCTACACTAATTTTTGAATAATTCCGAAACTGGTGGACAGATAAAAAAATGTTAAGCTGACTTAAATATAATTTTCGTCTGCATCTTTTAGTGTTCCAATTGTCTAAATCGGACAACCCGTTCTCGAGTTATCGTAAAATATACTCGCCTTATTAAGGGTGAGATATTAGACAAGTCCATAAAAAAATTCCGACGTGAAGGAAAAAAATTGAAAGAAGATTCGTGTTTAGCAGGTCAAATTCCACCTAGCCCACATATTTCTTTGAAGGTGGACGAAAAGTTTTTTGTTGCCGTCCAATGTTATTTATGAGTAAATTGCGGAAGTAATAATGTATAAAATTTAAAAATATGTAGTATATTTTAAGGCTATTTATAATAATATACCATGGTATAACCAGTACAAGGTGTCACTATAAGTTCAGCTTATTATTTTGTGCTTAAATTTTTGGTGTAACACTGAAATGTCAATTTTTTTTACGCTTGCATGTATTGGTTTGTTTACAAACAAAAGTAATTTTTTTGGAAGTGAAATTTGTATTTTTAATGAAGAAAAAATTGCTGTATGGAAACATTTAATTTATTTCAATTTATAAAAACATAAAAAATAAATTTCTAATAATAAATTTCTTCAAACAATCATTGCTTACAATTTTCAAGTGCTTTTTCTCTTTTGTTTGAAGTTTCAGTCTTATTTAAGACAAAAAAAAAAAAAAATGGCTGATATATTGCATTTTTGCATTTGTTGCCTCTATACTATACAGCATAGCATATGCCTTGCTAAATTGTTGTACCATGTAATATACTATCTGGCTATTCTTATAAATAAATTTTTCATACTGTAATGCAAAATTTAGAAAATATAACTAATTTCACAATGAAATAAAAATTGTAAATAATTAATACAAGTTAAATTAATTAATGAATTAATTAAAATAAAATAATTATTTATTAAATCTACCGATAAAATACGCAATATTTTATTTTTGAAAAATATTAATATTTTGTGTCCTTGTCTGGAAATACCTTGAATAATATTTACATTAAAAAATTATGTGTTCAAGAATATTTTTCAGGATATCTTCGCGATCACCCAGGAATATACTTGTAAGTTGCGGACCCCCATTTCAGAACCGTTGTTTTAGGGAAAAATTTTAAAAGATTATAATTAATATAAATATGCTATTGTGAACATATTTTCGGACAAGTTTCAACATTACTTACCACTTCTTCTAAAACCTTAGTGTATTTTTTTATTATTATTATTACACTTAATTAACATAATTAATTTCAAAAAAAGTTATATTTTATAACTTATCGATATGAACTATAACTGAAGAATGAATGTCTTATTTCTAGTATTTTGCATGCACAAACCAAAAAATACGTTGTTTATTAAAGTAACAAAAGCTTGTGAAATTAAAAATTTTCATGTTATGATTATAATCTTACATATAATTGAACAATCTTATTATATTATTATACCCGCATTGTCATATTTTGATTCCACTTTATTATTATTTTTTGTTATCACATAGTTATCCAATCTAATCATATTATTATTTTATTTTGTCACATTATTATTCCATCTTATCATACATTAATAAATAAAAGTTATTATTATTATTTTTATAAAATTTATATCGAAAAATTGTATAAAAAACATATTATTTTTGCAGTCAATCATATAAAAATTCTTATTGAGTGTGAACATTAAATGACAAAATTGCATCAAAATCAGAGTTACTAAAGTTCAATAAAATTAGCAATGAGAAGATAATATTGTTGTAGTGATCATTCTATAATCATGTTTTCTCTCTGCGCATAAGAACTGATGTTTTTGTACGCACTTTGTGGTTTTTTTAACGCATTTACAAATGTCGTTAATGTCAAACACAGACAATTGCTAAAATTTAATCGTGAAGCTTTAATTCTATAACTAAATTCTAATCCAGCAAGCACCATTGAAAAATTTCTTTGTTAAAGCGAAATGCGATGATAAAACTATAAATAAAAAAAAATTTTTAAATTTATCTTTAAAATTTTTATAAACATACCGTTCTTCTGGCAAATCTAACATAATTAATGAATCACGAACATTTCTGCGACATATACGTGTGTCGCAATCCCCACTCTCAGTAGAATCACTCGATTACCTAAAATAATATGCCACTGATGGAAACATTATTGTTAATTAAAAAAAATATGTAATTTTGTTTTTGCACTATGTAAATTTATTTTTGTAATATTTTCCGAAAACATTTTTAAGTAAACAAACAACAGCTGATTTTGTTTATATTTAAGGGTTACCAATTTTTTGTTAAAAAAAACAACGTAAGAGAATGTAAGATAGACGAGTACTTTAAAGAAACTCATTTTCTTACGTACTCGTCTGGATACCACCAGCTTGTCTGAATATTTACATGTCTTGTATAAACAGGCCATTACTTTCGAGATTTTATCAAATCGATATTTTAAAATTTATCGAACATTAATCGAACGTTTACTATCGAGAAATTTTCGAGTAAGCTGCGATGTTACGAACATCTATATTTTATGCAATTTTCTAGTTTTTCTCGCACTTTCTTGTTGCGAAAATTCGTCGTTATTGCGACCATTCAGAAATTTGTACAGATCAAGTAGTACATAACAATATGAATATTTATTTGTGTATTACACTTTCATTTTACTTACTGGTATATTGTCATGGTAGAGAAATCAACTTACAATTTACCCAATTTACAAATCAACATTATAACAGTAATGAATTGTGTACCATAACCGATGCTGCCATATGTTCTTATAATATTTATTAAAAATAAATAATCTTCGGTCAATTCCTATGTCATTGATTAGTTGTTTCTACTATTAGGAGCTGCTAACAGATATTAAAAATTAAAAAGCGAACATAAATACATACATACAAATATACATGTTTAAATACATACATACATACAAAAATACATATAGTCCGCGCTTCCACGTTTGTGAATCTTCATTTAGGAGTAGTGATCATTTTGAAGAAAATCATTAACGGAAACACATCTTAATCAATATAATGTCTTTGATATCAATCACCATCTTAAAACTGTAAAAAATGTCGATTTGTCCCAAATTTGTTTGTTTGTTTTTTTTTGGTTTTAAACTTTACTTTTATTTCGGCTTTTCTTTGCGGATATTTGCCACACGCAGTAATAGTTATATACAATCGTTTAAGAGTATTATTGACAAGTTTTCCGATTGTCGAATCGTTAAAAGTTACTGAAACGCATTACAGTAAGTAAAATGATACTGTAATACACAAATACATATTCGTATTATTATATACTGCTTGATCTGGAATACAAATTTGTGAATGTTCGCAATAACGAGGAATTTTCGAAATAAAAATATAGAAAATTACATAAAATATAAATGTTCGTAACATCGCATCTAACTCGATAATTTCTCGATAGTAAACGTTCGATTAATTTTCGTGAAATTTTAAAATATCGATTATCGCAATATTTAAGTTTTTATAATAAAATCTCGAAAGTAAATGTTTCGAGAAATTATCTATTCTTTTTAATTTCTTGAACTTTTCTTACTTTAATAAAAAACAACGTACTCGTATTTTTTGGTAGTACTAAAAATTTGAAATTAGAAAAAGTAATGTTGATACTTGTTAAAAAATATTTTCACAATATCATATTTATTTTAATGCTAATTATTTTTCTTGCAAATTAATTTAGGAAACTTTGCCCCAAGACAACGGTTCTGAAATGGGAGTCCGCAACTCTCAAGGGATCCGTAAGAAGCGATTCTGAAAAATATCCTTGAACACACAAATTTTTGAATATAAATATTATTTGAAGTATTTCTAGACGAGCACACAAAATATTAATATTTTTTAAAAATAAAATATTATGTATTTTATCACTATGTCAAAAAATCCGATAGAAAAATACTAAACTAAACGCAGAGAAAACATATATTTGTAGTGACCATAACATAAGAGCAACATATTACGATTGTAACATATGAAATAGAAATGATTATAAGTAGTATTATTATGATTTCACTTTGCCATATTGTGTCCGATTTATGGTTTGTTTTTTCATGTTATGATTCGGAAATGTTTTTTTTAACTAAACCCATTAATGGCAGTTAATCAATATCTTATATCGCTTGAATCACACAGAGTATAATCACACTTTGTCTTTTTATATTTATTAATATATAAACTAATTGAGAATTACAGTGAAGTTGGAAACCAAACATTAAAAACAAAATATAATTAGAAACAAAGAAGTTATGACCTTTTCCACTAAGTTTGTGAAAAGGATAAGTATTATACATATTTATTCGAAACTTTTTATTGTCATGGGAACAATAATATTAATATAGTTTGAAAACAGAATATGGTTTAAAAATAAGGAAAAAGACTGAAAATATTTAATGGTTCTAGGAGTAATGATATTTTTAATATTAATAAAATTTAGTTTCTGGTGAAAATATTAAAAAACATATAATTTTTGTAGTCAGCCATATTAAAATTTTTATTGAGTGTAAACATTAAATGACAAAATTTAAACAAAAACATTTTTATCATGAACATAGAGCTATTAAAATTCAAGAAAATTAATAGTGAGGACATAATATTGTTGTAGTGATAATGCCGAAACCATGTTTTTTCTCTGCGTGTAGTTCATAATATAATATAAGGACTTTTCATTTAATTTTGTTTTTTATTTTTCTTTCAATATTTTTTATTTTTTGTATATCACAAGTTTTTTTCATAATCAAACAATTTGTGTTTAGTTAATAAAATTGTATTATGATATTCGAATTTTTGACAAATCTTAATACAAAATATTACCATGTGGATATACCTTTAGAAGTTTAAATATAAATTCCAATGAAAGAAAAAATGGAAAGACGTCTTTATACAAAACATCCCCAAATTAAAGGCAAAAGTAAAAATATTTTTTTTCTAACATTGAGTTCTTTTAAGAATCAACTGGCACTAGCTGCAAAAAAAAAATCAATGAAGAAATCCGTGCTTTACTTTGATTGAAAATATTATTCTTGATAAAGGTTACAATGATCAAATAAAGAAAGTAAATGCTGTCCAATGACACGATATAAAGAAAACTTTACAATGTGACAGGGAAAACAATTAATTAGAAAGATAAATAGTTCACTTTAATTTGGTGAAACTATCGATTTTTCACATGAAAAATATAATTTATTAAGTTTAATCTTATTTTTGAATATTTATTTATTATAATGTGTTAAGTTTGAAATAAAACATAACTTTAAAAATTAAATTAGCTTTTAATTAGAATTGGGAATTCGAACTATTCCCAACGATTCGAGCAATATCGATATCGAACAATTTTCGATTTTTCTTGATATTAGAAACGAATCTCTAATAAACATTTTCTCGTTTCTCTATCGTTATCGATAAAGATTCGGAACTAATATCATAAACGAACCTTCGATTTCGATTGATTTGCTGCCACAAATTGAACGACTGGTGAGCTCTACGAATTCATTGTTGAAACGCCTTCATAGTCGTTCTAAAAGGTTTTGTTGAAGAAATGTTCACGAATTATTCGTAGGCGATATCACTATCGAAGTTTGTGGTCAAGTGGGTTATTAAAAAAAATTAATAAATAAAAATGGCCACACATTGGGTAATATTAAATTTAATGGTGCTCTCGTTTTTTATATATTTTTATTTTAAAAGCTGAACTTTTTTATACAAAATTGATTCTATTGAAGCATGGACCATAAATATTTTCGAATATAATCATATACCAATATGCAAAAATTTAAATTGACATAAAAATAAAACTAAATTTTTATAAGCAGACAAACTAGTATTGTCAACTTGCCACTTTTTCAATTTGTTTATCTAACAAAACTACGTGTGTATGTAGGGAGATTGGGGGAAAGTGAAGAATACTTTAATCTAATTTCGATTAAATTCCAACCAATAATCTTTTCAACCCAACAATGGAACTGTATTATAGAATGGATTATTATCTGACGTTTTGCATAAAAATTTATCTTTTGGTATTATTTTTCGGCGTTTTTTCAAATCAATCATTTTTGTGCAAAATGAGAAATATTGAGGTAAAGTGGAAAGTAGTTAAAATGAGAATTTTAAAGATATCTAGCGTTTATTAAATATATTTAAATGATTTTTGTATTTATGAAAACAGAGAGGTAATAAATGATAAAACTAATAGAAAATAATAAAGAAAAAAATTATAAAAATTGGCAGTTAATTCTCGTATTTGCTGTGGAGTTTATTGAGGTATTGAAATTTTCGTATATTCTATTGCTTTTACTAAAGCATCACATTTTTGATCTGTTTTATTAGAGTTTCTTATATATTTTCATATCAATGGTGATTAAAGCAATTATTTTCTATATTTTCAGCAAAATTGCAAAAGATATTGGTGGAGAATTTGTTAAATTATACATTGCATTTTACCCCATATATTTTTGCCACAATTTCATATTTTTTACGTCAACTTGAGATCTGAAAAATTATTATGTTTTTGGGACAAAACTTTTTTGTAGCTGAATTTTATATTCACAGATAAAAAAACTATCTTGATTTGGATATCTTCCTTAGAAACATCAGCACTTAAAAAAATGAAATATTTACTAGTAGTCTTTTTTGAAAAAAAAAAAAAAAAAAAATACGTGAAAAAAGTAAAAATTTCTTTATTACCTCAAACGCCACAATACCCCACTTTCTCCTACATACTAAAAATTGGGGCGCAATTGATTTTTTTTATAAAAACTTAAAAATGCGCAAAAAAGTAAAAAATTCTTCATTATCCTATAAGCCACAATACCACACTTTTTGATATATCCATTAATTGATTTAAATCTATAAGTTATTCAAATTTAATTTTAAATTTTTCATTATTTGTAGGTACTTCACCCATAAAAAATTGTAGAATCGAATATCGAAAACGCATAGCACCATTGAAAACAGTTAGTTCGAATTATCATTCGAAATGCTCCAATCTTGTTGAATTTTGAGTAATTTAGAGTAATTGCTTACTTTCCTAAAATATATTTTTAAATGAAGTAATAAATCTAAAGAGTTTTTTATATTTTTCTGCCCTTAAGTTTTTGACAAGTTCTCTATTGTACATACTTTCTGGGTATTTTGTAAGGTGATAGCTGTTCGGAGACGATTTTCAGAAATGGAATTTGACGTAATTAGCAACTGTTATGAGAAAGAAATTTATTTTTGACAGTTTAATCAGATAGATAGCAGATAGGAACCCTATGGATATTAGTTGAAATAAGTCTATTATTTCACTTAACCTTCATACAAACATTTTCTCGGAATAGGGGTTTGACACTGATAAATATTTTAAATATGGTTATATGTATTTTTATAAAATTATACAAATAATTTTTTGCTAGCAAATAACACAGGATCGATCCATAATTGACCATAGCTCCCATATAAGAAATCCTCTCAAGAATCACCTAAATGTTCCATAAAAGCCATAAAAGTAAAAGCAGTACACGGTTTGGAACTAATGAATTTTATTTAATTATAAATATCGTCGTTAAATATCAGAATGTTTAGTTTAATTGTAATAGCTCCTATCATTTAAACGTGCATAAATCCTATATACCGTTCATAGTAATAGAAAATTTGGTACTAAGAAGTTTATTTTAATTATATTAATTAAAATATAATGTCATACAATGGCCTCACTCGCATATCCCATATCCATTAACGTCTATGCATAATGGTGTAATTAAATTAAACATTTTTAGCTTAATTTTATTTATTTATTTATTTACTAATTACAAATACAATTACAAATTATATTCTAATCCTACGAGCGGGGGTGACGAAGACCATGTGCTCGTTCCCTGCCAACATTTTCTATCCAAATTTGCACTAAAGAGTAACCTCTAGTTGTTTTTAACAGTCGAATGTGATATCATTTTCTTATCCAAGAAGAGTCACTGTGCGGGAAGAAGTGTGCAGCAGTTCTAATACTTTTTTAATGACACTATTAAGGGCTTCTTTTATGTGTCAAATTGGAGTCATTTTGGGGAACAGGAAAAGTCACTATTTATGTCGAAATTCTAACTTAATACTATCAACATTACTATCCAAACTTTAACTAAATAGTATCCATATTTATTTTAAAATAGTAAAATAAGTTATTTTCCTATCGAAGAAGACTCATCGTTCGGGCAAAACTGTATAGCAGTTTTGATACTTTCTTAATGACACTATTAAGTGCTTTTGTTGTGTAACAAATCAGATTCATTTAAGGTTATTCAAAATCTGACTTTAAATATTCAATTTAAGAGAAGAATTTTTAAATATAAAATTACACCAAATTGCTGATAAAAAATTAAGTATTGAAATCAGGCGCGAATACACGAGGGTAGGGGTGGTATAGGAAATTTACCACAACAAACCTATCCCCAAAATTTTAATATTTGTTAAATAATACACTCTGCTACAACGAAAAATCAGTCAAGAAATGACATAGCATACCTTATAGGCC
Source organism: Protocalliphora azurea (assembly GCA_932274085.1). Taxonomy (NCBI): domain Eukaryota; kingdom Metazoa; phylum Arthropoda; class Insecta; order Diptera; family Calliphoridae; genus Protocalliphora; species Protocalliphora azurea. The sequence goes on from OW026519.1 coordinate 69,053,986, forward strand.
TTCTTGCAATATAGGAATCCATAATATGTTTTTAAGGGTTTTGAATCATGATATCCAGAAAAATGTGAATTTATAGGCGAAAATGTGAAAAATCCCATTTTTGGTATTTTCAGTTTTTTTTGTGAAATGTGTAATTCCTTCAACAAAAATCTTAAAGTTTTTTACAATTTCTCATTTTAAACAATCAACGAAAATTTCGTTAAGATATCCTAACTAACAAAGATTTCATTACAGATATAATATTTATAGTTTCTCCAAAAACTATGTTTTTTTCTCAAATAAATTACGTTACTTAGCTAACATAATTCTTCATCATGTAGATAAAAATTTAAGTCAATATCTTTTATAGAACAGAAATTACGCTAGTTTAAAGTTTAATAAGACATATAATATTTGAAATTTAGAGCCCTATATGCCCCATACGCTCCTGAAGGGCATATGGAGCCCACATCCAAATTAAAAATTATACGCTCCTCTGCTACTGCTATGTTAAATCTTGTGTTAATCCAGCCGAGCGATTAGAAGTTAAAAATTTTTTTCCAAAGAAAAAAAATCGAAAAACGAATTGTGTCAAAACATAGTGGAGGAGCAGAATTTTTTGCGGCAGATATGAAATAATAATTTATGAGAAAGAAGAAAATTAAAGCAACTTATCTTTGTATTTGATAAATGGAAACAGGATATTTTTGATTTCGAAAAGCATAACAACTTTAAAAATTTAGTTGAAAGGTTTGATGAACATACATATATGGGTTCACTTTCACTAAAAAAATATACATATTTTTATGAGCGAAATGCAAATTTATTTCGAAATTTTATATTATTAAAAACAAGAAATAAATCCAAATTTATTTGTTGTTTTCAAAGTAAATTTTGTCAAAATGAATTTTCGCTTCGCTTTACGGAATAACGTTTATTTTTTAATTAACATTTATTTTTTTAATTAATTTAATTAAAAATTTCTTTCAAAATTTTTTCACAACGTTTCATTTTGTTTTCATTTTAAACAACATTTATATGTTTTTCTTTTTTATTTTTACCACACTTTATCACTCTTTTTTGTTTATTTTAATTTTAAGAAGCTTTCTTAAAATTTTTAAAAAATCGATTGCTTTCCTTTGAAAGTAACACACCAAATAAGTATCATCGTCTTCTCCACATTTTTTGTTTTTAATTTAAAAACAATGTAATGGTGTTTTACTATCAGAAGGTCGAAAATCGAAATTAATGTTATTTGTTTTTGTAAAATTTTTTACTATCACTAAAACAACATCTTAAGAACACTAATGGGTGACAGTTTTTGGTAACTTTATATTTATCCAAAAACTAACTTTTAAGTGACTTTTTCGACATTTTAGTTAGTAAGAAATGTACAATAAGTAGATCAAAAATCGAAATTAATGTTATTTGTTTTTGTAAAATTGTTTACTAACAGGAAAATAGCATCTTGAGAATACTAGAAAGAGTCATTTTTCTGATAGTGGATAAAACTATCACCTAATTGCTGGCAGGGTTGTAGTGAAACAAACCAGAGTCTCTGGTGGGAATGAAACCCACAACCCCCAGACTGACAGTCTAGCTCACTACCAACTAGCCATCGGGGGCACCCATTTTTAGCTTACATTCGAAATGTTTGTTTAATGTATCGGTTAAGTAAAATAATTTTTGAATTTTTTTATTTACAAAATATAAAAATAATTCGATTTTTTTAAATGAATTAATTGTTTAGTAGTTTAGGAAGAGTTTAGATTGTAAAAGATTATGTATAAGAAATTCTGTCCATCATAAGAACTACCTTCATTTGCTGGATATATGTATGTATAAGATTTAAATTAATTAAAAACCACGACAAATCATAATTTAAATAAAACAAAAAAACTAAATTTAAAGATCTTAAAAATAAAATATGATATTCATATTGTAATAATATTTTAGTATATTCTTTCTAATCTCCCAAAAAAAAAAAAAAAGATTTACACACGAAGAAGCATTAGGAAACAAAAGCATAAAAGTTTGAGGTATTTTACAAAGACAAAATGACCATAATCATTTATTGAACACCCAGCTAGATTACATACATATGTATGTGAGTATGTATGTATGTATGTATCCATTCAAGTCAGCAAGACACCATATCAAACAGAACCGAATCGAACTAAATCAAATCGAATTGAGCCAACAGGTTAAAGATGTGTCAAGTATACAGACAAGTATCTGAACGTAGTACATTCATACCTTTAATCAAGCACATAGAATGTTAAAAATTAATACGAGTACACACTTATATAACTAAAGTAAGTTTCCAATAGGAGTGACTGACTTTCTATAGATGGCATTCATAACTTTTGGTAGCGTAAAAATTTCATTGCTGACCAGATTGTCCGCATTCCATTTGATCGCAAGCAAGAAAGAAACAAAACAGCAAACGAAACATACAAACGCAATACTTTTATTATACGTAGATTTAGTCAGTAAGTCACTTATTTATTTAAAGTCACTCACACTAAGAAATATCACACTAACAGTAAGTAAGTAATACTTACTACTTACATAGATGACTGACTAGTTGGACGAATGGTTGACTATAAACCACCAAATTAACAGCTACGTACTAATACGAGTACTACTTCCCAGCAAAAAATAAAAAATAAATGAAAAAACTGTAAAAGCTGAAAAAGTGATAATGACATTTTGTTGTCATTGGAAGGAAGTACTTTTTTTCCCATAGATGTTATTGGTAAGATGTTCTTTTTTTATGATTCTTATTTATTGCTTTTGAAGTCCTTCTTTTAAAACTATGATTATATATTTTTTTATTGAATTTATTATTTTAGCATTGTTAAAATGTTTATTATATATGTTTAAATTTGTGAAATTGGAATTTTCTTAGAAATTATTAACCCTTTTTTCTTCTAAAAATATATTTATTTTCACTTTTTTAGAAGTAATTATAACTCAAATTAAAAAAAGTCAAAAAAATCAAATCACTTAGTGATACTTTTGAAGTTTTTTGCTGGGATACTACTACCATATATCTATGTATCTCTATAGAATGTATGCATACATATTTGTGAGCTAGTAAGAATATAAAAGTATCTTTGCGACTACTTACAATAACTATCTACAAGTTTGAATGAATAACTAAAAAAGAAAATAAATACAGATAACCGTTCGCACCATCATATTTAGTGTTGCCATGGCAAACATTTTTTTCTAACCAAAATTTTGGAAAAAATAACCAAATTTTAAAAATTCAAAGTTATTATGTAAAAATTTCTATAATCTTAATGTATGTATTCAGGTTTTAAATACTTTGCATATTAATCATAAACTTTAATAAGTCATTAAGAGAAAAAAAGCATTTAAAATTTAACTGTTTGGAACAATGTTTATCAAAATGTGGTCCCTGATTCAATTTTGTAGGGGGTCAGGATATAAAGTTTAATAATAAGAATTTAATTATTCTCACGTCCTTATGATATGATGTAATAAATTTAGAATTGTAAAGCAGCTGGGTCAAGCAATAATAGAAAATAAGGTTGGCTTTCATAATTATATGTTCACAGAAAAAGAATGTAAATAAGAGTTATTTTTTATAGGGACATAGCCAATCTCATTTGGTAATATGAATTCTATAGATTTAAAGTAAAATATATTTAATTGGGAGGTTTGGCGAAAGATTCAATATCAATCGTTCATGTACTAAAGCACTCACATAAATTAAAGTTTTAAAAGCTAATTAAAAAATTGTGCTCTAATTGAAAATATATCGGGATTGATAAAACATTTTTATTGCAGTGCCCTTTTAAATTTTTATTATTTAATTATGTTGTCTTGTACAGTTTTAATAACTAAACAAGTTAAATTTTTTATTCCTTAGAGCACGACATTGGGGAGACGCCTAAAATATACCAATCGACTCAGAATTATTTCACTTAGTCCCCAAATAAATGTTCTTTTGGAGTAATAAGATATCAAATATCTTAAATACATGTAAGTGTATTTCTACTGAATTCTGCACAAATAAAATACTTTTAATCCTAAAATATTCTACAAAAAAATTTATATGTACCTATATAAAATATGACAAAGGATCGCTTTGAAATTAATTTTAACTTCTATATAGGGTCCTCACCCGAAAATCAGTTAAAAGTAATTAAAATAAATTAAAATGAAATTTTTAATTTCAAAAACTAATTATTTTTAAAATTTTTTAAAATCATCTTTCCCTCCGAACAGCGTTCCCGTTTGGCGACTTTAGTCACCAATTGTCCCTTTTTCAACCACTTGGCCTCCTTTTGGCCCCTTTTTTAAAATGGAACTAAATGGCGGCATTTTAAGACTATGTGCTAAATGACGAGAAACTAAGTTGTTTGAAATATCTCGACCTATTATATGTTGATTCCAACTAAAAAATTAATTATTTTAATATTGTTTCACAGTATAATGATGAAAATTTATAAATGAACTGAAACTGTTAAAAACAAAAGATAAATGATAAAGTTTATGAACAACTACTTAAAACATCAAATGCAGAATATTTTTGGACTGGATTGGGAAAATTAAAAAATAGATTTGATGAATACTTGTGTCCTAATATATATTTTGAATTTGGTTCATAGCAGTAGTGCCTCGGTCTTTTTCTAAATTATCACTAATGAAAAATAAATTGTCTAACAGACTTAGGGTCAACACTTGTGAATCCATGCTTTCAGTACTAAATTTTTTAGATGGAGATTTGTAAGACTCGAGTTTGAGTGAAGATCTCGTACAAAAGTACAGAAGTTTAATTAATATTTCATATTTAGAAAATGTTAACTATTTTGACGGAAAATCTTTACTTTTGCAATAATAAAATTTATTATAGTAAATTATTTTGTTATTAATAAAATTTGGTTTAGTAATTTTTCTTAAAACACAATATTTTTTCTTTTTGTTTTTATCAAATAAACACATTTTAAGGAGTATTTTAGGTGTTGAAGCCGTTGGCCTCTTTTTTTCGAAAAGTCCCCTTTTTGGCAACTTGATTTTATGAAATCCGTATTGGGGCAGAATATAAATTTAATTTTTTGGAAACTTCTGATCGGCTGGTTGGATTTTCATGAAATTTGGTACAGGCGTAGCAGAGGAGAGTACAATATTAAGTCTGGAAGGGGGCACAACACACTCCTCAGGGGCGGAGCCAAGGAGGCTCAAAGTTAGGTACCTCTGACATAAAAAATTTTTAATCGCTTGCCAAATTTTTGTTTCTCGTCCAATTTATATACAGTTGTAGGCACTGATAAGACCTATAAAAAACATGCTTACGTGTCCTATTTATCTCTTATAGTTTTCCAGTTATTTGCGTTTGAATTTCTAAGCACCATAATTTTGCATGTTCTTGGTCCAGTTTTTTCATATATATCCTAGTATTTCCGACCGATTTTATTGGTTTTTTTCTTAACTAGTTAAAGAACAAAATTATCTAATGAATAGAACAATTTGTAGTCGATATCTTTACCGAGTCCAAAAATAAACGATTTTGAATTTGAAAATTGCAAAAAGACGACTTTTGTATTTTTTTAGCCGAAAAAGTATCTGCACTCTTTTTTATCTAAAATAAAATTTTCTTTAGCAATATATTATAATTTTGCACTTTTCTGAAAGGCAACTTCACAGAGATGACTTTAAGAAAAAAGAAGCCCAATAACTCAAATGGTACATACCCTCCCGAATTCGACCCATTTTGTATGAAAGTTTTGATTTTAGACCATATTTTCTCAAATCCCAAAGCACGAATCGACAAGCGGAGTATATTTTAAGAATCCTCAATATGTTGTTAAAAGTTTTAAATCAAAATCTACAGGACTTCGCAAAAATGTGGATTCTATATCCAAAAATGTAAAAAATCCTATTTTTGGAAATTTTCATTAGTTTTTTTGGGAATTCAGGAAAATCCTAAACCTGATTGAAATTTGGTTAACGCGCTTTTATTTTTATTAATAAGATCCACATTTCTTGCAAATTTCATTAAGATATCTTTATAAACAAATATGTTATTATAATTAAAAAATTTGTATTTTCTCCAAAAACCCCAAATTATGCCTTTTGTTTTGTTTATTTCTAAATAGCGAAAGAAATTTTAAAAATATGTATTCATGCCTCATTTCAGAAATATACGCCTTTAAACTTTTATATTTCCAATTTATTGTATACAAACTTGCAACTTTTGCCTTTAGCTTTGCGTGAATAATTACTAAGAAAATTATGAATATTTCTGTATACTTTTAATAATATCTATACACAAAATATTTTTATAAAAATAATTAATAAATATTTTTTATTTTTAATAGGGTTGCCACATTTCCCAAATTTAAGTAAATCTTTATCCTTTTCTAAGTATTCATATATTTCTATTAATGAATTTAAAATAACAAAACAAAAAAAAATGTCTATTTTAACTTAATCAATATTATTATTTTTGGTATTTATCATCTTCCTTAATAAATATTCTATTTCTAATACGATGTTTTATTACTTATTTACATTAAATTTATGTAGACAATTTTTCTAATATTTTAAACTTATACTACTTATTTTCTATAAAATAATCTGTTGTATCTGTATACATATCTAAAAGATAATAAAGGTCCTTCAAGTCTTCAGTGTTTTGAGTTGATAAAGGCTCATAATAAATCCAACGTTTTCTCATTGATGATAGTACAGGGTCTGATGATAATAATAGGCTATTAAAAATATCCTCGTTTTGTGACGTTCTGGAGCATTTCCTGGAGCTGAATAATTGAACGTGCTTAAAATCTCTGTTTCTTGCTTCTTGAGCCTCTTCTGTAAGCTCTCAAAGTGAAAGAATATTTCGTTCAATTATAATTTCGCCATGGCACAATACTTTATGTACTGTTGGTGTCATTTCTTTCAATGGATATAGAGAAACAAGTAGTTTAGATATTTCTGTTGCATATTCTCCAAATCGAGCAGAGTTAATTTTGTGCTTACTATTAATTGCCATTAATAGTATGTTAGTCCTTTCAAGTATATTCTTTATTAATACCAGCTATTTTTGATGTAACTTCGAAATTTCGGAAAAACCTTCTTGCTGTGTTTCCATCGTTTGTACTACCACCAGTTGGCAGAGGTTTGTCGATGTTTAATCCAGACTGTTCTCTGAATTCATCCTGGATTCTACTTTTCTCAGATATTCTAAGTGTTTTTAAATCCTCGTTGTTTCTGGTAGGTTTTGTTAAATTTTCTGGCACACTTCTATACTTTAAATCATATGCTATGTGCAGAAAATGCTCCATGAACCGTACTCTGGCGTGAAGTGCAGATATTCCGAAAGACAGAAATTCTTCACTAATACTCCTTGCTTTACTAATATCCGAAAATTGTGATTTCATCTCATCACATAGTGATCATTTCCAAAAAGAGAATGTTTCCGTAATAGCATTACTAACCTTTCCATCAATCATTGTTAGACTAAGTTGAAATGATATCTCGAATGTGTATTGGTTTATGGTTATTGAAAGAGGTTGTAAGTCATTTATTTCTTCTTTAATATATTCCACTAAATCCTTTGTTGTTGTCTTCGACACCCTTGTGTATTCGAACCAAATAGGTCTGCAAAAATGTTTTGATCCTGGAGTGGAATTAAGCCATATATCTTAAAATGAGTTTTTAGACTTTGATGAAGATTGCTTTGAGAAATAAGATCGCATTCTTAATGGCACCAAAGATGCTATAAATACGCTTTTATAATCCGCCATTTTCTTACTTCCACTAGCATGTTTGTATTCAGGAAGGGCTGATAATCCGTCACATCCCCATTTACAGATTAATACAACGTCGCTGTTATTTACTTTTTCCAACTGATCTGGAGAAAAATCTGCAACTATCCTGGTAGCTGTATTCTCAAGCAAAGAAGATATCTCTACACATGCTTCCTTTTGGGTAACCGAAGTAGATGATAAAATAGTTTGCTTTTTTTCTTGAATATCCTTGTATGATGGTAGAATTTAGTGTCCCTTTTCAAGAAGAGCTTTTCTTAAAATTTGATATTTATTTCGGCTGAAGTCCAGTTCAAGCATTAAAGCAATTGCTTCTTCCTCTGCAAAATTGGATTTTGATGTTGGAGTATGTACACTTTCGGCAATCCGTTTAAGACGGTTTGGTGATGCACTTGGCAGTATTTCAGCAATATTAATTGTACTCTTAGGTTGCTTCTCTTCTTAGACCTTGTACTTCAATCATCATATGTCTTGCAGGGTGCTCCTATTTTAAGTTAAAATAGACATTTTTTGTTTGTTTTGTTATTTTAAATTCATTAATAGAAATATATGAATGCTTACAAAAGGATAAAGATTTACTTAAATTAGATAAAATTTTAAACTCTATTAAAAATAAAAAAATATTTATTAATTATTTTTATAAAAATATTTTGTGTATAGATATTAATAAAAGTATACAGAAATATTCATAACTTTCTAAGTAATTATTTACGCAAAGCTAAAGACAAAAGTTGCAAGTTTGTAAAAATATAGTCATATATACAATAAATTAAAAATATAAAAGTTTAAAGGCGCATATTTCTGAAATGAAGCATGATATTGACTTGAATTTTTTTGCAAGGTTTTGTAAGGTTTTGCTGAATTCCCAAATAAACTAATCAAAATTCCCAAAAATGGGATTTTTTACATTTTTGGCTATAGAATCCACATTTTTCCGAATATTGAGGATTCTTAAAATATATTCCGCTTGTCGATTCGTGCTTTGGGATTTGAGAAAAGATGGTCTAAAATCAAAATTTTCATATAAAATGGGTCGAATTCGGGAGGGTATGTACCATGACCAATTGCGTTATTTGGATTGCTTTTTATTTCAGAGTCATCTCTGTGAAGTTACCTTTCAGAAAAGTGGAAAATTATTATATGTTGCTAAAGAAAATTTTATTTTAGATAAAAAAGAGTGTAGATACTTTTTCGGCTAAAAAAACACAAAAAGTCGTCTTTTTTGCAATTTTCAAATTCAAAATCGTTTATTTTTGGACTCGGTAAAGATATCGACTTCAAATTTTTTTTATTCAATAGGTAATTTTGTTCTTTAACTAGTTAAAACTAATAAAATCGGTCGGAAATACTAGGATATATATGAAAAAAAACTGAACCAAGAACATGCAAAATTATGATGCTTAAAAATTCAAACGCAAATGACTCGAAAACTGTAAGCGACAGATAGGACACGTAAGCATGTTTTTTATAGGTCTTATCAGGGTCTACAACAATATATAAAAATATTTGAAATCGGACGAGAAATAAAAATTTTGCAAGTGATTAAAAATTTTTTATGTCAGAGGTAGCTAACTTTGAGCCCCTTAGCTCCGCCCCTGAGGAGCTAAGGAGGCTCCCTTCCAAACTTAACATTGTACACTCCTCTGCTACGCCTATACCAAATTTCATGAAAATTCAACCGGCCGATCAGAAGTTACAGATATATTTCAAAAAAATTTCGATTCTGCCCCACTGTGCAGTGTAGATGTCTATCGATATTTAACATATTGTGTTAGTCTCAATAAAATCAATTATAAAACATTTCAGTTTCTATGTTGATTCCAAAATCTTTAAGTCGTGTTACTAAATAACAAATGTTAAAAGCAGCTCCTTTTGTTTTTAATTGTCCAAGTTCCAAATTAAAATGTTTAATTGATTTGTTTTTAGAATTATAACTTCTTACTGTAACGTCTATGTATTTATTAAGCTATTCAAATTATTCGTTTTTTCTATTGTTCGAATAAAACGAATCGAATTATTCGACTACGTATTTAAAATTTTTTAAATTATTCGAATAATAGGAACAAAATAAAATAAATTCAATTATTTAGGTTTTTGTAAGTTTAATTAAAAACTTTATTGCAAAATAGTAAGAATAATAGTTGAAAATCTAAAAATTGATTAAGAATATCTTTAAATAAACACTCTCTACATAAATGCAATATATACGCAGATCTGAAAAATAGCTGAAAAAGTAATGATTTTAATATTGGGTTGTCATTGGAAAGAAGTACTTAGTGCTGAAAAGGGGCTGCAGAGGTTATTTTTTTAACCCATGGTTGTCACTGGTAGTATGTTCTTTTTTATGCTTCTTGTTCATTGCTTTTGAAGTATTTCTCTTAAAACTATATCTATGGAATTTTTTAATAAAAATTCAGTTTTAGCTCTATTAAAAAATAATAAAAATACTTTTAAATTTGTAAAATTTTTCTTTTCTTAGAAATTATTAACCTATATTCCTGCTAAAATTACATTTATTTTCCCTTTTTTTTTTTGAAGTAATTGCACTATGCGACAAGTTTTGAGTCTCAATGATTCCAACACGAAATAAAGGCATACCATTAAATTAAGTCTCCAAGGGAGTTTTCAAAGCTAGTTCTAATTTCGATATTATGGGTAGTAATATATACCTACATCAAAATCAAAATTATAAATTCTTTAACAATATAACCATAGATACTATATATTCACTAGAGATCAATTTTTGTTATTACAAAAAGTAAATTAACATGTTGAAAATGCATCGTTTACACTAATCGGTATTTTCCTAAAACCCTTAGGAACATTAGTTTTTTTAGTATTTTTCTTGGATTGATGGAACAGTGCAAATATATAAATTTACTAAGTGGAAAGAGTACAACTATATTAAAAAAAAATCCAAAGATGACAAATTATTTATCAAAGTTATCGATAAATAATCTCAAGTTGTCGACAAAAATGTAAAAATTTTTAACTTAAAATTGCCATTTCGAGATTAATTCTTAAAAGTGTTACCCACACCACACTGGTAAAAACTTCACTTTTATTCAAAATAAATTCAAAAACTATGATTAATGCCATTTTGGGGCTTGATCCAAGTCATTTCATCCAAAATTAACAATAATATTTATTAAAACCGATTTTAAGTATTTTTGCTTAAAAATAATTTTACTACAGTAGATATATTTTTTAAATATGATATTTACGTGTTTGCTTTTGGTTCTATTTTAATTATTTTGTAAGTTTTTAGATTTTTATTGTTTAGTGAAACCATCCAATAGGTTAGAACTAAAAAGGTGCAAGAGTAGAAATGAGAGTATAATCAAAACAAATATAACAAATAAATACTTGTGAGCATTGGTACAAATGAGAAAATTACTATACTGATATGGTAGGATTTTGTTTTTACACACTCCCTAACTTATAAAAACTGTTACAGTTATTTCTGGTTTTGCATTGGGTGAGAAATTTATTTTTTTTTTATTTCAAGTATCTGTTGTACTACAAGCATTTTAGAGTATTTGTTGGTATTAGTTCTTATTGTGCAGTGAGTGAATAAGTGATTTTTTTTTGGCAAAATTTGTGTTTAATAATGAATAATATTGATATAAAAGAAAAAATTTTAAGAAATGTGTACAAAATTAGTGAGAAAAGTTGGCGAAGCAAAATATGGGACTATTTTTGTCCTATAAAAGATGAAAATGATAGTGAATTAACCAATTTTGTTGCTTGCAAAATTTGTAAAAATATATATAAATATAATCAAAATTTAAACAAACATAAGAGTTGCGCATTGTTAAAAATGAAAAAGAAAATTAACTTATTGAACCGAGTCAGGAGACCAAAAAAATGGATTATTTCTGATATCCGCCCATATTCATTAGTATTAGATACTAAAAGACTATTCGAAACTAATGCTAACTTACGGAAACAGATTTGATGCCAATATGAACACTGATTCATTAATATCACATCCATCCACAATTTACAGAAATAATGAAACAGCAGTCGGAGATTTCATCCATAAAAAAATTGGTTATGCTCAAACGAGTGATCACTTTTTTTAATTAATTCTGGTTCTCGCGGTAAATCGCTATTGGTAATATCAAAGAGGTAACACCATATGTTGAAGCATATCTCGAAATTGACTTGACGGATTTGTTTTAATAAAATATTTAATTAATATTGCTTTCAACTCATGCTACTTTTTATTACGCGCAACAGTTATGGAAGGATATATTAAGCCCATTTTGTGGGAAAAACTTAAATATTTATGATTTTTTTTTTTAATAATCTTTGAATATTTTGTTCCAAATTTAAGTTTTTTTTTTCATGAATATTAATATTTCCATAACTTTTGAGAGAATTAAAAAAAATATTGTGTAAAATTTGAAAGTAATTTTAACTTATTGATATTTTTTTAAACCAAATCCGACAAGTTCTTATAGAGTTATTATGATAACATATATCCGAATAGATAAAAATATTGCTTACCGCAGAAAAAGTTTTTCTCAATGTGTGATTTTCGAATTCGAGCTTACTTCTTATACCATTTCAAAATATTAATAATAAAAGTAAAATTGTTCCAAAAAGTTTTATAATTTTTGCCCTTAAGTTAGAATGTCGAAAGTTAAATATATATATATATATATATATATATATATATATATATATATATACATGTTGTCGAAATCCTTTACAGAATGAATAATATATTTATGAATTTATATTTTAAATTCTGTTTTCTATATACTAAGAATTAAATCCCTATTTTGTTTTTCTTTTTACTATTATTATTTTTAACTGAAAAGATTGAATTACTTTGTTACCAAAGATAAAAATAGTTTTAAAGTATTTTTAATATTTTTTTAGTTCAATATATATTATGTTCATTTTAAAGGCGTCTGCATTTTTAAAGTGAATAACATTTGAATGTATTAATATTTAAATTTAAATTTGTTTTTTAAATACTAATGATCAAATTCCTATTTTGTTTTCTTTTTATTATTATTTTTTTTTTAAATTTAAAAGTCTGAATTATTCTGTTAACTAAAAACTTTTGTTTACTTAAATCAATAAAAAATATTACTACATAAAAATATGTTTAATATTGTTTTAATTTAATAAATTAATCATTTTATCGTCTGAATTTTCATAATACTTATCCATACATTTTTATCAATATACAACAAGTACTTATAGTACAAGCTTCTCTACTACTCATCTACTCATCAATACGCACTCTAACTGGCAGACAAAGAAATTGGTGTGGTTTGAGTGTAACTGTGCAAGTGTTAGTTAGAACATAATATTTTCTGCTACTTGTTAACATAGTGTCTACATTAGAGATTTTTTTATCAAGACAAACGTCAAACTTAACGCGAATTTGTGGAAGGTGGCAACATTTGCACAAAAACAACAATATGGCGTATTCAATATTGTTTTTTATATATGCAGTTTGACAACTGTAACAACCACAATAATAATCAACTGTTTAACTAAGGTTACCTTGTATTTATTCGCACTGATTTTGACGTTTGTTTTGATAAAAATTTGCCTAATGTAGACACTAGGTAATGAAAACCAAGAAATTTCCTGTCAGATTTACCATAATTTGATTAAAAGAAAATTTATGATTGCAAGAGTTTGCCGAAAAATGCTGGGGCGATCTGAATTGTTACATAAGATAGACACATTGGCGAACACTTTCACGTTTTTACATTCACGCAAGTTCATGCCCAAAAACTTATATTGATAAACAACCCACAAAACTCAAAAGTAAAGCCAAACGAACGAGTTATATAAAATTTAAATTAAAGGTGTTAAAATATATCTGCTAAGCTGGAATTTACATTATACAACACTGTTATATATTTTTCTGGTAATGCGATACAGCTTTTGTAATTCTAACTCCACATCAATAAAAATGTCAAAAAATAATATTAAAGTACTAACTTTAATGCCTTGTCAGGCTGTCAAAGTTGCCAAATTATATTTTTTAATATTCGTTCTTGATTGCTTGACCTATTAACATTTATTTTTACAATTTGTTAAATTATTATTTTGGAGTTTTTGAAAAAAAAATGGATCTTGAACATTTGAATGTATTAATATTTAAATTTAAATTTGTTTTTTAAATACTAATGATCAAATTCCTATTTTGTTTTCTTTTTATTATTATTTTTTTTTTAAATTTAAAAGTCTGAATTATTCTGTTAACTAAAAACTTTTGTTTACTTAAATCAATAAAAAATATTACTACATAAAAATATGTTTAATATTGTTTTAATTTAATAAATTAATCATTTTATCGTCTGAATTTTCATAATACTTATCCATACATTTTTATCAATATACAACAAGTACTTATAGTACAAGCTTTTCTACTACTCATCTACTCATCAATACGCACTCTAACTGGCAGACAAAGAAATTGGTGTGGTTTGAGTGTAACTGTGCAAGTGTTAGTTAGAACATAATATTTTCTGCTACTTGTTAACATAATGTCTACATTAGAGATTTTTTTATCAAGACAAACGTCAAACTTAACGCGAATTTGTGGAAGGTGGCAACATTTGCACAAAAACAACAATATGGCGTATTCAATATTGTTTTTTATATATGCAGTTTGACAACTGTAACAACCACAATAATAATCAACTGTTTAACTAAGGTTACCTTGTATTTATTCGCACTGATTTTGACGTTTGTTTTGATAAAAATTTGCCTAATGTAGACACTAGGTAATGAAAACCAAGAAATTTCCGGTCAGATTTACCATAATTTGATTAAAAGAAAATTTATGATTGCAAGAGTTTGCCGAAAAATGCTGGGGCGATCTGAATTGTTACATAAGATAGACACATTGGCGAACACTTTCACGTTTTTACATTCACGCAAGTTCATGCCCAAAAACTTATATTGATAAACAACCCACAAAACTCAAAAGTAAAGCCAAACGAACGAGTTATATAAAATTTAAATTAAAGGTGTTAAAATATATCTGCTAAGCTGGAATTTACATTATACAACACTGTTATATATTTTTCTGGTAATGCGATACAGCTTTTGTAATTCTAACTCCACATCAATAAAAATGTCAAAAAATAATATTAAAGTACTAACTTTAATGCCTTGTCAGGCTGTCAAAGTTGCCAAATTATATTTTTTAATATTCGTTCTTGATTGCTTGACCTATTAACATTTATTTTTACAATTTGTTAAATTATTATTTTGGAGTTTTTGAAAAAAAAATGGATCTTGAACATTTGAATGTATTAATATTTAAATTTAAATTTGTTTTTTAAATACTAATGATCAAATTCCTATTTTGTTTTCTTTTTATTATTATTTTTTTTTTAAATTTAAAAGTCTGAATTATTCTGTTAACTAAAAACTTTTGTTTACTTAAATCAATAAAAAATATTACTACATAAAAATATGTTTAATATTGTTTTAATTTAATAAATTAATCATTTTATCGTCTGAATTTTCATAATACTTATCCATACATTTTTATCAATATACAACAAGTACTTATAGTACAAGCTTCTCTACTACTCATCTACTCATCAATACGCACTCTAACTGGCAGACAAAGAAATTGGTGTGGTTTGAGTGTAACTGTGCAAGTGTTAGTTAGAACATAATATTTTCTGCTACTTGTTAACATAGTGTCTACATTAGAGATTTTTTTATCAAGACAAACGTCAAACTTAACGCGAATTTGTGGAAGGTGGCAACATTTGCACAAAAACAACAATATGGCGTATTCAATATTGTTTTTTATATATGCAGTTTGACAACTGTAACAACCACAATAATAATCAACTGTTTAACTAAGGTTACCTTGTATTTATTCGCACTGATTTTGACGTTTGTTTTGATAAAAATTTGCCTAATGTAGACACTAGGTAATGAAAACCAAGAAATTTCCGGTCAGATTTACCATAATTTGATTAAAAGAAAATTTATGATTGCAAGAGTTTGCCGAAAAATGCTGGGGCGATCTGAATTGTTACATAAGATAGACACATTGGCGAACGCTTTCACGTTTTTACATTCACGCAAGTTCATGCCCAAAAACTTATATTGATAAACAACCCACAAAACTCAAAAGTAAAGCCAAACGAACGAGTTATATAAAATTTAAATTAAAGGTGTTAAAATATATCTGCTAAGCTGGAATTTACATTATACAACACTGTTATATATTTTTCTGGTAGTGCGATACAGCTTTTGTAATTCTAACTCCATATCAATAAAAATGTTAAAAATAATATTAAAGTACTAACTTTAATGCCTTGTCAGGCTGTCAAAGTTGCCAAATTATATTTTTTAATATTCGTTCTTGATTGCTTGACCTATTAACATTTATAACATTTATTTTTACAATTTGTTAAATTATTATTTTGGAGTTTTTGAAAAAAAAAAAAAAAAAAAAATGGATTCTTGACCAGTGTACGGTTCATAGATGAAATCAGCGATTTTAAGCATGAAGTGGGCAACGTTGTGTGTTTGTCATGGTTTTTCTCTATTTGTTCCTTTCTATCATTATTAACCTAAGTTCCTGCTAAAAATACATTTATTTTCACTTTTTTAGAAGTAATTGCACTATGTAACAAACTTTGAGTCACCAAATATTACCTCAGTGATTTCATTTAGATTTTATGGACTCTTAAACATTGGATACTTTGTACTGTTTTACGATGTGTCTGCATGAGAGATTTCTTTATCATAACCATTAACAAAACATCGGCAGAGCTACTGCAACTTTTTTTATTTATATCAGCATATATGGGAACACGTAGATAAAATTTTATCATGATATGTTGCCAAATAGTAAAATTTTATGTTTTTTTAATATCATTTTATTCTATGTTATTTTTGCTCCAATTAATTAATTAATTGATATTGCCATGGATAATTGCGCTTCTTCTTCAAAAAAATAAACTTAAAAAAACACAAATTTATCTTCGTTTGAGCTCTAACAATTATATCATAACGCTGCAATAATATAAATAAATGATAAGAGTTTATCACGTATAGATATTATGTAAAATTTTTAATAAATGCTTCTCCCTTTTTACGCCCACTTTTCTTAACAAGATTGTATCCAATATATGAGTATACACATTATTCAACCGATTTAACTGATATTTGTGAACCCTCCAAAAGGAAACATAGGATATAAAAATAATAAAAATGTCATGCCCACTTTTAATAAATATAATTTATTTTAGAGTTTAAGTGAAATAGGACATTTATTAAGTATTTTTTGGAGAAAACTATGATCTAAAATATAAATTTGGTTCCACGCCCAGTTTTAGCCCACTTTCAGTAAAAGTCAGTTTTGCTGCTACTAAGACAATTCACATAAAATTTGACATACACAAAGAATAGAAAATATTGTATATTATAAAGTTGAATCTGTATCGCCACGTCGCCTAACGAAAAATTCAGTCACCAAAAGCAATTAAAAATCGTCACGTTTGGCGAAAACACATCTGACAGCCCTGGTAATGACCATAATCTAAGAGCAACCTACTATGATTGTAACATATGATAACAACAAAAATGGAAATGATTACAAGTAATAATTATTTATTTAAAATAATAGTGTGTTATATAAAATAGACAGATAATTGTGTATCATGAAGTTTAACAAGTGCAAAATGGTTTTACTGAACCCAGAAAAAATAATCTTCGAAGAAAAAAGTTCGTATCATATTTTATCAAAAAAAAAAAAAAAAAAAAACATTTACAGAAATGCAAGAATATGGGGAAAATCATTTGTATTTTTAAGAAACATTGTCCGTAATATAAATAAATATGAATTTAGATAAAATTGGAATTTTTTCATAATATAAGTGCTAGTTTCGGCTCCCAATGGTTCGCCGAACTAGTTTTGAAAGGTCGAATTCGTTAGCCACTAAGAACAACCCACTCGCAATTTTTTAACTGGCGAATTTAACATGAAGTTGTCATTGGAGGTAACCAATTGACACCAATTTATGATTTTTTTTCCTATTAAAACATTGAATAATGTGTATTATTTATTTGGTTTACGAAATATAGTGCAAAATGTGATCGTTAATCCACTGCTTAAATTACTAAAGGTAATTAGTGAATCGTATAAGTAGTAATATGTAGCGCAAAGGGGCAAATTGGCACTTTTAGAACGCTGGGCTGTTCTCCAAATCAAATCGAAAATATCTCAGCTCTGGCTATGTTAAATTTTATTTAGCTATCTTGAATGTATCACAAGACACAAAGTTATTAAAAAAATCTAAGTTTTGGTATCACTATGTAGAGGGGAGATAATTCCAAAAGTTTTCAACATTCGTGGTAATCGCAAATCTTTTTATTTGAAGCAATTAATGGAGGCTTTGTTGCAAAATTACCACAAGACAGGTCTAGAATATCTTTTAAATTTAATTCTCTTTATTCTCGTTAACGATACAACTAACGAGATAGGAAATCATATATTTCAAAGTTTTGGCAAAAATTAAAAAATAATACCAAGAGTTTTGGAACGAGGATTATAGTGTAACGAGTAAGACGGCAGACTAACAAACATAAACAGTGAACACGCAGAAAAAAGATGTGGTTTCGGGAAGCATAATCGGAGAGTAACATGTTATGATATAAATGATAATAAATATGAATATCATACAATCATAAAATAATCTAAATTTTCATATTATGATCCGAGTTTTTGCATTTCGTATTTAAATATTTTATAATGTTATAATCCAGTTTTATAAAATTATTCTCTGATTTTCTCATATTATGATTCAGCTCCATTATATTATTTACCAGAAAAAAATTTATGACATAAAAATTACTCATAACATGTTTGGTATTAATCTTATTATGATCAATCATTATTTGTTCAATAATTAATTTTATTTGTTTTATTTCGATATATTGTGCAAGATAATTCAATATACTTTTTATTAACTAATAGTAGTTAATAGTGTCTTATATTGCATGAATCCCTCCAAATATAACAAAACCTTGTCTACTTATATTTATTCATATTTAAACTAAATGAGAATTATAATGAAGTTGGAAAACAAACATTAAAAACAAAATATATTCAATAACAAATAAATTATGTGTTTTTCAACCATATTAGTATAAAGCATACCTTTTATTTTGGGAATAACAATATTAATATGTTTTAAAGATATGGTTTAAGAACAAGGAAAAAGATTGGTAATGTTTAATAGTTGTAGAAATTTTAGTAAAAATATTAAAAAACATTGAGTTTTAAAGGATATGTCAAGAAAGCTGCTGCTTTAAAATTGAAAGCAAATTTGTTGGTGGATTTTAAAGGCATTCTTCATGTCCAGATGCACCAATTGCTCGATTAGAGAACACGTCTGCTTTGTACATCAGAAAATTTTTAGATTTTTAGAAGCTGGCCAAACTTGTTGATTTGCTAAACCGATTTATAAAAATTTTTTTCACTATACTAAAAACAACGGCAATTAAAAATGCAAATGGTATTGGATATTAGTTTAAAAAATAATTCCCAAGACAATTGACATTTTTACACCCTGTCCCATATAATGGTATACATGAACGATTTATTGATTGTAAGAAATAAATTGCAGTAGTAACCTAGTGTTCATGATAAATAGTTATAAAACCTCATGGTGAAAATTTATTAAGACTATGACAATTCCTTCTACTAAACCCAATTTTAATATATTTTTTAAGAATCTTGTATGAATATTTCTTAGTGTGAAACATAAAATGTTGGTGTTAAATTTCTTTCTTTCACCACTCGTGCAAAAGAAAAGTTATCAAAATATCCTTTGTCATGAAAGTTGTAAGTTTTATATAATCGTATAAAGAAATATTGGATTGTCAATCGTTTTCTACTTAACGTTTTTTTTTAATGCTCTCTTGTAATAAATTCAGCTGTAAATAACCACTTTAAAAAATCTGCAAAAAAATGAAATTATTTGTAAACGAGTGAAATCTGTGCAAAAACCAGGTTACTCATACTAGTTTCAACATCACACAAAGAAATGACCATAACGAGTAACATTTAAATAAAAATAATCCCACATTAGATTGAGTTAAGAATAAATAAGTAAGAATGTAGTATTCGACTTTTCCGAATATGTATATTATATCCACCATATGTAATTTCCTGTGTCACCGTAATTTTAAATTTCACCTTATATGGAAGGAAGACGATAAAGTAGATGGATTACGCCGTTTTTTTTTTTTTTTGTATTCCGAGTTTACATGCTTTTGTTTAAGAAATATCAGTGGAATAGTATAAACTGGGGTTTCAACATACAAAAAATTTTTCTAATATTTTTATTACAAAACAAACCTTGTATAAGAGAAATATTTGAGCCAAATTGTGTTAAACTTTCAACAGACAGATATGTCGACACGTTACACACGGTATGACAAATACAATATACCCCCCATAATTTGTTGATGATGGGTATGAAGAGATAGAAAAAGAGGATAACTAATCCAGCGAAACTATGGACAAATAGTTTGTGATGGAAGCGGTCAAAGGAAACAGTTTGAAAAATTTTGGAATTATAAGTACAGAATGCATAGCGAGATTTCCCGTCCCGGGATTCCTGGTAAATTTGCCATTTTTCGTTTCTCGCTTTCTCGGGAATAAGAGTATTCCAAAGATAGCAATTAATATGTATTTAATCCCAAATATCACTCACATAATTATTTTTTTTTTTTGTGAGAATTATAACAACGAACATTTCTACTATTCAAACAAAATTTCTGATGACTTCTTTGGGAATAATAAAACAATTATTCTTGAATATAAAATATGATAAAATAATAATATACTATGACAAAATTTTATCACATAAATTGTTGTCACAAACGTATTTGTTGATTTCTATAGAAACAAATTGATGAAGTAACGTCTGGTTGATTAATTATAACATAATATGGTTGTTGCAGTTATATTTATTATTACAATGACCATAATATTACAAAATAATTTCCATCTTCAACAATATTTTTTTTCTGTGTGCAGCAATAAATATTGTGTAAACTAGTGTTGTTAATAATATAATTTTTACTATACTAATATTCAATAAATGTTACAGGATAAGAAAAAGATACACACACAGAAAAAACATGGTTACAGCATTATCAGTAAAACAATATTATGTTCTCATTGTTAATTTTTTGATTTTTTAATAACTGTGTTCATGATAACAATGTTTTTGTTTCAATTTTGTCATTTACTATTTACCCTGAATAAAAATTTTAGTATAGTTGACTGCAAAAATTATATGTTTTTAAATATTTTACATTACTTCTATATCCATTAAACATTTGCATTCTTTTTCCTTGTTCTTAAACAATATTAATATTATTATTCCCATGAAAATAAAATGTTTCAAATAAATACAATACTTATCCTTTTCACAAACTTAGTGAACATATTAATTTTTAAATATATTTTGGTTTTAATTTTTATTCTCCAACTTCATTGTAATTGTCATTTAATTTGTATATGAATAAATATAAATAGACAATGTTTGGTTACACTCGGTGTGATTCAACCGGTATAAGATATTGATTAACTACCATAATAATAGTAATAGTAATAGTAATAGTAATAGTAATAGTAATAGTAATAGTAATAGTAATAGTAATAGTAATAGTAATAGTAATAGTAATAGTAATAGTAATAGTAATAGTAATAGTAATAGTAATAGTAATAGTAATAGTAATAGTAATAGTAATAGTAATAGTAATAGTAATAGTAATAGTAATAGTAATAGTAATAGTAATAGTAATAGTAATAGTAATAGTAATAGTAATAGTAATAGTAATAGTAATAGTAATAGTAATAGTAATAGTAATAGTAATAGTAATAGTAATAGTAATAGTAATAGTAATAGTAATAGTAATAGTAATAGTAATAGTAATAGTAATAGTAATAGTAATAGTAATAGTAATAGTAATAGTAATAGTAATA
This sequence comes from Protocalliphora azurea, assembly GCA_932274085.1. Classification (NCBI taxonomy): domain Eukaryota; kingdom Metazoa; phylum Arthropoda; class Insecta; order Diptera; family Calliphoridae; genus Protocalliphora; species Protocalliphora azurea. The sequence goes on from OW026519.1 coordinate 69,075,778, forward strand.
GTAATAGTAATAGTAATAGTAATAGTAATAGTAATAGTAATAGTAATAGTAATAGTAATAGTAATAGTAATAGTAATAGTAATAGTAATAGTAATAGTAATAGTAATAGTAATAGTAATAGTAATAGTAATAGTAATAGTAATAGTAATAGTAATAGTAATAGTAATAGTAATAGTAATAGTAATAGTAATAGTAATAGTAATAGTAATAGTAATAGTAATAGTAATAGTAATAGTAATAGTAATAGTAATAGTAATAGTAATAGTAATAGTAATAGTAATAGTAATAGTAATAGTAATAGTAATAGTAATAGTAATAGTAATAGTAATAGTAATAGTAATAGTAATAGTAATAGTAATAGTAATAGTAATAGTAATAGTAATAGTAATAGTAATAGTAATAGTAATAGTAATAGTAATAGTAATAGTAATAGTAATAGTAATAGTAATAGTAATAGTAATAGTAATAGTAATAGTAATAGTAATAGTAATAGTAATAGTAATAGTAATAGTAATAGTAATAGTAATAGTAATAGTAATAGTAATAGTAATAGTAATAGTAATAGTAATAGTAATAGTAATAGTAATAGTAATAGTAATAGTAATAGTAATAGTAATAGTAATAGTAATAGTAATAGTAATAGTAATAGTAATAGTAATAGTAATAGTAATAGTAATAGTAATAGTAATAGTAATAGTAATAGTAATAGTAATAGTAATAGTAATAGTAATAGTAATAGTAATAGTAATAGTAATAGTAATAGTAATAGTAATAGTAATAGTAATAGTAATAGTAATAGTAATAGTAATAGTAATAGTAATAGTAATAGTAATAGTAATAGTAATAGTAATAGTAATAGTAATAGTAATAGTAATAGTAATAGTAATAGTAATAGTAATAGTAATAGTAATAGTAATAGTAATAGTAATAGTAATAGTAATAGTAATAGTAATAGTAATAGTAATAGTAATAGTAATAGTAATAGTAATAGTAATAGTAATAGTAATAGTAATAGTAATAGTAATAGTAATAGTAATAGTAATAGTAATAGTAATAGTAATAGTAATAGTAATAGTAATAGTAATAGTAATAGTAATAGTAATAGTAATAGTAATAGTAATAGTAATAGTAATAGTAATAGTAATAGTAATAGTAATAGTAATAGTAATAGTAATAGTAATAGTAATAGTAATAGTAATAGTAATAGTAATAGTAATAGTAATAGTAATAGTAATAGTAATAGTAATAGTAATAGTAATAGTAATAGTAATAGTAATAGTAATAGTAATAGTAATAGTAATAGTAATAGTAATAGTAATAGTAATAGTAATAGTAATAGTAATAGTAATAGTAATAGTAATAGTAATAGTAATAGTAATAGTAATAGTAATAGTAATAGTAATAGTAATAGTAATAGTAATAGTAATAGTAATAGTAATAGTAATAGTAATAGTAATAGTAATAGTAATAGTAATAGTAATAGTAATAGTAATAGTAATAGTAATAGTAATAGTAATAGTAATAGTAATAGTAATAGTAATAGTAATAGTAATAGTAATAGTAATAGTAATAGTAATAGTAATAGTAATAGTAATAGTAATAGTAATAGTAATAGTAATAGTAATAGTAATAGTAATAGTAATAGTAATAGTAATAGTAATAGTAATAGTAATAGTAATAGTAATAGTAATAGTAATAGTAATAGTAATAGTAATAGTAATAGTAATAGTAATAGTAATAGTAATAGTAATAGTAATAGTAATAGTAATAGTAATAGTAATAGTAATAGTAATAGTAATAGTAATAGTAATAGTAATAGTAATAGTAATAGTAATAGTAATAGTAATAGTAATAGTAATAGTAATAGTAATAGTAATAGTAATAGTAATAGTAATAGTAATAGTAATAGTAATAGTAATAGTAATAGTAATAGTAATAGTAATAGTAATAGTAATAGTAATAGTAATAGTAATAGTAATAGTAATAGTAATAGTAATAGTAATAGTAATAGTAATAGTAATAGTAATAGTAATAGTAATAGTAATAGTAATAGTAATAGTAATAGTAATAGTAATAGTAATAGTAATAGTAATAGTAATAGTAATAGTAATAGTAATAGTAATAGTAATAGTAATAGTAATAGTAATAGTAATAGTAATAGTAATAGTAATAGTAATAGTAATAGTAATAGTAATAGTAATAGTAATAGTAATAGTAATAGTAATAGTAATAGTAATAGTAATAGTAATAGTAATAGTAATAGTAATAGTAATAGTAATAGTAATAGTAATAGTAATAGTAATAGTAATAGTAATAGTAATAGTAATAGTAATAGTAATAGTAATAGTAATAGTAATAGTAATAGTAATAGTAATAGTAATAGTAATAGTAATAGTAATAGTAATAGTAATAGTAATAGTAATAGTAATAGTAATAGTAATAGTAATAGTAATAGTAATAGTAATAGTAATAGTAATAGTAATAGTAATAGTAATAGTAATAGTAATAGTAATAGTAATAGTAATAGTAATAGTAATAGTAATAGTAATAGTAATAGTAATAGTAATAGTAATAGTAATAGTAATAGTAATAGTAATAGTAATAGTAATAGTAATAGTAATAGTAATAGTAATAGTAATAGTAATAGTAATAGTAATAGTAATAGTAATAGTAATAGTAATAGTAATAGTAATAGTAATAGTAATAGTAATAGTAATAGTAATAGTAATAGTAATAGTAATAGTAATAGTAATAGTAATAGTAATAGTAATAGTAATAGTAATAGTAATAGTAATAGTAATAGTAATAGTAATAGTAATAGTAATAGTAATAGTAATAGTAATAGTAATAGTAATAGTAATAGTAATAGTAATAGTAATAGTAATAGTAATAGTAATAGTAATAGTAATAGTAATAGTAATAGTAATAGTAATAGTAATAGTAATAGTAATAGTAATAGTAATAGTAATAGTAATAGTAATAGTAATAGTAATAGTAATAGTAATAGTAATAGTAATAGTAATAGTAATAGTAATAGTAATAGTAATAGTAATAGTAATAGTAATAGTAATAGTAATAGTAATAGTAATAGTAATAGTAATAGTAATAGTAATAGTAATAGTAATAGTAATAGTAATAGTAATAGTAATAGTAATAGTAATAGTAATAGTAATAGTAATAGTAATAGTAATAGTAATAGTAATAGTAATAGTAATAGTAATAGTAATAGTAATAGTAATAGTAATAGTAATAGTAATAGTAATAGTAATAGTAATAGTAATAGTAATAGTAATAGTAATAGTAATAGTAATAGTAATAGTAATAGTAATAGTAATAGTAATAGTAATAGTAATAGTAATAGTAATAGTAATAGTAATAGTAATAGTAATAGTAATAGTAATAGTAATAGTAATAGTAATAGTAATAGTAATAGTAATAGTAATAGTAATAGTAATAGTAATAGTAATAGTAATAGTAATAGTAATAGTAATAGTAATAGTAATAGTAATAGTAATAGTAATAGTAATAGTAATAGTAATAGTAATAGTAATAGTAATAGTAATAGTAATAGTAATAGTAATAGTAATAGTAATAGTAATAGTAATAGTAATAGTAATAGTAATAGTAATAGTAATAGTAATAGTAATAGTAATAGTAATAGTAATAGTAATAGTAATAGTAATAGTAATAGTAATAGTAATAGTAATAGTAATAGTAATAGTAATAGTAATAGTAATAGTAATAGTAATAGTAATAGTAATAGTAATAGTAATAGTAATAGTAATAGTAATAGTAATAGTAATAGTAATAGTAATAGTAATAGTAATAGTAATAGTAATAGTAATAGTAATAGTAATAGTAATAGTAATAGTAATAGTAATAGTAATAGTAATAGTAATAGTAATAGTAATAGTAATAGTAATAGTAATAGTAATAGTAATAGTAATAGTAATAGTAATAGTAATAGTAATAGTAATAGTAATAGTAATAGTAATAGTAATAGTAATAGTAATAGTAATAGTAATAGTAATAGTAATAGTAATAGTAATAGTAATAGTAATAGTAATAGTAATAGTAATAGTAATAGTAATAGTAATAGTAATAGTAATAGTAATAGTAATAGTAATAGTAATAGTAATAGTAATAGTAATAGTAATAGTAATAGTAATAGTAATAGTAATAGTAATAGTAATAGTAATAGTAATAGTAATAGTAATAGTAATAGTAATAGTAATAGTAATAGTAATAGTAATAGTAATAGTAATAGTAATAGTAATAGTAATAGTAATAGTAATAGTAATAGTAATAGTAATAGTAATAGTAATAGTAATAGTAATAGTAATAGTAATAGTAATAGTAATAGTAATAGTAATAGTAATAGTAATAGTAATAGTAATAGTAATAGTAATAGTAATAGTAATAGTAATAGTAATAGTAATAGTAATAGTAATAGTAATAGTAATAGTAATAGTAATAGTAATAGTAATAGTAATAGTAATAGTAATAGTAATAGTAATAGTAATAGTAATAGTAATAGTAATAGTAATAGTAATAGTAATAGTAATAGTAATAGTAATAGTAATAGTAATAGTAATAGTAATAGTAATAGTAATAGTAATAGTAATAGTAATAGTAATAGTAATAGTAATAGTAATAGTAATAGTAATAGTAATAGTAATAGTAATAGTAATAGTAATAGTAATAGTAATAGTAATAGTAATAGTAATAGTAATAGTAATAGTAATAGTAATAGTAATAGTAATAGTAATAGTAATAGTAATAGTAATAGTAATAGTAATAGTAATAGTAATAGTAATAGTAATAGTAATAGTAATAGTAATAGTAATAGTAATAGTAATAGTAATAGTAATAGTAATAGTAATAGTAATAGTAATAGTAATAGTAATAGTAATAGTAATAGTAATAGTAATAGTAATAGTAATAGTAATAGTAATAGTAATAGTAATAGTAATAGTAATAGTAATAGTAATAGTAATAGTAATAGTAATAGTAATAGTAATAGTAATAGTAATAGTAATAGTAATAGTAATAGTAATAGTAATAGTAATAGTAATAGTAATAGTAATAGTAATAGTAATAGTAATAGTAATAGTAATAGTAATAGTAATAGTAATAGTAATAGTAATAGTAATAGTAATAGTAATAGTAATAGTAATAGTAATAGTAATAGTAATAGTAATAGTAATAGTAATAGTAATAGTAATAGTAATAGTAATAGTAATAGTAATAGTAATAGTAATAGTAATAGTAATAGTAATAGTAATAGTAATAGTAATAGTAATAGTAATAGTAATAGTAATAGTAATAGTAATAGTAATAGTAATAGTAATAGTAATAGTAATAGTAATAGTAATAGTAATAGTAATAGTAATAGTAATAGTAATAGTAATAGTAATAGTAATAGTAATAGTAATAGTAATAGTAATAGTAATAGTAATAGTAATAGTAATAGTAATAGTAATAGTAATAGTAATAGTAATAGTAATAGTAATAGTAATAGTAATAGTAATAGTAATAGTAATAGTAATAGTAATAGTAATAGTAATAGTAATAGTAATAGTAATAGTAATAGTAATAGTAATAGTAATAGTAATAGTAATAGTAATAGTAATAGTAATAGTAATAGTAATAGTAATAGTAATAGTAATAGTAATAGTAATAGTAATAGTAATAGTAATAGTAATAGTAATAGTAATAGTAATAGTAATAGTAATAGTAATAGTAATAGTAATAGTAATAGTAATAGTAATAGTAATAGTAATAGTAATAGTAATAGTAATAGTAATAGTAATAGTAATAGTAATAGTAATAGTAATAGTAATAGTAATAGTAATAGTAATAGTAATAGTAATAGTAATAGTAATAGTAATAGTAATAGTAATAGTAATAGTAATAGTAATAGTAATAGTAATAGTAATAGTAATAGTAATAGTAATAGTAATAGTAATAGTAATAGTAATAGTAATAGTAATAGTAATAGTAATAGTAATAGTAATAGTAATAGTAATAGTAATAGTAATAGTAATAGTAATAGTAATAGTAATAGTAATAGTAATAGTAATAGTAATAGTAATAGTAATAGTAATAGTAATAGTAATAGTAATAGTAATAGTAATAGTAATAGTAATAGTAATAGTAATAGTAATAGTAATAGTAATAGTAATAGTAATAGTAATAGTAATAGTAATAGTAATAGTAATAGTAATAGTAATAGTAATAGTAATAGTAATAGTAATAGTAATAGTAATAGTAATAGTAATAGTAATAGTAATAGTAATAGTAATAGTAATAGTAATAGTAATAGTAATAGTAATAGTAATAGTAATAGTAATAGTAATAGTAATAGTAATAGTAATAGTAATAGTAATAGTAATAGTAATAGTAATAGTAATAGTAATAGTAATAGTAATAGTAATAGTAATAGTAATAGTAATAGTAATAGTAATAGTAATAGTAATAGTAATAGTAATAGTAATAGTAATAGTAATAGTAATAGTAATAGTAATAGTAATAGTAATAGTAATAGTAATAGTAATAGTAATAGTAATAGTAATAGTAATAGTAATAGTAATAGTAATAGTAATAGTAATAGTAATAGTAATAGTAATAGTAATAGTAATAGTAATAGTAATAGTAATAGTAATAGTAATAGTAATAGTAATAGTAATAGTAATAGTAATAGTAATAGTAATAGTAATAGTAATAGTAATAGTAATAGTAATAGTAATAGTAATAGTAATAGTAATAGTAATAGTAATAGTAATAGTAATAGTAATAGTAATAGTAATAGTAATAGTAATAGTAATAGTAATAGTAATAGTAATAGTAATAGTAATAGTAATAGTAATAGTAATAGTAATAGTAATAGTAATAGTAATAGTAATAGTAATAGTAATAGTAATAGTAATAGTAATAGTAATAGTAATAGTAATAGTAATAGTAATAGTAATAGTAATAGTAATAGTAATAGTAATAGTAATAGTAATAGTAATAGTAATAGTAATAGTAATAGTAATAGTAATAGTAATAGTAATAGTAATAGTAATAGTAATAGTAATAGTAATAGTAATAGTAATAGTAATAGTAATAGTAATAGTAATAGTAATAGTAATAGTAATAGTAATAGTAATAGTAATAGTAATAGTAATAGTAATAGTAATAGTAATAGTAATAGTAATAGTAATAGTAATAGTAATAGTAATAGTAATAGTAATAGTAATAGTAATAGTAATAGTAATAGTAATAGTAATAGTAATAGTAATAGTAATAGTAATAGTAATAGTAATAGTAATAGTAATAGTAATAGTAATAGTAATAGTAATAGTAATAGTAATAGTAATAGTAATAGTAATAGTAATAGTAATAGTAATAGTAATAGTAATAGTAATAGTAATAGTAATAGTAATAGTAATAGTAATAGTAATAGTAATAGTAATAGTAATAGTAATAGTAATAGTAATAGTAATAGTAATAGTAATAGTAATAGTAATAGTAATAGTAATAGTAATAGTAATAGTAATAGTAATAGTAATAGTAATAGTAATAGTAATAGTAATAGTAATAGTAATAGTAATAGTAATAGTAATAGTAATAGTAATAGTAATAGTAATAGTAATAGTAATAGTAATAGTAATAGTAATAGTAATAGTAATAGTAATAGTAATAGTAATAGTAATAGTAATAGTAATAGTAATAGTAATAGTAATAGTAATAGTAATAGTAATAGTAATAGTAATAGTAATAGTAATAGTAATAGTAATAGTAATAGTAATAGTAATAGTAATAGTAATAGTAATAGTAATAGTAATAGTAATAGTAATAGTAATAGTAATAGTAATAGTAATAGTAATAGTAATAGTAATAGTAATAGTAATAGTAATAGTAATAGTAATAGTAATAGTAATAGTAATAGTAATAGTAATAGTAATAGTAATAGTAATAGTAATAGTAATAGTAATAGTAATAGTAATAGTAATAGTAATAGTAATAGTAATAGTAATAGTAATAGTAATAGTAATAGTAATAGTAATAGTAATAGTAATAGTAATAGTAATAGTAATAGTAATAGTAATAGTAATAGTAATAGTAATAGTAATAGTAATAGTAATAGTAATAGTAATAGTAATAGTAATAGTAATAGTAATAGTAATAGTAATAGTAATAGTAATAGTAATAGTAATAGTAATAGTAATAGTAATAGTAATAGTAATAGTAATAGTAATAGTAATAGTAATAGTAATAGTAATAGTAATAGTAATAGTAATAGTAATAGTAATAGTAATAGTAATAGTAATAGTAATAGTAATAGTAATAGTAATAGTAATAGTAATAGTAATAGTAATAGTAATAGTAATAGTAATAGTAATAGTAATAGTAATAGTAATAGTAATAGTAATAGTAATAGTAATAGTAATAGTAATAGTAATAGTAATAGTAATAGTAATAGTAATAGTAATAGTAATAGTAATAGTAATAGTAATAGTAATAGTAATAGTAATAGTAATAGTAATAGTAATAGTAATAGTAATAGTAATAGTAATAGTAATAGTAATAGTAATAGTAATAGTAATAGTAATAGTAATAGTAATAGTAATAGTAATAGTAATAGTAATAGTAATAGTAATAGTAATAGTAATAGTAATAGTAATAGTAATAGTAATAGTAATAGTAATAGTAATAGTAATAGTAATAGTAATAGTAATAGTAATAGTAATAGTAATAGTAATAGTAATAGTAATAGTAATAGTAATAGTAATAGTAATAGTAATAGTAATAGTAATAGTAATAGTAATAGTAATAGTAATAGTAATAGTAATAGTAATAGTAATAGTAATAGTAATAGTAATAGTAATAGTAATAGTAATAGTAATAGTAATAGTAATAGTAATAGTAATAGTAATAGTAATAGTAATAGTAATAGTAATAGTAATAGTAATAGTAATAGTAATAGTAATAGTAATAGTAATAGTAATAGTAATAGTAATAGTAATAGTAATAGTAATAGTAATAGTAATAGTAATAGTAATAGTAATAGTAATAGTAATAGTAATAGTAATAGTAATAGTAATAGTAATAGTAATAGTAATAGTAATAGTAATAGTAATAGTAATAGTAATAGTAATAGTAATAGTAATAGTAATAGTAATAGTAATAGTAATAGTAATAGTAATAGTAATAGTAATAGTAATAGTAATAGTAATAGTAATAGTAATAGTAATAGTAATAGTAATAGTAATAGTAATAGTAATAGTAATAGTAATAGTAATAGTAATAGTAATAGTAATAGTAATAGTAATAGTAATAGTAATAGTAATAGTAATAGTAATAGTAATAGTAATAGTAATAGTAATAGTAATAGTAATAGTAATAGTAATAGTAATAGTAATAGTAATAGTAATAGTAATAGTAATAGTAATAGTAATAGTAATAGTAATAGTAATAGTAATAGTAATAGTAATAGTAATAGTAATAGTAATAGTAATAGTAATAGTAATAGTAATAGTAATAGTAATAGTAATAGTAATAGTAATAGTAATAGTAATAGTAATAGTAATAGTAATAGTAATAGTAATAGTAATAGTAATAGTAATAGTAATAGTAATAGTAATAGTAATAGTAATAGTAATAGTAATAGTAATAGTAATAGTAATAGTAATAGTAATAGTAATAGTAATAGTAATAGTAATAGTAATAGTAATAGTAATAGTAATAGTAATAGTAATAGTAATAGTAATAGTAATAGTAATAGTAATAGTAATAGTAATAGTAATAGTAATAGTAATAGTAATAGTAATAGTAATAGTAATAGTAATAGTAATAGTAATAGTAATAGTAATAGTAATAGTAATAGTAATAGTAATAGTAATAGTAATAGTAATAGTAATAGTAATAGTAATAGTAATAGTAATAGTAATAGTAATAGTAATAGTAATAGTAATAGTAATAGTAATAGTAATAGTAATAGTAATAGTAATAGTAATAGTAATAGTAATAGTAATAGTAATAGTAATAGTAATAGTAATAGTAATAGTAATAGTAATAGTAATAGTAATAGTAATAGTAATAGTAATAGTAATAGTAATAGTAATAGTAATAGTAATAGTAATAGTAATAGTAATAGTAATAGTAATAGTAATAGTAATAGTAATAGTAATAGTAATAGTAATAGTAATAGTAATAGTAATAGTAATAGTAATAGTAATAGTAATAGTAATAGTAATAGTAATAGTAATAGTAATAGTAATAGTAATAGTAATAGTAATAGTAATAGTAATAGTAATAGTAATAGTAATAGTAATAGTAATAGTAATAGTAATAGTAATAGTAATAGTAATAGTAATAGTAATAGTAATAGTAATAGTAATAGTAATAGTAATAGTAATAGTAATAGTAATAGTAATAGTAATAGTAATAGTAATAGTAATAGTAATAGTAATAGTAATAGTAATAGTAATAGTAATAGTAATAGTAATAGTAATAGTAATAGTAATAGTAATAGTAATAGTAATAGTAATAGTAATAGTAATAGTAATAGTAATAGTAATAGTAATAGTAATAGTAATAGTAATAGTAATAGTAATAGTAATAGTAATAGTAATAGTAATAGTAATAGTAATAGTAATAGTAATAGTAATAGTAATAGTAATAGTAATAGTAATAGTAATAGTAATAGTAATAGTAATAGTAATAGTAATAGTAATAGTAATAGTAATAGTAATAGTAATAGTAATAGTAATAGTAATAGTAATAGTAATAGTAATAGTAATAGTAATAGTAATAGTAATAGTAATAGTAATAGTAATAGTAATAGTAATAGTAATAGTAATAGTAATAGTAATAGTAATAGTAATAGTAATAGTAATAGTAATAGTAATAGTAATAGTAATAGTAATAGTAATAGTAATAGTAATAGTAATAGTAATAGTAATAGTAATAGTAATAGTAATAGTAATAGTAATAGTAATAGTAATAGTAATAGTAATAGTAATAGTAATAGTAATAGTAATAGTAATAGTAATAGTAATAGTAATAGTAATAGTAATAGTAATAGTAATAGTAATAGTAATAGTAATAGTAATAGTAATAGTAATAGTAATAGTAATAGTAATAGTAATAGTAATAGTAATAGTAATAGTAATAGTAATAGTAATAGTAATAGTAATAGTAATAGTAATAGTAATAGTAATAGTAATAGTAATAGTAATAGTAATAGTAATAGTAATAGTAATAGTAATAGTAATAGTAATAGTAATAGTAATAGTAATAGTAATAGTAATAGTAATAGTAATAGTAATAGTAATAGTAATAGTAATAGTAATAGTAATAGTAATAGTAATAGTAATAGTAATAGTAATAGTAATAGTAATAGTAATAGTAATAGTAATAGTAATAGTAATAGTAATAGTAATAGTAATAGTAATAGTAATAGTAATAGTAATAGTAATAGTAATAGTAATAGTAATAGTAATAGTAATAGTAATAGTAATAGTAATAGTAATAGTAATAGTAATAGTAATAGTAATAGTAATAGTAATAGTAATAGTAATAGTAATAGTAATAGTAATAGTAATAGTAATAGTAATAGTAATAGTAATAGTAATAGTAATAGTAATAGTAATAGTAATAGTAATAGTAATAGTAATAGTAATAGTAATAGTAATAGTAATAGTAATAGTAATAGTAATAGTAATAGTAATAGTAATAGTAATAGTAATAGTAATAGTAATAGTAATAGTAATAGTAATAGTAATAGTAATAGTAATAGTAATAGTAATAGTAATAGTAATAGTAATAGTAATAGTAATAGTAATAGTAATAGTAATAGTAATAGTAATAGTAATAGTAATAGTAATAGTAATAGTAATAGTAATAGTAATAGTAATAGTAATAGTAATAGTAATAGTAATAGTAATAGTAATAGTAATAGTAATAGTAATAGTAATAGTAATAGTAATAGTAATAGTAATAGTAATAGTAATAGTAATAGTAATAGTAATAGTAATAGTAATAGTAATAGTAATAGTAATAGTAATAGTAATAGTAATAGTAATAGTAATAGTAATAGTAATAGTAATAGTAATAGTAATAGTAATAGTAATAGTAATAGTAATAGTAATAGTAATAGTAATAGTAATAGTAATAGTAATAGTAATAGTAATAGTAATAGTAATAGTAATAGTAATAGTAATAGTAATAGTAATAGTAATAGTAATAGTAATAGTAATAGTAATAGTAATAGTAATAGTAATAGTAATAGTAATAGTAATAGTAATAGTAATAGTAATAGTAATAGTAATAGTAATAGTAATAGTAATAGTAATAGTAATAGTAATAGTAATAGTAATAGTAATAGTAATAGTAATAGTAATAGTAATAGTAATAGTAATAGTAATAGTAATAGTAATAGTAATAGTAATAGTAATAGTAATAGTAATAGTAATAGTAATAGTAATAGTAATAGTAATAGTAATAGTAATAGTAATAGTAATAGTAATAGTAATAGTAATAGTAATAGTAATAGTAATAGTAATAGTAATAGTAATAGTAATAGTAATAGTAATAGTAATAGTAATAGTAATAGTAATAGTAATAGTAATAGTAATAGTAATAGTAATAGTAATAGTAATAGTAATAGTAATAGTAATAGTAATAGTAATAGTAATAGTAATAGTAATAGTAATAGTAATAGTAATAGTAATAGTAATAGTAATAGTAATAGTAATAGTAATAGTAATAGTAATAGTAATAGTAATAGTAATAGTAATAGTAATAGTAATAGTAATAGTAATAGTAATAGTAATAGTAATAGTAATAGTAATAGTAATAGTAATAGTAATAGTAATAGTAATAGTAATAGTAATAGTAATAGTAATAGTAATAGTAATAGTAATAGTAATAGTAATAGTAATAGTAATAGTAATAGTAATAGTAATAGTAATAGTAATAGTAATAGTAATAGTAATAGTAATAGTAATAGTAATAGTAATAGTAATAGTAATAGTAATAGTAATAGTAATAGTAATAGTAATAGTAATAGTAATAGTAATAGTAATAGTAATAGTAATAGTAATAGTAATAGTAATAGTAATAGTAATAGTAATAGTAATAGTAATAGTAATAGTAATAGTAATAGTAATAGTAATAGTAATAGTAATAGTAATAGTAATAGTAATAGTAATAGTAATAGTAATAGTAATAGTAATAGTAATAGTAATAGTAATAGTAATAGTAATAGTAATAGTAATAGTAATAGTAATAGTAATAGTAATAGTAATAGTAATAGTAATAGTAATAGTAATAGTAATAGTAATAGTAATAGTAATAGTAATAGTAATAGTAATAGTAATAGTAATAGTAATAGTAATAGTAATAGTAATAGTAATAGTAATAGTAATAGTAATAGTAATAGTAATAGTAATAGTAATAGTAATAGTAATAGTAATAGTAATAGTAATAGTAATAGTAATAGTAATAGTAATAGTAATAGTAATAGTAATAGTAATAGTAATAGTAATAGTAATAGTAATAGTAATAGTAATAGTAATAGTAATAGTAATAGTAATAGTAATAGTAATAGTAATAGTAATAGTAATAGTAATAGTAATAGTAATAGTAATAGTAATAGTAATAGTAATAGTAATAGTAATAGTAATAGTAATAGTAATAGTAATAGTAATAGTAATAGTAATAGTAATAGTAATAGTAATAGTAATAGTAATAGTAATAGTAATAGTAATAGTAATAGTAATAGTAATAGTAATAGTAATAGTAATAGTAATAGTAATAGTAATAGTAATAGTAATAGTAATAGTAATAGTAATAGTAATAGTAATAGTAATAGTAATAGTAATAGTAATAGTAATAGTAATAGTAATAGTAATAGTAATAGTAATAGTAATAGTAATAGTAATAGTAATAGTAATAGTAATAGTAATAGTAATAGTAATAGTAATAGTAATAGTAATAGTAATAGTAATATAGTATTTTATATATTTTCTGAAAACCGTATTGGCTTTTTTATTATATTTTTTTATGTATTAATTTAATCTCCTAACTATTATTTCCTCCAAGACTTTTTCAATAATCGGGAATATGGCTATTGGTTTGTAGTTATTTACATCGTTTTTGACTCCGTTTTTATAAATCGGTCTTATTATTGAAGTTTTAAGCATTTTAGGAATAGTTGAGCTGTTAATACTGGAATTTATAAATGTAGTGGCTATTGGTCTCAGTTGTTTTGCATTATATTTGATGTATTTTGGTCTTATATCAATCACACCTTCTCCTTTTTTTCGTTTATTGTTCTTAGAATACCAAAGATTTCATCTTGTGTAGTAAAATTTGCCGCAAATTTATTTGCTGTAGCCAAAATGTTTTCGCTTTTAAAGTTTTTTATTAATGTTGTATCGATGTTCTTAGACTCTTTGCCCGTAATTTCGTTTATTGTTTATTTAATAATGAAAGTTCTTTGCGTTATTTAAATTTTTATTTAATAGGTTTTTTTAATTTTTTATAATCATTTTCATACATTATATTGTTTTTATTATTTCGCCATTTGTTATAAAGTTTATCCCGTATGTTACAAGCGTTTGACAAATAATCGTTCAGCCACGGATTTATTTTTCTTTTTTATTGTTTTTGTTTTGTGTTTCTGAATTATTATAAATTTCACAAAATTTTTCGCATATTTTTTTAAACAAATCATTGGTGTTTAAATTCTGTTGCATTACTTCACTCCAATTATAGCCATTTATATATTTGTTAACTTTATAATTGTTAATTTTTTTGCCCTGATTTACAATGTTTTCCTCACCCTGGTTTTGCTTATTTTTGTTTTCTATTCTGTCGTAAATACAACAAAAAAGACCATAATGATCGAAGATGTTGGTTCTCACTATTGAGGCACTTGTTTCTGTTGCTGTGTTGTTGTTGCGTACATGAATATGATCAATGCAGGTACTTGTTTTCTTTTTTACATCTCCCTTGTAGCTTCGTTAATTATAAATTGCAGTCTATTAGACGAAACCATATCAACATATTTTGTTGTTGTTAAGTTTTGACTAAGAATATTAATGTTCATGTCACCAATATCTTATTTATTTTTTATTTTGTTTATAGTTTGGTCGAGTTCAATTATGAGCTCGTTTATATTATTTTTTGGTGGTCGATATATGACAATAAGAGAAAATGTTTTGTTATTATTATTTACATCTAATTGAATTGCTTCAAAAGAGTTTGTGTTTATGTTAATATTTGTATAGGTTATGTTTTCTCTGATGTACAACGCTATTCCCCCGCTTCTACCTTCTCTGTTTAGAATGTGTGAGTTGAAATCATTAATATTAAGCCTTGTTCAGACCGGCGCGAAATTCCGAAATTTCATGCCGAAATTACGAATGAAATCTAGAGTGTTCATACTGGCTAGATGACATTTGATGTAATTTCGTGAACAGCTGATAATGATTGTTTACATTTTAAATTGTTATAGGGGTAAATAAAGTATTTTGAAATGGAAACAAATAAGAAACAATTACTTACTAAATCGGAAATTATTAATGATAAAATTGCTAATAAGAAATTGTTATTTCAACAATTAAAAATGGTTAGACATGCAAAGGTAAAAAGGATACGTTTCATTTTGCTAAATCACTTTAATAATTAACTTTAAGGTTTGTGTTTAAATTTAAGATCAGCTGTCAATTGTTTTTGTACAGAGTTGCACGGAAATGGACATTGTAATATCAATGTAATTTCGCCGAAATTACACAAAATTATGTAATTTCGAAAGTGCAAAATGTATGGGAAATTACGCGTCGGTCTGAATGCCCTATTATACATATTGTTTTCATAATTTGTTATATTTGTTTCGACAAGAGCAATGAAGTTAATTTTGTTTATGATATTAAGTATAGAAGCCAGGAATGAAGTGAAGTTTAGATGAAGAGAACGAATATTAATAAACAGAAAAGTGTTGGCATAACTTAAGATTTTTTTCAATTTGGTTAAAGTTTTTAATTATTTTTATAGGGTTCCTATTTTATTTTATTTGTGTATTTTGAGGTTTAATTATACAATAATTGTAGTTGTTTTTACATACAAATTTTTAATTGCTGTTGTAATCAGCTCCATATCCGCTGCATTATTTACAATAATTGGGTTTGATATTTCATTTCTTTTCGCATAAATGTACTCATTTTTAACCCAGACAAACTTCCATTTAGATTCTTTTGAAAGTAAGCGACGCTTGTGTGCAGTTAATTGTTCATTGACGTAAATGCAAAAGTTACATTTATGTCAATGAACAACTAGCTGTTATTGTCCCCTGTAACTATATTGGATTCAACTATATGACGTTTGATTTTACCCAGCAGTTACTTTTTTTTTCGTTTAACGTTGTAAAATCTACAATATTTTTTTTTTTTTTGTCTTTTTGAGAGTGTAGGAATTGCTTATGTCGGGATCATTAACTTGAACGTTTAACGAAGTAGCAATCTTTTTCACGGCATCTTTTGGGAGAATGTTCTCATCTGGTATGTTATTAATCTCTATGCATTTATTTAAGAGTTGTTGTTCCAAATCGTTGATATGCTTGTTCATGGCTTGCATTTCTTTTTCTTAAGTTGAGAGCAGTTTGGACATTAGTGTTTATTTGGGTGTTTTGGTTTATGGATGTTGCGAGTTGCTGTATGGTTGTTTTTATGTCATCTATGTCGTTTTTCATACTTGAAACACAATTTTTTAAACCATTTACCTCAGTTTTTACTTGACAAACACTGTTATTAACGTCACTAAGAGACAAATAGTTTTTATCATCTACATCATCTTCTCTTTGTTGTTTTTGTTGGAGATTTGGTTCAGGATTTTCGTCGACTATTATATTCGTAGATGCTTTCCTTGGTTTTCATTATGGCATCTCCATTCGCATACGTTTTCTCTGATAAAGAGCAACATGGCGATAAATGATATTGAGAGTTGCATCCATAACATTTCACAAATTTTGTTGGTAAATCGTTATTACACTGCGAACAGAGACTCATTATTTCTATTTCGTTTTTTGCCTTGTTCTTTAAAATTTTATGTTTTGTATGTTTGATTTTTTAATTTTTTACATATAAAATCACTGTATTTTTATGTTTTTTTGATTTTGATTTTTTATATATACCACTTGGTATTATTTCACACAGATTTTTAATATTTTTTAATAAAAATTTTAATTTTTTATGTATATGTATATATGTAAATGAATATGTTAAAACTTTCCAGCAAAAAGGAAACTTCCAAAAAAGTGAAAAAGATAAGTTAGGATTACAAGTATATCAATTTATTCTATTGTATTTTTTCTGCAGATTTTTTTCATATATCATTTTATGTGTAAATGAATTGCTAACTAGATTTTTTAAAACTTTTTTAATATGCTTTAAGGAAAAGCTTTTAAAGTAATTTTATCGAATTTTTGCCGCAATCTGTCTATAAAAATTGAAAATTTATACTCGTAATATAACATTTCTGAGGCCCTCTTAAACTCATTTTTGCCTTGGATCCAATTCCTTTCTAAGTTAAGAACTAATACTTCGAGAGACGAAAATAACATTATCCATAGTGTGCCATTTCCATGTGATTCTATGGTAACGAAATTCTAACTTAGGCCAGAAAACGCTAAATATATGGTTTTATGGTAGGAGTAGTATTAATGCCATTCTATGATACTTTTTTGACATAATTATTTGAGTTCATTTAGAATAAAACTGTAAAACAATGATAAATCTTGTACAGTATACTGTATAAGATTGAAAAATTATTATTTTTCATTATTTGGGAGCTTTCATTATTCTGCTCCTCAGAGTTTTCAGTAGCATTATTACTTTAAACCTCCTTAGCTTCTATTAATATTTAGCTTTAAGTTGACCCACATTGGATTTTGAAAAAAAGTACAAAGCGAGCCAACATGTTTGCAATAGCTGTTACGAGCTTCTCCAGTTTTTGAACTTGGAATTCATTATTGTGACTTTTTCTGAATTAAATTTTATCTCATTCGCTAAGTCTATTAAGTTTTTTGACTGCCCTGACATCTAATTCCTTCGTCAGAAGTTCAAAATAAAAATTTAAAAATGCTTTTATACATTTTTCTTTGACTGTTCTCTGCAAACGGACAAACTTACGGATTTAAAAATTTTGATCTGTTGTTAAATCTTTCATATCTTTCGATGATACTGCGATCAAGAAAAAATTTTTAAGTTGACGCCAGTAAAAGTTATTACGAAAATTCTGTTACTATTAGGATGTGCTGAAAATGATAGCAGTTGCAATGTTTTTAGCTCATGGTTGTTATTGGAAGAATGGTGTTTTTTATAATTACTGTACATTCCTTCTGAAGTTGTGCCCTTAAATTTTAGTTTAAAATTGAAACAAAATAAAAAAATAAAAATAATAATAATAAAAATAGTATTTATTAGAATAATTACATCTTTCCCCTGGTAAAGATTGTTTGCATATACCAAAATTTTTCAAAAAAATAAGAAATCAATTCTTATAAAAGATAAATAAAAAATGTTGCTAGATAATTCACGACGTGAAAAATAAGGAATTTTCTAATTGAAATATAAATTAGAAAAATTTACTGATGTAAAAAATTTAAGATTAGAACTAACTATTCTTTATAAGTGTAATTTATTTAAATGTGCACTGAACATTTAAATGTTTAATAGTCAATTCAAACTATAAATTCGAAATAAGTTTTCATTAACAAGGTAAGATTTTTTCGTTACTTATGCTCTACATTTATTTAATATTATAGTATTACATTTGATTATGGAAAAATTTTAAAAGAATAAATGTTAGATATTGTTTTAAATGTATTTTTTATGAAAAAAAAAACTTATGGAAGTTAAATATTTCAACAAACTATACTTCGATAAATAAAGAATGTATTTATAAAATATGTAAAGTTGTATGTAAAGTACAAGCCCACATACACAGAATGCGATAAATATTGTAAACAACAAAAATATCGTTACCTAAAATGTAAAACGCCGTAACCACACATTTTTTTAAAACTGAAGCAAAAAATAAAAAAACATGAAAATGTAAATGGCCTTAACAACAATTTTTTATTTTTTGCTTTAAAATTATCGTTCATTTAAAACAAAAATAAAGCATAAAACACTCTTCAAACCAAATGGAACAAATTTTATGGCTGTTTTGTTTATGAAGTTGATGTTACGGCCTTTTGACTTTTGTTAATATTGATGTAATTTTTTAAGATATGAGCATGAAATTTTTTGTGTCGATGTATTTTGGATAATCCTATAAAAATCAACATTCGATTTTTAAGTGGTTACGGTCTTTTGCATTTTAGGCGACGATATGTAATCCCTGTCTGATTCTTGAATGTGAAATGCTGAAATAAATAAAAGAACAACAATAGGCAAACAAAAATAGAAAATATTTACGTTGTCACCAACGCACTCTGGAACAGAATCAAAACAATTTGGAACTCAATCCATAATTTCTAATCGGCTGGTCCGATATCTGTATGTACATAAATTCGTAGCAGAATTTTGCTTCTCATGTGATTTGAAAGACTTGTATGTTTTCTTAAACTTTTCATTTATTTATCTTAAAAACATGTAAAAGATTTTTTAATAGTTTTAAAAATTTGCAAGTCAAAGGTGCACAGAATCAAAAAGCAGTAGTAAATATGGTAAAATGAGGCGTAGAATTGAAGAAACATATACCTCCAACAAAATCGTCAGTCAAATTAACAAACCATTTTTGTTATAAGTAAAATTGAATTAGTCAAATTGAAATAAGGTTTGTATATCACTGTAGGAATATTTTTTATATATTAATACAATTTTTTTTATTTATTTAAGTAATTTATTTAAGTTATGTACTTTGTATGTATATATGTACATATATGTATATAAATATAATTTCCTAAGTATTTTTGTGTATGTTTCATCTTTCCAGAGCTTTCTGAAAATGACCAACAGTGTGCGATCTAATAAATTAAATGGAATTAATTATACAGCTTCAAAAATCGTTGAAGTCGTTCCATTTTGTTAAAGTTTTTAGTTTGAAGCATATAGATCTACCGGGAACGGGTCCACATTGCCCCAAAGTTGCACAACTCGGGTATACAAATTTTTAAAAATTATCCTGATTTGTTATATCTGAACCGATTTGAATGACTTTTATATTGAAGGATTCTGCTAGACGAAAGGAAAGAATTTTGAACAAAATATTTACGGAGTCCAAAGTTATAGGCATTCAAATTTGAACTTTCAGAGAGATAAGAAATACATATTACATATCATTGTTTAAGAAATTTTATCTTCTTTTAAAATATAAAAATATTTATAATAGAAAAATTCAAAATTTTAATATTCACATTTTTTTTAAATACATCAAATTTAAATCCATATATATATATATATATATATATATATATATAAATCCATATAATTTTTTGTCCGATTTGCTCAAACTTGTTTGTAATTATTTTTGTAAAAAGGCAATTTTTGAAAAGAAAAGGATAATGAAATCAATATTCGTCTTTGTATCAATAATATTTAAAAAAGGTATATCTTCCACTTTTATAATTTTGCTTAAAGTATCTGGAACAACATATACAAAATTTAGATTGGGACCGTGAGGCAATGCTGAGAAAATTAATATTAAGTAAAAAAATAAAATCATTTATTTCAGTAATAACGCAAGTCAACACTAAAAAAGTATCATGAGAAATATGTTGCAGATATTGTAGGTATAGTCATTCCAATCACCAGAAACATTTCAATTCTTCTGCATCACGTCACATTTTTAACCCATTGACGACCAAAAAAATATGTCTCCCTGAAGAGTTTTTAGGTAATATAATCTTCTAAGTAATAGGAAGAGCGAATTAGTCATTCATGTTTTATAGGCAAGAAGTTTTTAAAGTTGTAAAAATCAAGAATTTTTCAATTAACCTTTACTTTAATCTGGCCTACATAGCCCTTAAGAGTCTTTAAAATTATAAAAATCTCTGAAAATATGGGAGCAATAAGCAACAAGAAGGGCTTTTTCACCAAAACACTGCACTGTTACTAAGAGATTATATCAGACTATTGCTGCTTCTTAGTATAAGAATAAATTAAAAATTGTACTTTTTTAAATACTAATTTCAGAAAAAAGTGAACACTTTTTCAATGTAGTTGAAAATAAAAACATTATATCTTTTAAAATTGTGACCTGATAGAAATATATTTAGTCTAAGGAGTAAGAGTTAAGCGGAATTATTCACGATGTAATTTTTTTATAATTTTTTTAGTTGACTTTGTTATTAAATTTTGATTTTTATTTTTTTCTGCCAGTGCGATTTTAAAAATGTTACGATTTTTGAGATCCACGGTCATGTGTTATTTATATCAAATACAAATTACCCCTCCACAATTACTCCTTTCACCACATTGTTCCATAGTTTTATGAGGGTTAATTGAGAAATCTTTGATTTTTACAACTTTAAAAACTATGTGTGGCAAGTTGGAGACTTGACTTATACTACATTTTTGTAGCACCATTTCATGTATATAAAATATGTATAGAAAATTTTATAAAGTTAAAGTCTACAGAGAAGCATATTTTCTTTGATTGTCAATGGGTTAAAACTGTGATGTGATTCACAAATTTAATTCAACTTTTTACACTATACAAATACGAATACGAATTTTCCATAATTATTCGCGATATAACTTTTTTTTGTGATTTTGCTGACCTGTGTAATTTCAAAATTTTTAATGTTTTTTGAACGAAACAATTTATTTACGTATACAATATCGTTTAAAACTTCTGCTTATTATTAGCGATTATATTTTATTAATTTAAGAAATTGTATAAAATTAATATATGTTGGGGAAATAATACAAAAATCCTTAAAAAATAATCGTTGAAACCAGGATCCTCAGTGCAGCCAAATAGAAATATTTCGACAATATTTCTATATAAATCCGCGATTTCTAACTGACTGTTGCGATTGATGACGAATATCTAAGATTTTCAAGATAAGATTTTTGGTTATACATGATGTGATTAAAGCAATAAATATATCTTGCATTTGAAACACATATGGTGGTACAAATGAATATAACTAATAAGATGTAAATATTATATATGTATGTATATATATATATATATATATATATATATGTATATATATATATATATATATATATATATATATATATATTTTAACAAATTTTATGAGGATCAGTCCATAATTTACCATAGTTCCCATAAAAGCCCACTTTCGGGAGTCAACCTAAAGTGCATAAATTCATATAAATATTATTAACGCAATATTCTGTATTCGTATATTTTATTTTACACTTAATAAAAGGATCGGTCCACAATTGTTCACATGCCTAATATAAGACCCCTCCTCGAATTTTGATGGACATACACAATGGTATATATATATATATATATATATATATATATATATATTCGACAAACTTGATATTAACAAATTTTATGAGGATCGGTCCATAATTTACCATAGTTCCCATATAAGCCCACTTTCGGGAGTCACCCTAAAGTGCACAAATTCATATAAATGTTATTGTTAACGTAATATTCTGTATTCGTATATTTTATTTTACACTTAATAAAAGGATCGGTCCACAATTGTTCACATGTCTAATATAAGACCCCTCCACGAATTTTGATGGACATACACAATGGTGTGGGGTCTCATATAGTCGGGCTTGACCGATTATTGGCAAGGAAATTTAAAAAAATTTTAGTGAAATGAATTGAAATTTCTTTGAAATTAATATCGCTTATGTAATATTCAGTCTTGGTCACAACTGACATCTACCACATGAATTCATTCCACATGAATTGTAGGGCTCAGAACTCAACATGTTTTACATAATATTTTTCGATTATTTTAGTGTCATCACTAGAAATTTATATATATATATATATATATATATATATATATATAGGGTGATCCATTTCGAGGTTCCCTACAAAAATTCAAATTTAATGGGGAATGTTTATTATCATTTGAAAGAACATTATTTGGCATTTATTTTTTGAAGATTATATCTATCAAATGTTGGCCGTTGCTACGTCGCAGATGGTCCATCCGTTGACTCCGAATGACACGCGTGATGTTTTCCTCCAAGGCCTGAATCGAGGCGTGTTTGTACGCATAAACTTTAGACTTTACATATCCCCACAGGAAAAAGTCTAACGGTGTGATATCACATGATCTTGGTGGCCAATCGACCGGCCTAAAACGTGAAATTATGTGCTCACCGAAGTGTTCTCTCAATAAATCCATTGATTAATGCGATGTGTGCGAAGTGGCGCCGTCTTGCTGAAACCAAATGCCGCCGAGATCACGAGCTTTAATTTCAGGCATCAAATAGTCGGTTATCATGGCACCATAACGGTTGCCATTGACGGTTACGCTCGCACCGGAAATATGGACCGATGATTCCACCGGCCCACAAACCACACCAAACCGTTGTTTTTTCTGGATGAAGTGGCAGTTCCTGAATCCCCACACGTTGCTCTTCGTCACAAATGCAGCAATTTTGCTTGCTTACATACCCATTGAGCCAGAAATGGGCCTCATCGCTGAACAAAATTTGCCTCGAAAACGTCGGATCTTCTTGGAACTTTTCAAGAGCCCATAGAGCGAAGCGATGTCGCTTGGGAAGGTCGAGCGGCTTCAGCTGTTGCACAAGCTGTATTTTGTACGCTTTCAATTTAAGATCTCGACGTAAAAATGCGTCAAGTCGTTCCGTACGTCAGTCCGAGTTGCTGCGAACGGCGCCGAATCGACTCTTCACGGTCTTCGATTACACTCTCAGCTACGGCCGCTATATTTTCTTCACAGCGTACTGGACGTGGTCTATTCGATTATCCAGTAATGAATGCTGGGTCTCAAAATGGGTGATGGTGTTGCGAATAGTACGCTCAGTAGGCCGATTATGTTGACCATAAGTTGAGTGAAGTGCACGAAACACATTCCTCACAGTACGTGAATTTTCGTAATAAAGTTGAACGATTTGTAAACGTTGTTCTGGCGTAAGTCTTTCTACTATGAAATGCCAAACAATTCTAAACAAAAATAACATGGCAGCATGACACAACTCACACGTGATCTGTCAAAAAATGTCTATTGAAAAAAGTATCTCTACTTGAATCACCCTTTATATAAACAAAAAATTTTAAGGAGTACAATAATAAAATCTGTATTAAAACATCGCACAGAATACAAATATTTAAAAAAAATTTAAGATGTTGCAAGTGTAAACAAATTTTTCATATTTTTTACATCTTCCATGCATTGCTCCATGATTTACGGAAGTAAAATTATGTGTTGTTTTACTTACGATTAGTTTTAATTAAATTTTCTCCGATGTAACGGATTTTTCTTTTCGTTAATGTATTTACGACATTTTATTCAAAAAATTTGTTTTTTATGTTTTTTTTTTTGTTTTTGATTTGAAGAAAATTTGTTGATTTAACTAAAAATGGTGTAGATTTGAATAAAAATTCTGTTGATTTGGTTAATTTTTTCGTTAAAAAATTAGTAAAATTTTTCACTTTTGGTAATGACTACTACTTACTAGACTCACTACCTGGTAATAAGTTGTCATTATTTTTTTATTTTTT
This sequence comes from Protocalliphora azurea, assembly GCA_932274085.1. NCBI lineage: Eukaryota > Metazoa > Arthropoda > Insecta > Diptera > Calliphoridae > Protocalliphora > Protocalliphora azurea. The sequence goes on from OW026519.1 coordinate 69,100,468, forward strand.
TGAGTAGTGGAATAACTAGTTACAAGTTCATTGAGTTCTGCAATGGCTCAATTCGCTAGAGCGAATGCGTAGCACTGTTGTTGTCGGTTCAATCCCAAACTATACCTATATTTTTAGGAAATTATTTGAATTTCAATTGGTATGTTAAAGTTATTAACAAAACATACAAATTTGACTTATACATGGCGTAGTGAGTAAGACTAAACACGTACAAAAGTTTTTTAACTAGGTTCAAATCTCAGTAGGTTCAAATCTCAATTAAGTTTATTTTATAGCAATTTTCAAGTTTTGTAGTATTTCATTAATCACTTATTGTTTGCAACACACAGAGAAAAAACATGGTGACAGCATTATCACTACAACAATATTATGTTCTCATTGTTAATTTTCTTGAATTTTAATAACTCTGTGTTCATGATTGTGTTTTTGTTTAAGTTTTGTCAACTAATGTTTACACTCAATAAAAATTTTAATATGGCTGACTGCAAACACTATATGTTTTTAAATATTTATACCAGAAACAAAATTTTATTAATATGGGAAATTTCATTACTTCTACAATCATTAAATATTTGCAGTCTTTACCTTGTTCTTAAACCATATTCTCTTTTTAAACCATATTAATATTGTTACTGCTTCAAGTAAATATAATACTTATCCTTTTCCAAAACTTAATGGAAAATTCATAACTTATTTGTTTTTAAATATATTTTGTTTTTAATGTTTGTTTTCCAACTTCATTGTAATTCCCTTTTAGTTTATATAAGACTAAATATAAATAGACAATCTTTGGTTATACTTGGTGTGAATCAAGCAATATGATATATTGAGTAACTTCCATTAAAGGGTTAGTTAGTAATTTTTAGCCAAAATTGGTTATTGTTTTGTTAAATCAAAATTTTATTTTTTATTCGTTTTAAAAATCCTTTTAACTCTGTTAATCTTATCAACAATAAAAGAGGGAGTGTGCTAAGAATTCATCATACATTTAAAAACTTAAGGTTCCTATAACTTCTAATTCCAATTTTAACTAACTATGAAGAAAACAATTTAAATTAATAGAAAATATAACAATTTTGTAATATTTAGGTAGGTAGGTAGGTAAAGAAGGGTTGCACAGCACTCATAAGAGTTCTTGTGCATCCACTCGGAGACCATGAGGTCCATTGTGAGTCCCTTCGTGAAGAAGATAGAAATAAACTACGGATAGGATATAGAAAGGAGCAAGAAGGAAAATAGTGGAGAAAGAGCCGAGACCAAGAGAAGAATAGAAAAGAATAGAAAGAATTTGAAAAGAAGAAGTACTACCTCCCCGTATCGCTCGCTCTAGGCCAGCAACCCCCTCTTAGCCAGCCTATTCCCCTGACAAATCCCATCAGTCTATCGAAATCTAATCTCGATATACTGTCCAATTCGTCAAGGAATCGTCAAGGAATGGACAGTGACATATAATATGCTCCACCGTCTCCAGCTCCTCATTATCTTCGCACATTCTGCAAAGACCGGAGGAGCCCCTATCCCAATTTCCTATCATTCCCTCTATGGGACAATGACCTGTCGGAACACCTATCATAGTCTTCAGGTTTTCCCTTTTCATGCTTAAAAGTAGATTCGTATCTGCTTTATCAAGTTTGGGCCATAGGACCCTTGATAATCTGCAGTCCGTTCTACAATTCCATGCATGATTGGTTCTATCCCGAATCCACTCCCCAACTAACCTGAAGTTAAAGCCCAGAGGTGGTCTCACACCGCTTTCACTTGCAGTCCTATCCAAAGCTGAGCCGTTCCTAGCCAATTCGTCAGCTACCTCATTGCCATTTATCTCGCAATGACCCGGTACCCAGCAGAGTCTGATACGATAATTCCTCATCAATCTCCTAAGAGCCCTCTTACAGTCGCTAACTAGCCTAGACTTGACAAAATGTCCTTTCAAGGCCTTCAGCGCCGCCTGGCTATTCACATACAGAGTTACCTCTGTATTCACTTCAATGTTCCCTGCAATTAATTCTGTGGCCCTAAGAATACCTAGAATTTCCGCCTGGAACACACTACAACTATCCGGGAGTCTATACGTCCTCCTGATGTTTCCCTCAACTAGATACACACCCGCACCAGTGCCTGTATCCATTTTGGATCCATCAGTGAACACCGATACTCCACTGAATAGTTTCTCCCTACCTGACCATTGGTTCCTACTCGGAATCATCAGTATAGGATTTTCCCCGAAATCGACCTCCATGCACATATAGTCCGTGGATAAAGAAGGAACCAGGGTATGTCCACCGAGATTGACCTCGTTTAAAAGTTTGGAATGTCCTATTCTGATTGATCCTGTAAGTCCTAGTTCACTAAGTCTAAGCAGGCTACCTGCAGCACGATAATTTACTATCAAGGAACACACCAAGATATTTTGCCTCCTTCTTCAATCCTAGTTCAGTCCCCCCTAGTACCGGTAGCCTAAATTGCTCAATCCTGTACCTTCTGGTGAACAGAACTAGCTCCGTCTTCCCCGGGTTGACCCCTAAACCCTTACTAGTGGCCCATGAGGACAGTTCGTTAAGTTCATACTGCATGACGTCGCTGATCGTGGAAAGAAATTTACCCGTGATCAGTATAACCACGTCATCAGCATAGGCAACGATTTTCCGCCCTCTTGCGTCAAATTGTCGTAGAATGACATTGACGGCTAAGAGCCATAGTAAGGGCGAGAGAACTCCTCCTTTCGGAGTTCCTCTAGTCACTATCTTCCTTACGCATGCATCTCCCAAGTTCGAATTAATTATTCGGCTATTCAGCATCAAAATAATCCATTCGATTAGGAAGCTTTGAATGCCTAATGATTCTAGTGATTCCCTAATAGCCTCAATCTTAATGTTATTGAAAGCTCCTTCTATATCAAGAAACGCTGCCAATGTATACTTCCTATACTGCAGGCCGCGTTCAATGTAACTCACCACATCATGTAGCGCACTCTCAACAGATTTACCCCTTAGATAAGCGTGTTGAGCCCCACTGATGATATGGTTGTCCATTGCCGTCCTCAGATAAAGATCGATCAATCTCTCCAATGTCTTCAAAAGAAAAGACGATAGGCTGATCGGTCTAAAATCCTTAGGTTTCGAGTGGCCAGCCTTACCCGCCTTAGGTATGAAAATTACCCTAACCTCTATCCACCTCCTTGGAATATATCTTCTAATAAGACACACACTAAAAAGCTCAGTGAGAAGTTTTAGTGCCTTGTCACTGATGTTCTGCAGCATGGCTGGAAAAACACCGTCTGGACCAGGCGACTTGTAAGGTTCAAAGGTGTTTACCGCCCATGCTACCTTATCCATCGAGACCATGTCACCAACTACTTCACTAAGTAATATTTAACTAAAAAGTGAAATGGATTGGGAGATTTTTGTGAGAAAGTTCTGACAATGTAACAAACTACCTAAATAATTATAATTGCAAAATAAATTGCTATTAAGAAGGAAATGTATATTCGGTGAAGAATACACTATTGAGTAATGACTTAAAGTAATACATACTTGAGAGAGAGAATTATATGGGTGATATGGTTAATCTTATTTGAGCCAAAATTTTATTAATATATGAACATTTATGTGGGATTTAAGTACTTTTAACTGATTTTCGGGAGAGGACCCTACATAGAAGTTATAATTATTTTTAAAGTAATCCTTTTTTTTAATAGAATATTTTAGGATTACAAATTTTTATTTGTACAGAATTCTGTAGAAATACCCTTATATGTATTTAATATATTTGAGCTTCAACATATTACTCCAAAGAACATTTATTTCGGGACTAGATGGAGTAATGAATCAATTTAGACCAGCTAAGGAGATTCTGAGTCGATTGGTATATTTTAGGAGGCTCCCCAATATCGTGCTATAGGAAATAAAAAATGTACCTTGTTTATTTATTGAAACTGTACAATACAACATAATTAAATAATAAAAATTTAAAAAGTGCACCACATTATTTTATAATTAACTGCAATAAAAGTGTTTTATAAATCCCGATGTGTTTTCAATTGGACCACAATTTTGTACACAATTTTTATAATAACTTATTACAATTTAATATATGGTCCTAGAGCGATTGATATTGAATGTTTTTGCCAAACCTCTCAATTAAATATATTTTGCTTTAAATCTTTAGATTTTGGAATTAATATTGCCAATTGAGATTGGCTTAGTCCCTATAAAAAATAATTCTTATTTGCATTTATATTCCGTAAACAAATAACTGTAAAAGTCAGCCTTATTTTCTATTACTGCTCGACCCAGCTGTTTTTTTTTGCAATTCTAAATTTATTACAATCTGGTTTGCTTTCGGCATCATATTATAAGGACGTTAAACAGTAAAATTTTTAATACTTTTTTTCTCCTAAAGACTAACTAAAGTCTATGATTAGTTTGCAAAGTATTTAAAGCCTGAATACATATATATATATATATATATATATATATATATATATATATAATATATATATATATATATGTATATATATATATATATATATATATATATATTATATAATAGATTTCCTAATTTGGTTATTTTTTCAAAATTTTGATTAGAAGAAAATTTTTGCCATAGCAACACTGCTAATAAACACTTTTCTCTATTAGTTTCATTAAAAAATTTTAACAATATTTTTTTATTTTAATTTATTCATAAAATGAATAAATAATAATATGACTAAATGGAATCATAATATGAAAAATAGTATAATAATATAAGACAGAATAATAATATAATAACGTCAATAATATAATAACTTCAAATCCTAATCTTATAGAATGTAGTGAGATTGTTCAATTATATGTAAAACTAGAATTATAGTATAAAAAAACCATAAAATCGGATACAATATGACAAAATAGAATCATAATAATTATTACTTAAAATCATTTCTATTTTTCGCTAAGATCATATACTCCAATCATAATATGTTGCTCCTCGTTTACCACAATTCAAATATTCAAATAGAATATTATGGAATTCCTGTTGGAATCGTTACGAATTTACTAACAGAGGCTTTAAGCTCGAATACTCATCTACCACGATTGTCTGAATTTTTATATAAAACGGACTAGCCGATTATAAATTACAGATTTATTTACAAATTATTTTGATTCGGCCCCAATATGCAAAGTAAGTAGTAGAGAACTGCCTGCTAGTCACAATGTTTGTAGTAATTTTTTCATAGACTAGGCGAATATTTATATACCCTATAAATATAATAATGGCTATAACGATGAGATGATTATGATGCATTGCACCGTCTATCACAAACTTAGTAGAAATCAGTAGCCTTTCATGGTAGAAGTTATAGAAAATGAAATTTTTACGTATGTATGCTATTCCAGTTCAACTTTAACTTCGAGCTTTTAAAAAATCAATGAACAACAATAGTTGATTAAATTTATAATTAATGCAAAACATGCAATCCCACGTCAAAGGGATCAATGCAAATATTTCGTTTGTATGTACGTATGTATGTATGTATGTATGTACGTATATGTACAGGTATCCCTTAATTTATACGGTACTTCATTTACGCGATTTCCTTATAACACAACTCAATAATAGTTACATTTTTTGAAAAACGAATTTTTACTTCACGTGAATTTGATACAACGCGTTTAAAATATGAAGTACTGCTGGAATTTATAGAAAAAATTTATTAATTTAAGAAAGTGTTTCAAAATAGCTCCAACTGCTAGAAACAAGAAAAATTAATGTTTTGGATAGATAACAATAAGAACAATCCAAAAAATATGTGCTACTAATCAGAAAAAAATGTAAATGCACTTTTAAAAAAAACATACAAACAAAATAAAAATAAAATGATTGAACAAAAGCTTTTAAAACTTGTAACTTGAAGACGAATCCTGCAAAAGGAAATCTTTGACTAGAAATGGAAATTTCAATTAAAATAAGTAAATATTTCAATTAAAATCTTAATTTTAATCTAAATCAATTCCCTTTTTAATCAGCAAATAATATAAAATAAAAAGTAAATAATTTTATGTGTTTTAATTTTACGTGGTTTTAAGGTCCCAAAACAACATTTTTCGTTTAATTAGTATGTCTATTTACATGATATGTAAAAATAGTGGTCCAAAATATAATTTTGTACCTATTCTGAACTTTGTTTTACACGCTTTTTATTTACGCCAATGAGCAGCATAAATCGAGGGTTATCTGTATATGTACTTATATATGGAGACAAGTAAAATAACAAAATTTATCCACCATTTTTAATTTACTTGTATCCAAAGACAATAATTTCTATAATGAAAATATTTATTGAAATGAATTCCACCACCACGAGTATTGGGTAATCGTACAAGTATTTATAATATTTGTCGTACAATATTCAAAATATCAGACGTGACAGATAGATAAGTTTGGCATAGATTGATAGACAATTTGCTATTTAACAAATATTTATACATTATTATTATTTTTTAAATTAAAATATATACATAGTATGTTCATATTCATAGATACAAATAAACATATGTACTCGTAAATATTTATACATATAACATTTATACATATTTCTTTAATACTCGTATGTACGAGTATCTTGGAATGTTTACAAAGTTATGAACTGACTTTGAAAATAATAAAAGCCATAAAATATATGCATGCATGTATATACTATACATATGTACATGTATTTGAAGATTGCAAATTATATGTAAATGCAATAAAAAGCAAACATTAATAAGAATTTTCAAATATGTTAAAATAAATAAAACTTTTAAAAATGAGACATTGTTGTAATCAACTTTACCATTGACAATTTTTATAAAGTGTCCAAAAAAGGATATATAAAAATAAAAGGGCCAAAAAACTCTATAAAATGTGTTTATTTGATAAAAACAAAAACAAACAATGTTGTACTTTAAGAAAAACTACTAAATTAAATTGAATTAAAAACAAAATAATTTATTTAAGGAGTCGCAGAACAAAAAGTACTTCTTTGATTATTTGAATTTGTTGGCAAATTGAGAATTAATTTTTTCGTATCCTTACAAGGTGGCATGAAGCTGGAAATTGTAAGAAACGTTCTCCTTGCCACAAAATACATCGAACTACATGAATTTAGCACAACAAATCTTAAGGATGCGTGAAACAAAATGACTTTTAAATTTGGAAAAGTACGTTTTGTTAAAAAAAAAAAATAATGGAAAAGTGTATAATTTCTTTGTGCTTTAATGGCAGTATTTTGACAGTATGTATTAAATCATTCAAAAATACTGCTTGTAAAAACTTACGGACTAAAAGAGCTAACATTTTTTTTATTGAGAAAAATAAAATAAAAAGGCATAATTTTTTGTGTAGAAAAAAAAAAAAAAAAATTGCGGAAGAATGCAAAAAGTACTTTTTGTTCTGCGGCTCCTCATTTATAATAATTTTTATTATTGCAAAATTGTTAAAAGTTTCTATAAGGGATTTTTCCTAACATTTTTTATTGTATTATTTAAATAAATAATTTTTTTTATATTCCTGCTGTTCCCAAATTCTTTTTTTTATAAATAATTCTATAACTTGTCATCTGTTAAAGATATATGAAAAAATTGAGACGGACAGAACTGAGGTTTTTTCGAGCTGATTTGGAGGAACACATATCTCTAGCTAGTCAGGGGGGTAGTGGGTGGACATCAAAAGTTGGTCAATTCGGGTATGTATTTTTTTTAATCGTTAAAAATTCATTTATGATTTTGATGTAAAGCAATTTTAAACTTAGATAGTCCTTGTAAATACATATCTCTTATTAGTTTGAGAGATATTTAGGCCGAAACAAATTTGTCATTCATTTTTGGCTTCGTTTTTTCGTTCTTTTAAACTTCATGGGCTTAATTTTGATTGTTTTCAATTTTAAAATCACCCTTGTGAAAATGCCTTTTAGAAAAGTATAAAATCATTATATGCTCAAAAAAAAAAAAAAAAAAAGTGTAGAAATTTTTGGACAAAAAAAGGGAAATATGTAAATTATATAAGTTAAATCGGTTACAAATGCTGGGCAATATATGGAAAAAATAGGACCAATGTAATGCAAAATTGAGACAATTAATACAAGTAAATTAAATGAAAAACCATAAGCTAAAATTTTAAATATTTATTGAGAAATAATGTTAATATTTGAATTGAAATAAAATTTAAACGAATAAATATATCGTTATGAAATTTTTACATGATATAAATAAATTTGCCTTTAAAAAAAGAGAATTAAAGAAACTCTCACTTTTTTTGTACCAAAATATCCAAAACCTCAATCCGGGAAAAAAAACTTACTTCAAAAATTGACTTCTTTCATTGAAATCGTTACCCTACCGTTACAAAAGTCGTCCGTGGAGAAACCATTGCACAACGGTTCTCCGCATTTACCTCACTTGCATTTTTGTTAAGATTTCTACTGAAAACATTAAAAAAATTATATAGGACAAAAAAAAAAAAAAAATAAATAAATAAATAAAAAAGAAATATTAACACCTTTTTGGAAAAAAAAAAATTCAAAAATGTGAATTTTTTAAGTTTAAGTTTCAGACTAATATAACTTTTTATCGCATCAATATTATTTGGAATTTTATGAGGAACCTAGTGGATATATTAGAAAAAATGTTGAAACGTAAATTAAGCCCTTCAAGTTTAAAAGAACTTAAAAACACGAGGCCAAAACTGGAGGAAAAATTTATTTCGAAATAAATGTCTTAACGAGATAACCTACATATGTAGGCATACTTTTATAGAGATTTATAAGGACTATCTATGTTTAAAATTTCTTTATATCAAAATCATAAATGAATTTTTAAAGATTTAAATATATATATATATATATATATATATATATATATATATATATATACACGAGGTGATCAAATTTGGAGGTCCACCGACTACCCCGCTAGGGATCAAGTCAAAGACATCCGTAATAGATCACAAGTTACAAAATCATTAAAAAAAAACAACATTTAGAGTCCACTGTGCATTATATTGTGAAACAATCTCAAAATAATAAATTTCTTCGTTGGACAATATAAAATGGGTCGATATTTTTCAAACAACTCAGTTTCTCGTTATTTAGCGCATAGCCTTAAAAAGTAGCCATTTAGGGACCAAATGGTCACTAAATTCGCCCAGCAGTAACTCAGGTTTCAATCTAATACGTATATATATATATATATATATATATATATATAGAGAGAGAGAGAGAGCAAACACAGATTCTTTTATATATATGACAATAGTACGGGTAGGTCTAAGGGGAGTAGTAGCCACCATACAAATAAAATATTGATAATAGCGGGATTTTTCGGGAATAATTTTCCTACCAAGTTACATAAATGGTATGAAAATATTGCAAGCAGGTCTAGGGGAAGTAGTAGCACCATACAAAATAAATATTTGTTATCGCATCAATAGAAATAGGAAAGTACACCGGATTAAGATAGTATTAAATTTTTTTGAATAAAAATATGATGGTTTTGAAGATTTAACGTTAACTATATCAATATTTTTGAAGAAAACCACAGTTCTAAGCCAGATTTTCATTGTGAAAATGTAAAAATATAATTGATAAATTTTATGCAATTTATATTTATCGACTCTTGTACTAAATTTTTTGTATTTTAATTTGTTCCTACATAAAATAATAACTTCATATAGAATAAATTAGATAAAAGTAGCAATAGAAATATTAACGGAAACTATTTTAAATTCATATTAATAACCCAAATAAATTATCATACATAAATACACACATAATTACATACATACACACATACATAAAAATGAAAACAAATTATACCAACCCATAAATATTTACTCGTAAAATCGGTTTTGTTAAAAAAGAACTACGCACATTTTCGTAAAAAATTTTGATTGCGACACATTCAATAAAAGGCAAAATAATAAAAAAATAAGAAGAAAAAATACATGTGGAAAAACTGGAAAATGTTTATAGTTTAACAAATCATGATTGCACAAAAGTAGACTATCTTTCACCTAAACATCTACACGTGAACTTTGTCGGATATCAGTGATAGGCACAAAGAGAGGACGTACAAATTTTAATGTGTTTTAATGTGTTAGAGTTTAAAATAAATAATTCTTTTTCACACTCTTCGTTATGTGTTTTGTTTTTGCTAAACCTTGCGTCATTAACCCGCCGTTTTGAAGCTAAAACAAAACTGAATGATTTTTTGTTTTTTATTCGCTCTGAATTGCTTAGCTTCGCTAAACTTTGTATTGTGCCTGGCGTAGATAGACCTATCTGGGGGAAGCAAAGCCCACCCCAGGAAAATTTTAACCAAGCACAGAGTTTTTAATAAAAAAATGTGCCAAAAATATTAATTAAAAAATTTTCTACTTTCAAACTTTAAATTATGGTTCTACTATAAAAAATATTTTTATATCTGTGTCGATAACTAGAAAAGTTAGCTATAGATTAATTAAGATGATAGGAGCTTCTATATCAAAATTATTTTTGGATTTAAAATTTCCAATTCAAATTAAATTTACTACTTTTATTGGTTATTGACGAAATATGATGTCTTGAAAATTTTGTAGTAGCAAATTCGAATTTTACAAAACATTATAAATTCTTCACTATGCAATATTTTTAGTTAATTAACGTGGCCAGTATAATGGCTCGAATATGAAAGTAGGCACAGGGGCGGGTGTTTACTTCATGGGAATAGATATCAAACGATCCTTTAGATTTTCTGATAGTTGCAGCATTTTCCAGGCAGAAATTTTAGGCATTTGCAAGGCCCTAGGATTACTGGAGGAGAATGTTGAGAGGGACACTGAGGTAACTATCTATGTGGATAGTCAGGCAGGACTGATGGCAATGACAAGTTACTGTGTCAGGTCCAAGTTAGTGCTAGAGTGTAGTAAGGAATTTAGGAGGCTAATGAACGCCTACAGAATAAGACTTTTTTGGGTTCCTGGTCACTGCGATATTCTCGGCAATAAAATAGCCGATGAGCTAGCTCGTAAGGTCTTTTATGGAGGTATCGGTTAGGATTTCGATTGGGCCATATTTCATGGCCATAAGGGAATGGGCTATAGGTAGACCGAATCATGCTTGGAGGAGTAGAATGGAATGCAGGGTATCTAGAGCATTATGGCCTAGTCTTAAACTAGCATATTCGAAGCATCTTCTTGGCATGAGTCGTGGGAATCTAAGGATCATTGTTGGCATGATTACTGGTCACCTTGCAATAGGGAATATGACCAGTAAGTGGGACACTGGCGCGTCATATTTTTGCAGGACGTGCGATGATGTGGAGGAGCTAGAGGCAGTGGAGCATATATTCTGTCACTGTGTAGGGCTTGAGCGAAGTAGACTGAGCTGGTTTGGGAGCCATATTCTGCATGAACTAGAAGAGATTGCGGGCAACTTTATAGGGTTCCTAATGAGAATAAAGTGACTTAGAGGTAATCTGGGTTGATTTGATGTGTCTTAGGTTCCACGTCTTTCTTATTTTTTCTTATATTTAGCTATCTTTCTATTCAATCTCTTGCTATATTCTACTAGGATTTTTCTCTTTCTTCATCTATCAGCTTTCTCTGTTATTTATAAAGGGATCACAATGGACCGAATGGTCTCTGGATGGAGGCGTTAAGACGCCGCGAGATCCAAATAATTAAAAAGCGGGAAGTTTAAAAGTTTTGTGAAAAAGAGAAATTTTCTTTTTATATCTCTATTCTAAATCTAAATTAGCTATACTTACAAGCTCTTACTTCACGACCCTCTTGAGACATTTCAACTTGAAATAAATTTCTAGTTAGAATTCAAAATGCGATTGACTTAAAAAACTTCTTATTTTCTCTAATCATTCTTAAACCTAAAAATAAATTAACTCTCGAAAGGAAAAAAATAAAAATGGTATTTTCTCAATTTAATATCAAATGCTATTGACAATTCATTCAAAATTTTAAAATATTGGGAACACATTTTATTTCAAATAATTATAAATTTGAGATAAATACGAAGAAATAAATAAGTTCGTGTTATCGTTATTTTATTTGGTGGTTAAATTAGTGTTTACGTCTTTTTGATGATATCAGTACGTGGAAAATATATCTGAAATTTTTAAAATTCATCTCCAGTTCAGTTATTAGTAATTCACCAAGTAGTTTTGAGCTCGTTATGAAAAAATAATAATTTTATTAATACTTTTTCTGCAGAATTTTGTGTCCAATTTTGCCAAAAGTTTAAAAACAAAACATACATATTATTTATATTTTTACCAGATTGCACAAAAAAAAAAAAAATCTCTGAAGGAACAAAACTTTTTCCATGAAAAATTTATTTATATCTTATTCTAACATTCTTAAAATTAAAAAATTTTTTTTAGTTTTTTAAAATTAATTTTAAAAAATATATTTCAATATTTTTTCCATATTTATTCAGCATCGTTTGGGTGGTTTTCCTACATCTAAGTCACCAAAAAGTACCCACAAACAGATTTAATAAGGAACAGTTGTTAGAAAAATTTGAAAACGCTTAATTGCCCTAAAAAACTCAATTGAAAAACTACTCAAAAAAGCGCACGTACTACAATTGTTTTTGTCTTCAATGAAATTTTTTACTATCTTATTCTTAGACATAGGTTCTTTTGACAACCGACTTAGGTTTTTGATAACAGAACTTCATATCTATGTTAATCTATGTTATAAACTTTTAAAGTGAGTTTACCTTGTAAATGCGCATTATATTTATTTCATTATTTTTTTTCACATTTACCTCTACAATGAAAAGAATTCCAAACTATTTTTATTTACACTTAAAAAATATTAATAATGTAGAAAACTTAAATAAGGAAATTGAATAATTAATGGTTACAGTTAAAAAAGCGGAAAATATTTTAAGCATTATAGTCACAGAAAAAATTATTACCTTATGTTTTTCAATTAACACAACTGTTTCATTTTACATCAAAATTTGATTAACATATTCAAGCAAAAATAAAATAAAAGGAATGGTAAAAATAAGATTCAAGTAAGATTTTCTTTTCACTTAAATTTTTATTTATTTTTTACAGTTATTAGTAATTAATATAATCATATTGGTGAGAGGTGCAAATTTAAACAATTTTTAATTGAATGAATTATTTTGGTGATTGGCGACTTTTTTCTGTGATACGTTAGCTTAATACAAGTTTAATGGCATATTTTCTTGAGATAATGTTTAAAGAAATTATAATTGAACAATTTTGTTCACCGTACAGTTAAACACACCGTACAGTTAAACTGGTCGGCAGAAAAATCCTCCCATAAACAAGAAAGGGTGGACTGTATGGAATTTGACGTGCTAAACAGGAGTCTGCTTTCAGGTTTTTTCCATCAGGTCTTGATTATTTTTATGGGAATGTTTAATATTTCCCCCTTAATAAGGCGATTACACAAGTATATTTTACCACAACTCAGCAATACCCATGCCGAGTCTATGGGTCTTTTCACTTAATTGTGAATAAAATCAAGATTTGTATATCAATTTTGATTAGTCAAAGTTTAGGTTTTCTATATGTTCTTTGATGAAAAAATTATTTTATTTATGATAGAATTTTAAATTAAAAAAAAAAAAAAAATAATAATAAGAATTACATTAATTAAATATTGTCGGCCTATTATGAAAGTCTAGTCTGATTATATATGCATAAAAATTATGAATATGTCATTTTGTATGATTTTTAAAGAAAAACTATGAAAGTCTTAGTGCGATTCCAAAAAATTTATTATAATTATTGAATACTTAGTACTGCTATTTAAGGATTTCTAGTGACTTGTCTAAGAAATTAAAATTTTTTATAAAAATTGCAAAATGATTTTTGGCCTTTTGTGAAATATTTATTCGTATTTTATAGAAAAAGTGTACATACTTGAATCGAATAAAATACTATATTGGTTCCCTTAAATTTCTTCTATAAATGAACCATTTAAATTGATAAATTTAAAAAGATTTTTATTTTAATTGCTAATTTTTATACACCAACTAATTAACTTTTAAAGAAAAATATATAAAAATGCTAAAAATAGTTTTAAATTTCCGTTTAGAAAAAATCGTCAACAGGCCATTTTTAGAACCAAAAATCTTCATAATGACGATAAATCGCCAAATCTGGGAACAATGTATATAAGTTTAAACAAATATTAAAGTAATAATTATATTGAATAAAATACGCATATCAATGGAATTAGTTTTTTTTTATTTGTAATGCCTCTAACATTCTTACAAAAAATTTAAATATTTTACGATTTTATTAATTCAATATATGCAATAATAGTTAAATACATTCTTTTAGAGGAGCCGTATTTGAAAGAGGTTCACTTTTTAAATTTATTTGGAAAATATTGGGGCACGCTTTTTTAATATTAAGTTATGGTTCCTGTACATATTTCATAAAACTTAGTTTCATTTTTTATAATTGTTTTCTTAACTTAATTAAAATTTGTTTCATAACATATTTCTATTTCATAATTTCATAATGGAAATATTTACTTCTGCAAAAAAACTGGGTAATCGCTTTTTTCAAAATTTTGAAAACATCAAACGGGTTTTTTTTAATATTCCAACTATTCGAACTATTCGAAAACCGGTTTATAGAAAAAGTTGATCGATCACCCTAATCCCTGCGAAAGTTTTGATTTCAAAATTAACTTTTTAGTTAATTCACAACATAAATAAATGTTTTTTTACATGATTTTAGGTACTTGAGGATACTATTTGAGGCTCTTCCTGGTCTATACTATAAGTTGGGGGCTTTCAGAAATGGTATTTTGAATAAATTATGTTTTCACTAATTGTCTTCTCATATTCTTAGAAGAAATTTATGTTCTTAGCGAATTTTTAATCGACTTAATGGTTATAAACGTCCCCGATTTTTAGGCGATTTTTTCCCGCGAAAAACTCTTTTTAGCCTGAACTTATTCAAATTGCTTTCTAATAATTGAGAATAAAATTATCTAACTATATCGATCAATATCTGTACTTAGAATTAGACCATAGATTTTTCTCATGATTGTGTCGTTCCTATTTATAGATCGTTTTTGATATAAATAATTCTCGGAATTAAAGATCATCACTGATTCTTAACTTTTTTCGGTTTTTACACATATATATCAAAAAATGATGGGGGGTATATTGGGTTTGTCATTCCGTGTGAAACATGACGAAATAATCATCTAAGACCCCATAAAGTATATATATATATATATATATATATATATATATATATGTATATTCTGGGTCCTCGTGAAAATCTAAGACGATTTAAAAATGTTCGTCTGTCTGTCTATCTATCTGTTGGAAGCAGGATAGTGCTTTGCACGGATGTCCTAGGACGGGCAAAATTTGGCTCAAATATTTTTCTTGTATAAGGTTTGTTTGGTATTGAAAATGAGTAAAATCGATTCATAAACAAAAAATTTATGGATCAAATACTAAAAAAACAGAGTGAACTTCGTAATTCCAGCTTATATTTTTTAGCTGATATCTTTTACACAATTTTGCACAAATAGTTCAGGGACCAATGAAAATTTGGAAACGGAAAATATATACATTATTTTACACACTACTTACATCTTTAGATGGTAATACTAAATATTAAGATTTGTCCAAAAATTCGATATTCTCTATCGAATCTTTTGACATACTGATAAAATACGAAATATTTCATTTTTCAAAAGTGTTAATACTTCTCGTCACAGAATGTCTTAAGAATTTAATAAAACTTCAAACAATTTTACTTTTGCCAAGTTAAATTATTGATTTTTTAATTGTATTATTGGTTTGTGGAAATTAATATTAAATAAGTTGTGTTTCGAAAATATTAACTATTATAAAAAAATTATTAAATTGAGCGTTTTTGCACTGAAAACACAACATGTTTTAGTTCTTTTGAGATACATGTCTTATACAAGCAGTGAAACTCTAAAGAATTAGATATAAATGTTAAAACCTCAAAATTTAACTGAGGATTTAAAACGATTAATAGAACCGTTTTAAAATATTTTCCAGAATTTCGCTTTACATCCCCAAATTAGAAAGAATTAATTAATATTGGAAAATGAAAATAAAATAAAACAATAAGAAAAACTATTTGCATTGAAACTTAAATATTGTACTCTATATTAGGGTTTATTTTTATTTTTATTTTTTTTTAATTTTTGGCATCAAAAACTAAACTAAAAATCTGAGATACACAATTTTTAATATAACTTACAACAGGTTTGTATGAAGCATTTAAATTGTTTAAATCTTGAAAGATGCATCAGAGTTTAACCCAATTTGACACAGCGCACCCATATGGTAACACAAGCAACGGTTACATAAAAAGCTATGCGCAGAGAAAAAACATGGTTAAAGCATGATCACTACAACAATATTATGTTTTCATTGTTAATTTTATTAAACTTTAATAACTCTGTGTTCATGATAACAATGATTTTGATTCAATTTTGTCTGCAATGACTGCAAAAATTATATGTTTTTAAGTGTTTTTACAAGAAACAAAATTTTGTAAATATGAAACACATTATTACTTCTACAACCATTAAATATTTACAGTCTTTTTCCCTATTCTTAAACTATATTCTGTTTTTAAACCATATTAATATTATTATTCCTATAACAATAAAATGTTACATAAAATATAATAATTATCCTTTTCACAAACTTAGTAGAAAACTTCAATACTTGTTTGTTTTCAAATATAAATATACACGCAGAGAAAAAACATGGTTACAGCATTTTCACTATAACAATATTATGTTCTCATTGTTAATTTTCTTGAATTTTGATAAATCTGTGTTCGTGATAACAATGTTTTTGTTTAAAATTTGTCATTTAACGTTTACACTCAATAAAAATTGTTATATGGTTGACTGCAACAATTATATGTTTTTAAATATCTTTACCAGAAGCAAAACTTTATTAAAATGAAAAATATAATAACTTCTACAATCATTAAATATTTGCAGTATTTTCCTTGTTCTTAAACCATATTCATATTAACATTATTATTCTCATGACAACAAAATATTTCAAACAAATATAAAACTTATCCCTTTCACAAACTTAGTGGAAAAATTAAATACTTTTTTGTTTTTAAATATATTTTGTTTTTAATGTTTGTGTGTTTGTTCGTTCGTTGTAATTCTCACTTAGTTTATATATGAATAAATATAAATAGATAAGGTTTGGTTATACTTCTTGCATTTGAATAATATGAAAATATTTTTTCTTTATTATTTTTTTATTTCAATAAAAAATTTATAGAAATAATTTTTTATTAATACGTTTTATTTAATTTTGAAAAAGTCTGAATTATATTTCACCATATGGAATCTTGTTTATAATATTAACACGATGGAAGGTTATTTATTTTATGTGTTTGAAAGTAAATGATGTTTTTTGAAACCCTTAAAAAAATTATTGTTAAAAATGTAAAAATGTAAAAAATTAAAAATATTTTAATAAAACTATTTTATAATTTTTATATAACCAGGTATTGCTATATTATATTGGTATAAATTAATAAAATATATAAAATATTTTTATCCTATTTTTTATAAAATATATATCTGCGTTACCGTATGGGTGCACCAGGCACTATATAGATATTTTTTGAAAATTTTATCAAGAAATGAAACTTTTTTGGTATAAGACGTGTTTCTCGAAAAATTGTCCGTAAATGAAGCTTTGAAGAAATTGAGAGTGACAATGATGAATAAGTCTGAAGGATTTTCATCGAATGGTCTAAAAGTTATAGTGATATTAGTGATGAAGGCAATGCTGGTAACACTTCTAATAGCAGTATTCCTCGTTTAGTCTTTGAAATATTCATTTAAACCAAAATGTTCTTATTTATCATATTGAATATGAAGAGAAAAATTGTGAAGCAAGATTTTTACATATCTACTTATATATCATTAGTGCTGAAATTTTTGGTCAACTTCATTATAAATATAAAGAAATTAGTTAAAAAGAGTTTAGGAATGCAATATACATTTACTACTCTGTAAGTGATAATAAGTGGATATCTTCCAATACCCGTAAGCTGACTGGTAACACAATTAGCTTTGATCATCATCATTTAGTACTAATAGCTAAAATAAGACGTTATATCGTTGACTTCTCTAACTCAAGTGGGTATATGTAGAATATGTTTCTCAATACCATACTAGAACTTATATTAAATTTCACCTTCTGTAGAAAAATTGCCATTTTTTTTAATTTACTCATTTTCTTCTTACAAAAAAAAAAAAAAAAAAATCGATATAGTTCCTGATGTGATCATATGCTAACAATCAATTCTGCCCGACCTTGGGGCCGAAACAAAATTTGATATAATAGGTAAATTTTCTTAGGCCTCATATATTTACATTTGGAAATTTCCTCAATATCGGAAAAAAAATCCCGGTCAATTTGGGTTAATATTATTTTATTTTTTGTTAAATAATTATTATTTATAATGTTGCTTAATATTCTTTATAAGAAATCAGTGCTTTTTTCTTTAAATCCCGGGAAATTGAATTTTGCATTCCCATTTCTTGGGAAAAGAAATATCACGGGAAGCCCCAAACCTTACTCATAACTTATTCTAAAAACTCTTGCTAGGCCAGTCAGACAAAGGTAGATATTTATTACTTAAAGTTTCGTTGTTGTTTTAAGATTTTTACATTGCAGCTTTATTTTTATTATTATTATTATTTTCTTTTTTTTTGTAATTCACATTAAACCGACAAAACATGCCACATACGCATATTGCAATTGAAAATATGCATTTCATGTACTCATGTAAACTTATGTTGTAAAATAAAGTGTGTATATGTTGTGAGTTTGTATTTCTTAAAATATGTTTGTGCATACGTATGTATGCAGGTATATATGTATGCATGTAAGTATGTATGAATGTAAGTATGTATGTATACTTACCTATTAGTAGGTATGTTCAATTAAATATGAATATGTGTATGTGAGTGCGCAATCTTACGCAATTTTTCTCTAAAGTCGCGATCGTTTTTCAGCAGCATAATTCCTTGTATGCCAAACAGCAACATACCAAACTGACTTAACAACAGCACGGGGTGACCGTCTGATCAACAAAGTAATCAACAAACATGTTTTGGAATATATATAAACTTTCAGGTCAAAATAACCAGTCAAAAGCATTTTTTTTTATTTTTTTATTTTTATTTTATTTTATTTTATTTTTTTTTTTGTATATTCAAAATTTTTCTTATTGTTGTTTTAGTTAGTGTAATATTAAAGCCTAAATGGGTTTGTTTTGAAATGGTCAGGTGATCGTTTAATAATAAAGCAAGAAACAAGAAATGATTAACCTAGAGGGACTTAAAGCGGACAGACACACATACATATGTATATGGATGGATAGATGTGTAATAAAACATACAGTACTAGTCCATGCGGGGTTTTATCCGTAATGCACTCGCAATGTTCAATTATCAAGATCCACGATTTAACTGTTTAAAAAACAATATTTATATGCTAAATAAATTATTATTTTAAGTATTTTGGTGGCCAATTCATATTTTACATTTTAGGTCAATGGGTTTCTCATCAATCCGTGGCATTGAGTTGTACGCGTATGAAAGTGATTGTTAGTTAATTAAAGCGCGCAATCTCAATTTTTAAATGAAAATATTCATTTCAAAATACATACAGCATTTCTGTATGTTAAAAATTTTGCAGCTTTTAGATTAATTTGAAAAGTGCACACAGAGAAAAAGTATAGTTGTAGTGACCATAATCTAAGAGCAACATATTATGATTAGAACATATGATCACAGCGAAAAATAGAAATGATTAAATGTAATAATTATTATAATTCCACTTTGTCATATTGCGTCAGATTTTATGGTTAGTTTTTTCATGTTATGATTATAGTTTTACATATAATTGAACAATATTATTATATTAATATACCACATTGTCATATTATTATTAAATCTTATCATATTATTACCTCATGTTATCATGTAAGTAACCAATCTTATCATATTACTTCATTTTATCATATTATTTCATCTTATCATATATTAATAAAAATTATTATTTTTATAAAATGTTTATTGAAAATAATATCAAAAAGTGTAGTATTATGTTCACTGTTTCTAAAGGTTAATTTTAATTTAAAATTATAAATCACAAAATTTATGATAAAACATTTAAGAAAGTCAGAGTGGGGGTGGGCCTTATATGGGAGCTATGATTAATATGAACCTTGTTTTTTCACTTGCATTTCCATGCTTATATGAAACTTATTTATACAGAATTTTAAAATGAAATTGCTGGGGGTGCTATAATTATCTTTGCGCTTTACAAACATCAGTATATATATAATACCCAAACTACATGTGGTGGTGTAGGGTATATTTATCATTCTGGCAGTATTGACTATAGCTATTGTTTATATTTTCTATAACGCTATTTTCTCTAGAATATAAAAATTCTTGCATATCATCATCATGAAAGTATTAAATTATATATTATAAAAGGAATATATATATATATATATATATATATATATAACCACAGTGCCAAATTTTTAGAGGATCAATCTATAATTGAATGCGGCTATCATATAAGGCCCACTTCCGGGAATCACCCTGAAGTGCACAAATAACATTATAAAATGCATACGTATGTTCCATGAAATATTGTATATATAGCATAATACAAGTAGCTTACTATAATTGACCACAAATCTCACATAAGACTCCTTCCCGAATTTTGATGCATATATACATTGGCGTAGGGCATCATATAGTCGGGCTTGTCCGACTATGTCTTTCTTATTTGTACTTATTTTGAATTTTCTTTTCATTTCACTCTAATTTAAAAATATTGAAAATTAATAATTACTGATCAAATATACATAATTAGTTTTTAATTTCCCAACAGTCATTGTTTTCAATGTGCATTTTATATATTTCCTTATATACATATGTATATAATTGTATATATATCTAACATAGCTTTAAAATATCCATAGTGAAAACCGTCAAAGTCATTTGAAACATTAAATGTTTTTGTACGTATTTGTAATGACACACATTTCTAAAATGCATAAGTGGACTATTTGGAAATTTACCTTTAATTTGCACAAAATATGTATGTATGTATGTATGTATGAATGTATAGATGTATATATGTATTTATATATTAATGTATGCATGCATATATTTATGTATGTATATATATATATATATATATATATATATATATGTATGTAGTGTATATGAATTTATGTATGTAAGTATGTATGTATGTCTGTATGTATGTATTAATGTATGTAGGTATGTTTGTATATTAAGCATCGTTACCGTTTAACAAATTTAGTCGCCAATTGCCCCTTTTTCAACCACCTGGCCACCTATTTGGCCCTTTTTTAAAATGAAACTAAATAGCGACTTTTTATGACTGTGTGCGAAATGACGAAAAACTTTATTGTTTAAAATATCTTAACCCATTACGTATTAATTCCAGCGGAGAAATTCATTATTTCGAGATTATTTCTCAATGTTATAAAAAACCCTGGAGAAGTTATGAATGAATTGAAACCCTTATAAACTGAAGCTAATGATAAAGCTTATGAATAACTATTTAAAGCATCAAATGCCGAATCTTTTTGGTCCGGATTGGAAAAATTAAAAAGCTGATTGGATAACTACCTAACTTATATTTTTACGTTGCCTTATAGCAGTGCATCGGCGGAACGTCTTTTTTCTAAATTATCACTAATGAAAAATAATTTTCGAACAGCCTTAAGGTCAACACTTATGAATCCATGTTTTTAGCCCTAAACTTGTTGGACGGGTATTGAAAGACTGGAGTCCAAATAAAGAATTCGTACAAAAGAATAGAAGATTTTTGCAATAATAAAAATTATTAAATCCCCTTTTTTGGACTCTTTTTAAAAATTCTCAACGATAACACTGATATTTAGTAAGTAGTATCCGTGTAATATCGTGTTGCTATAATATATATATATATATATATATATATATATGTATATATATATATACGGTATACTTTAAGGTAGGGAGAATTTTCCTCTGCATTACAAACATAAGCATATATATATATATATATATATATATATATATATATGTTTAAATTTCATTTGTAACGCAGAAGAAAATTCTACCTACCTTAAAGTATACCGTTAGACTCAGAATTGCTTTCTCAGTGAAAACAATATCTTTAAATTTGGCTCAATTCTGGATAGTTTGAGGTATTGAAATTTTATGGTAAAAAAAAAGTTATTATTATTTTACCATTCCAAGAGAAATTTATTTACTGGAAAGATTGCAATTTTCTACCATAATCTTATAAGCGGTTTTTTTAAAAAAGTATTTATACTTGAATATTGCTTCACAAAATGGATAAAAAACAGTGGTATTTTTTTTTAGAATACATAGAAATTATAAACATATTTATTTAACGTTTTTCTTTTTTATTTATTTTTTACATACAATTGTATTAAAATTTTAAAATATTTATTTATTTGATTATTTTAATTTATATAAATAGTTCATTTTTAAAATAGTTTATTTTTATTGATTGGTTGATTATAATTTTATTTATATTTATGTATATGTATGTCTGTATACATATTATGTATTTGTTCGTATGTATTAATAATATAGATAAAATCCTAAATAAATTAAAGCTAAATAATTCTAATATGGACAAACATACACTACAAGTAACCTAAATATTTGTAGGTATATTTTATGTTTGTATATATAAATATGTATGTATATATTTAACAAATTTTACAAATTACTCCTTGTTCTTAATAATATTTATAGTTAATTGTTTAATTGTTGCATTTGTTTCCCCAAGAAATATTAGAATGAATTGTTCAGCAAAAATTTAACTTTTCAAAAAAAAAAAATGCTAATATAAACCTAATAAGGCACATGCGATTGAATGATTTATATATTTTTTTTCAATTATTTTTATAGATTTCTAAATATTTGTTTTTGCCATTTCATTTATATTTTGAATAGAATTTCTACATGCATTCATAGATGTTTATAGAGTGATAAAGTTAATTATAGTTTTAATTAAATTACTTCAAACTAGATTAAGTAAATTATTTTATTTAAACAATCGAAGAGTAACGACTTTATTATATTTATTATTATTTAAATGGACAATAATATTAGCTTTAAATAAAAAAGTGAAATATTATTAAATACTTACAATATTATTATTTTAGTTTGAAAGAAAAAGAAAGAAAAAAGAAATAATAAGCAATTCTATTGACCAGCATCGCTAAATATATAAACATTCACATACACTCTCTGTTTCGTTCGCAAACACACACATACACATTGATACACTAATAACAGACTGTCAATTAAATATTTAATTGAAATATTTCTTTGAATTTGATTTCAATTTAATTGTCTTGTTGTTTTGTGATCAAGTTCAATTATCTTGGTATGTGGTTTGAAAGTTTAGAAAAATTAAATAATTTCAATATTTGTCTGCATATGTATATTTATAAATGAGTGTAAGTATATGGTACGAACCATAGCTAGTGTACGTGTGTTAAATAAAGAAAAACTTTTTAAAATAATGTCATACCAGACATACATACTTAGTATGTCTATATGCGTATTAGATAATGTTTTTAGATAAACCTAGATAACAATAAAATGTGAATAAAATCAAAATATTCTCAATCAAATTTACATTGATTCGATTTGATTTTCTTCTGCATACGACACCAATTGCCAAATTTTTAAAAATGATGGCCTTGTTCATTTTATCTTCTTGGTTTGCCAAAACTACTTGATGGTCCATTGCCGTAGATGGCTTGTCCCCCGTTATTGCCATATATGGCACCATTGCCATTCATCATGGCTTGTTGTTTACGCTGTAGTGTGGCCGGTCCCATTGATCGTGGATCTTCAGGTCCATCATTCAGATCTAGACCAGCTACCATTTGTGCTATTTCACGTTCTTTCTTCATGTCGGGAGGATTAAATTGTAGACTAGCTAAGGAACCATGACTGCGACTACGATGTTCCTGACGTATGGAGTAACTAAAGGCACGCTCATTAAGGTGTCCTTTGCGTCGATAAATACCGGTACCACCGGGTGACTCTGCACCAGAATTGCCTGAATCGTCTAGGCCATTACCCATGGAGGCGGCTAATTTTCGACTTGACATTGCTAAAGGTCGGGGCTCACCAATCATCGATTGAGTCATGACACTTTGCGGCGGTGGTGGGGGTGTGGGGCCACCCATAGCCTGAGCATGGTGATAAGCATAAATCGGTGGTACAATCGGCATACCTACCGGAATGCCTGTGTTTTTTTTATCCTTCTTCTTCTTTTTCATAGAAGTTGATGGTTGCAGAGTGGCGTATTGTTGCGGCATCATAACGGGCATTTGCATGGGTACACCCATATGGTGTGGCGGACCATGAATTATTTGTGGATGCATTTGTGGTGGCATGCCCGGATGATGTCCATGATGAGATGACGGTAAAGGAGGACCTGGCGGAAATCCTCGATGACTTATCGTATGATAATTTCTACCCAAAGGAGGTTGTGGTGGTGGAGGTCCGGGCAGAGCTCCATAAATCATACTACTCGGCCCCGGTCCCATTGGTATACCATGACGTTGCAGAGTTGACGGATGTATTGGTTTCGGCCGTATCAGTGTACCCGATAGACTTTGACTACTTGAGGATTTCGATGATTTCTTATCTTTTTTCTTTTTGCTGCTCTCGTCTTTCATTGGTGGTGGTGGGACATCTATTGGTTGACTAATTTGTCGCAAACGTGCTGGGCGACCTAAAGTCGATGTGTTGCCTGAGTACATATCGTAGGGACTTTCAATTACAATGCTGTCTAGTTGATCTTGTGAACCATTCCATACTTTGTGATTTGAATCGCCATTATACAATGAAGCATCGCCATCATCTACCGCAACATTAAGATCAGCACTGCTGCCATAAACTGAAATTAAAAAAATAAAATAAATAAAAATTATTACAAAATAAAAAATGGAATTTTGAAGAATTTTTTTAACATTAATTCGTTTATTACATGTTTTAGTTACAAATATAAATTGTATTGCAGTAAATAAATAACGTATGTAAACCCGTCACAATTATTATGTTTATACGCATTATTATTTCAAATAGAAATAACTTGCAAATAAAAAATTCACTGTTTATAACTGCATAATTGCAATTTGTCGCGCCGGATGGGAAAAATACAACTATTATCATCGAAAATTTTACGAACATAAAAGGAAGTGGCAATACCGAACGCTGTATTTGCAATCAGTTTCACTAATCACGATTAGTTTTTGTGATTTACTAACTTGCAAATAAAATATTAACTCACAGCTTGCTATATATATATATATATATATATATATATATATATATATATATATATATATATATATGTATATATATATATATATATATATATATATATATATCATATTTTACAGTAATATACAATACTTTGTGTGTATATGATTTCGGGTAATTTATGAATTGATCTATCTGTTTCCGGAAAACTCTGCTATGCTAAACTTAAATTATTTCGATAGCAATATTTAAAACAGTTTATTAGTATATAACTTTTATGTGCAAATATCAAGAACATTTGTATTGGAATTGAAGGACTTTTTTAGTGGGTATTAAAATCCATAAAGCCTTTAGAGTAAATGATTAAAAAAGACTAATGAACTATATCGTTGTTATAAGAATATCAACAAATTGGCTTTGGATACAATTCCAATTGAATAGATACATCAATAGGAAATACATATAGAAACAGATATTAAATTGAGTCTTATTCAAACGATTTTTAAATACTTATAAAATAAAAATTAATTAAATTTACGCAATTCACAACCTCTGTTGTAAGACAAAACAAATTTTATACCCACAATCAAAAAAGATGGGGGGTATATTGGGTTTGTCATTACGAATGCAATCGACCCCATAAAGTATATATATTTTGGATCCTTGTCATTACGAATGCAATCGACCCCATAAAGTATATATATTTTGGATCCTTGTCCGTCCGTCTATGTGTCTGTTGAAACAAGCTGCTGATTGCGGCCACCTAATGGGACCAAATATTGCATAAATATTTCTTTTATATATGGTCGGTTTGGTATTGAAAATGGATAAAATCAGTTATTGAACAATAAAGTTATGGATCAAATACTAAAAAAAATTAGTGTTCATCATACTTTTTCGCAGATATCTCTTAAACAAAAGCATTTATTTATTTCAAGGATCGATATAACTAAAATTGGGCATGATCTGCCTACTTTACAGCACAACTACCACGTAAAGCGAAATTTTAATAGTAAAATAGGTTCGGCCATGCCGAATAAAACATTCTTCTTTGTCCAAACAAAATTTTTAAAAACTAATTCAATACAACGACACAATACAGCTATTGAATTGGGCAATAGACTCATTATAACTTTAGATTACATTGTAATAACGGATAATTTTAATTTAAAAAATACATACATATTTTCCCTGAAATTTATAACTTTTATGTTTATTTTAAAATGTTCAGTTAAGTCAACCTTAATAACTCATATTATTTCGCCACAACAATACAACACCCTATGAATTTGTCCTTCATAATATTGATTTCATTTGAGCACAAAATCAAAATATAAATGGATGATCAGTTTTTACTTATATTCATGCATTAAAACATAGCTATTACTCGTAACAATTGAAATGATTCTATTTCTACAAGTTGTTTGTTTGTTCAGCAATTATATTCAATGAATGTCATCGAATGGATACATAAATATAGAGTTTTAGTTGGTATGCTTAATTTCAATTACTACAAATGTAAACACACTCAAACTCTTAAAGTAACCTTGAGTGTTTCTATCACCTTTCGATTAGCAATGAAAAAAAATCTAAAATAGTAACTAATATTTTTTACAATAACATAATAATAAAAATTTTAC
This sequence comes from Protocalliphora azurea, assembly GCA_932274085.1. Lineage (NCBI taxonomy): Eukaryota > Metazoa > Arthropoda > Insecta > Diptera > Calliphoridae > Protocalliphora > Protocalliphora azurea. Next base: position 69,127,515 of record OW026519.1, read on the forward strand.
TTTTTGTTAAATTTTATAAAAACGTGTTAATACACTTGTGCTATATTTAATTTTGACATACACGTACGTACGACTGAAGACATCATCATATGACCAGTATTCAAATCATCAATGACATTTCAAAGTACCAACAATATTTCAGTGGAATATGGCTAGGTGACATCCTCGTTTAAAAAAGTCAATCAAAACACACACGCGCGATTAGATGTGCATAAAAATAATTTTATTGTTATTATTTATTTTTATGAGTATTTATGAATTCGTAACATGTCATCAACAAATAACTAAGAAATTGTTTTGTATTTCAAAACTAATTTCAAATTCTCAAGTTTATGAATTTGTATTTTATATACCTATTATTTTTGAAAATATTGGTCTAATATTAAATGTTTAAATTATTTTAGCCACTGTTTAAGGTTTTACTGACCTTTTTCAAAATTTTTGGATTATTTATTCAAAAAATATTTACACCAAATTTGGTGCTGCAGTTAGATTCAATGCTAAAACGTGTTACCAATTTTACCTGCCCGACATGTTATTCATTTAATCATTATTGCATTAGTTACACTAAAACAACTTAATAGAAATGTTATTAATAATAATGGTTATAATCGTAATAATAATTACATATACATAATAAATAAAAGTGGGAAAAAACAACGCAATAGACATGCTGAAAAAAAGTTTTACTTTGTGAATAATATTTTACATTTTAGTGGTGGCCAGTATTAACGGTTTATTTTTTGAACTTTTTAACAGTTGCCATCTATTTATTAAGTTTCTCAAATGAAATTATGTTCTAATATTTCGAGTCAAATAATAGGGCAAATCACAGTTGTTAAAATTGTTGGTAATTATATTTTTAAATGGTACAATGCTATGAAAAATAACTATTGTTAAAAGTATTTTTATTCAAAACTTAGTTTATGAAAATGTTTAGAAGTTTTATTGGCGAACAATCTTTTAATATACATAGTTTGAAAGCGAGGTCGTTTCATTTTGAAAATGGATATCGTAAACCTTTTTTCAATGATCTAACGATAATTTACTCATTCTCTTAAAAAATTTAAATTCACAAATATAAAATTTAAAACTAAAAATTCAAACCGAAAAATGTATTCAGAAATTTTGCGGTTTGAAATTTCTAATCAGGAAGCATCGAAAAATTACTATTTTTTTAATTTATATGCTTAGAACTTTAATATCATGTGTATCTAAATTGATTGAGCAATCCCTTGCAGCAGAATTAGTATTATATTGTGTTATTTTTCTATATACAAATGAAACAAAGTAATTCTTTAATGACACTATGCGGCAAACTTTGGTTCATCAAATATTGCTCAAATCGCAAAGTTAATTTGATTTTATGGAGTACTTTTTATTATGTGTGAAAATAAAAAAAATTTAAATCAGTAAATGTCATTTTGAATTGTTTGCAATGTATGTGTATTCACATTATTTAACGGATTGCCACGCTCACTTTTTGTTTCTATGGGCTAAAATATAAGTTGGATGCCACGCCAAGTTTTTAGCCCACTTTCAGTAAAAATAAATTTTGCTACTTTCTAAACTACTAAGCAATTCACATAAAATTTGGCATACAAGCGTAAAGAAAAAATACTGCATATTTGTACCAGTCATCAAAATTTGATTAAATTGTGGATGTGGCATTCGGTAATACTTGCTTCAAGGATATACATATGCTCCAAAATTAATTTTAATCGGTTCAGTAGTTTAAGCATAAGTTCAAGTTAAACAAGTAAGAAAGATATATTCGGTCAAGCCCGACTATATGATACCATTGTTTATGTTCATCAAAATTCGTGGAGAGGTCTTATATTATACGTTTGACAATTGTGGACCGATACTTTTACTAAGTGTAAAAGAAAATATACGAATACAGAATATCACGTTAATACTAACATTTATATGAATTTAAGAAATTTAGGGTGATTCCCGAAAGTGAGCTTATATGGAGCTATGGTAAATTATGGAGCGATCCTCATAAAATTTGCAACTGTGATTTCTGCTTATATAAAACTTATTTGTGTCGAATATAAACTTGATACTAACGTTTGTATGTGTTTTATACAAGTTAAAGTGATTTTCAGAAGAGGGGTTCATATAGGAGCTATGGTCAATTATGGACCTATCTTCATGTAATTTGGCACAAAGATAGATACTTATACAAAACTTCCTTGCACTGAATTTTATTGAAATATTGCTGTATTTAAGGCATTTATGATCGTTAAACCTTTGTATTGGGGCTAGGTGAAATAATGGACCGATCATAATCAATTGCATTAGCCTTCGTCCTTGGCCAAAATAATTATTCGAGTCAAATTTCATAAAGTTATCTTTAAAAATACAAACTGTTCTTTGTTCATAAAGTATTCTGAGTCGAACAGTATACTTTAAAGTGGGGTTCCAAAGATTTTTTCTGTGCGTTACAAACATCAGCACAAACGCATAATACCTATGCTGGTGTCGGGTATAATAAATGAAAGAATTTTCTAACAAAAATGGATTAAATAATTTAATTTATGTGTAGAAGAGCAAAACTATTTACTTACCAATCTTTATTTAAAAAAATACATAAAATTTCGCTCTATTTTTACAATCTTTTTTACAAATATAAAATTTATTGTAATTGTAAAAAACTGCAAACATAAAAAATTTCTCTCTTAGATTTTATATTATTTTTTTTTTTTCTCTCCTACAAATTTTTCTAGTATATAAAAGTTTTTGAATAAAATTTTATACAAATTCATAAAAATCTAAGATATGTTAAACTGTATATGACGAATTAAAAAAATTTTGAAAAATTTTTTCAAAGATGATCGGCTATTAAAATTTAAATTTTAGACATATTTTGGGATATTTTGCTGAAAAAACAACAAATGAATATCAATACTGGTTTGAAAAATATAGCGTTCATATTGTTTAGAATACGAAGATGATCGGCTATTAACACTACCATGACACGAAGTTTATAACAAACAACGTCTTAGAAACGAGAGTTTCATTCAGTCGCTTGTTAGCAACAAAGCAAGTTTTTAGCGCTGTTTTTCAAAAAATGGTACACTGATAAGATTTAACCAAAAACATAAATTATGAATTTGCGTATATTTATTTGTTTAAGTTCAAAAAAAAAAAAAAAATTAAATTAAATTTTTTCATCTATAAAAAGATTTTATTTTAAATAAAAATGTGTTATTTTATTTTTGTAACACGAATCATTTTTTATGTTATTTATTTTTTTGTGTGTTTATGAGCACAAACGAATTCTTTTATTAATTTATTCGATTTTAATATTTCAGCTCACATGCGCATTCTCAATTATAAGAAATTTATAAGAATTTCTTACAGTGCAAATTAACCAATTTATTACCTTAAATAATAGTAGGTAGTTCACACTTAGCGACAGTACCACTCAGAGTACGTCTTAATAAAAGAGCGAAAGAGTGCGCGTGAACTTAGCCAGCTATGAAATTTACATCCCCAGTATAAAGTGTGTTCTCAATTCTCCTAGCCCTGTTTTAAACCTTACTACTCATTATAATATTCCTTACAAAAAGCGAGATTTATGTGTTTTTAAAAAGTGAATTTTGGCAAAAATTGAAGCATGTATCTTATTTAGTGATAAGTTTAAATCGAGAATAGTTTTTATTATTTCAAAATTCGAATTGTAATGCAAAATATGTGGGGCTGATTTTTGAGGTTAAGAACATCTTTTTTAATCCATACAATTATAAGTCCTTAAAATATTTTGACATCAACTGAATTTTAGTATTAGCAAATAAATTGCTCTCATTTGACATCAATATTTAGCTTCGAGATAGCTGTCAGCAAACGAAATGTATTTGGAGAATAATGACGCTGTTACCGGTAAAAATGATATTTCTTAATCTTTTATTTATTTATTTATTTCTTCTCATTAACAAGTTCTACCATTAAGATGATTCTTTTCGATGATCTAAAATCATATCTGCTCTTAAAACAATGTGGAATAAAATTTTAAAATTTGGTGGAAATTTTAAAAAGTGCATTAAATTTGTGCATTTTAAAATTTTTTAATGTCCCTTTAACTCAGAAGTTTCAATTATTAAATATTCTGTTTACGTGATAGTTGGGAAAATTCTATAAAAGCAGTATTTTTCCATAGCGAAGAACGTACATTATACTAATATTTACGCCAATTAGATGGAAGTTCGTTATGGTGCTATCCCATACCTGGTTTCCTGACATTACCACAAATTGTAGAGACCATTTTGTATTTAAAATTCTTATTTTCTATGAAAAAAAATATTTGCGAATATAAAAAACCAATAATGCGGGAATTTATGCAGGACAATGACTCAATAACAGTGGACTGAGTTAAAGAAGGGAAGGAATGCGGGTTAGAAAATAAAGACCGCTCATTTACCCATAATTTAAAATATAAATGAACATGACGCACGCTTTTTCACTGAGAAGTTGTAGGTTATATAAAAGAAAAACTCCGTTTCTATTATCTTTTTCACCCTGTATATATGTACATATTTTTTGCAAAACTACTAGTATAAATACGTTAATTTACTAAAAATACGGCCAGACTAATCAAATATTTGAAGAAATTTGAATAAGAAGCTAACATTTTCTAACATAATTCTCGCAAAGGCAAAAATTTTTTTGTAAAACAAGTGGTCAAGCAATTTTGATCAAATATTTGACCATAGCATAAGCATTAATGTTTTTATAAAAGATTTTAAAAACTGTGAAACTCCTAAATATATTTAAGTTTGTTTTGTTGTGAAAACCCAACAACCAAATGTTAATATCACAACGATATCATCTCGGGGATAAAGAGGCCGACAATGATATAATTTACAAAATGATAAAAGTTTCTTTCTAAAAGGTACACTCGAAAATGATATCATAATTTTTGAAATTAACGATATTACTAATGATATCGTTGAATTTAAGTGGCGATAATTTAGCAATATATTCCAGGATATATACATACCAAGATTGGTTGAATATATAATATTCTAACTATTTTATCAAAAAATGAAAAGAGACAATAATCAACTAAAGTTCTACTTCAAATAATTCTATATGTAATACGAAACTTCAGATATCCGAAAACAGTCCAAACAGTAAAATCCAAGCTGATATTGATTCCTTTACCTTATTCTCTTTAATTTTTTGCAATTCCACCAAATTATGATATAAAAATATAATTTTCAAAGTATAAAGCATGACATAAAATATTTTTTTCTGCAAAAATTTCCAACTTGTTTAAATTTTTCTAAAAGTGTTTGGTTTTTTACTAAGGAAAAAAAATCTATATTTTATCATATAATTTTAAAATTATGATATCATTAATGATACTGCATCGTTTATTTGTTTGTTGGGAAACTACAATTTTACGAATATGCTGATCTGTTTTCTTATTTTTTTTATTTTTAACATTTTTTGTAGTAAATTTTATTATTTATTTGTTGCCTTCTTTTAACTCTTTCATTAGAAAAAAAAAATATTTACTGTTTTTTTTTGTCTTCATTTCTTTTGGGGTGTAATAACCTTAACTATTTGTACCAACAATAATAAGCATAATAATTTTTTAATGAAATATTCGTACCTAAAATTAATTCAAATGCTGTTGGTAATAATGAAGATGGTGAGTGAGCTTGATGACGATTTTGTTTAAGTAGTTGGTTGGTCTTTATGATTGTCGTTATTGTTTAATGTGTGTTTTTGTTTGTTGAAAAATATTTTTACTGTCAATTGCAAAAAAAGTTCTTGGTGAAAAAAGTGTAAGTTTTAAAAGTGCCCGTTTTGCTCTGTTTGGTTTAAAAATTCTAGCTCTTACTTATGTACATTAGGGGTATAACTTTTTGCAATTTTTGCGAATATTAAAATTCACAGACCATAGCGTTATAGGCCATGAAAAATATTAAGAAACGCGACATTAAATTTTCGTGATTGTTAAAAAGTTTTCGCAGCAAACGCGTTGAAGTCTTGAATTTAAGATTTTTTAAATTTTCTCATATAATGCATTATTTATATTAAAAAGAAGATTTTATTGTCTCATTACTGTTATTGTCCTGAATAAAATCTTTTTTTTTTCAAAAAAAAAAAAAAAAGATAACAGCGCATTTTTTCTTGTTTTTGCAAAAATTCATATTTGTTTTTATAATTTTTAAGCTTTTTTTTATTCGTTAAATGTAATGTTAAATGAATGTCTTTGTCAAAATTAATATTAAAATGCGTTTTAAATTAATTTTCTATTGTATTTGGCGGATAAAAAATCGAGATTACTTAAATTGAACAAAAATTTTCGCCTGCAGCGTTTCATTCTATAAATCAGATATAACTTAACTTACGAGTATTTTACTGACTTACTTAGTCAATTATTATAATTATTTTTTAATAACCTTCATTAACCATAGAAACTATCTATGAATATAATTTGAAAAAAATATATAAAATCGAAAAAGGAATTATAATTCAAAAATTACGAAAAATCACTTCAAAGCATTTGGTTGTTTTTCATATGGAATATAACCCAAATTTATATAAGAATTTTGTGGGTGATTTTTCATTGGATCATTTTGTTGGCAGCAGTTCAGTGTTTTTTTTAAAAACTTATTACATATCTTAAAAATTTAAAACTTATGAGAATAAATAAATAAAATTAATATATATATATATATATATATATATATATATATATATATATATATATATATATATATATATAACTATCAGTTTTTTTTGGCCTTATTTTTTTGGATATTTAGGCTTTTCTGACTTTTTTTAAAGTCCAATTTAGCCTCTTTTTTTCTTACCTCCTGGCAACACTGGTACTGAGCACAATATTTAGTATAGTGCCAATTTTTATTACCAGTATGAAAAATTTAAACTTTTTTATATTAAAACAAAAAACTAATTTAAAGAAAAAAATTTCGAATGATTTTAGAAATTGCTTTCGGTGCGGAAGGTTTTTCATCGAAATAACTTTTGAAAACGGTTTTTAGTATCAGTACAATTGGACAATGTTTTTTTATTATTTTTTTCATGTAGAAAAAAGCTTATACCCCAAAAGTACATGAATTGTTTGTACTTGAAAAATTTGTAAAATAACTACAAGTAATAGAAAAAATCATAATAGCTAAATACCCACCTAATTACAATAAATTATATAAACTTTTTGTAAAAGTTAAAAATTCATATGAATTTTGGACTTTATTTGCTTAAATTTAATTAAGTAGTTATAAAAACTTAATGATGAGGCGATCAAAATACATATAGTTTCATAGAGTAAGTATAAAATGAAATAAACAAGTCCTAAGGAAATTTCCATTTGCAACTTATTTTCAAAATATTATCAATAATATTAGAGATTATTTTAATATTATTTTCAATAATATTAGAGACCTAATATTTGCATAAGGAATTTATGAACAGAACATCTCCAAAAGTGAAATGACTGTTTTCTTAACTTCCTCCTATATCAAAATACAATTCCAAAGCTTAATTTGCTAAAATAAAGCAAGATTTGTTAAAATAAGATCTTTTTCACTAGTCCATGTCTACAAGCACATAGAAACAAACACATTTTCCGCTTCAGTCATTTTGTAATACAAATTAAAGGTGTAATATTTAAAGCAATTATAACAAATGAATTGCATAACTTGCAACAAAACGAAAATTTCAAAAAAGTGGTAAATTGTAAATTTGAGGCATGTATTCATAAATATGCATCTTTGTGTATGTGTGTTTTGGCAAAATATTGAAAATGATGGAAGTATAAATGAAGTACATATGTATAAACAAAATTTATTAAGGAGAGCATGCGTGCGTGAATAATAAATTTCCGTGTTAAGTTTGTGAGGGTAAATTATGCGCTTGCAGTTTCTAACTGATTTCTTTGTAATTTGAGGGTGCAGCGCCAATTCATCTTTTGGCGGGTTCATCACGTAATTATTTTTAAACATTGCGAAAATAAATTTGTGTATGAACTTAATCTTAAAAAACAAAATAAACACAAACATAAAATATATCTAATAATGTGGCGTGTTTTTGATAGACGGAAAAGATAGATAGATAAATAAATAACTTATTATTTTTTTTAAGCAGGTTTGAAAAAATCATCCTAACCCGTCTATTTTTTTATTTGTCATATTGAATAATATTTCCATTTAATTTGCGTAATAATAACAATGATCGAAGTAAATGCAAAATGTACTAATTACACAAATGAATTTTCTCAATATTTATTTTCCTTTTAACTGTGGATATACTTATATACATAAATATGTATATAAAGAAGACATAGTCCAGTGTTGCCAGTTTAGCCTTCATAAGGCTAAATCGAGCCTTTTTATATTGCTTTTATCCTCAAAATTTTCCAGCTTTTTTCTGGTCTTTTTTGATTTTTAAGATTGTCTTAAAAAGGCTAAAATGTTAAAATTCCAACTACGAAGAAATTAAATTTTTATTTGATACTACTAATATTATTTTTAAAGAATCATCCATTAAGCATTTATGCGTATTTACTCGCACAAAAAATCTAGATTTTTTATAGACTTTTTAATCTTCTACTATTATTATTGTTTATATTATAGTTTATAATTTTTGTAAATTATATAAAAATATGAATTATAATGTTCTAATGCGCTATTAAATGGTCCGAAATTTACTTAATTTGTTCTCAAATATGTGGAAAAAATTTAGTAAATATTAACAATACAATTGTTTAATCGTACAAACCTATAGTTAAATGATAATTCATTGAATGGTAAAAATATTTTTATTAATATTACAAAATCGTTATTAAAAAAAAAAATTTTAACTGCTAACAATTTTAGGTAACAAAAATAGTTTTTAATTTACAAATAAAAAAAAAAAAAAAAAATAAATAAATAAAAAAATATTGCATTTACGATTTTGGTTTTTAATAAAATAATTTAATTGTTTTTAATTTTTTTCAGTGATATGAAATATAACCCAAAATTGTATGGAAATTTTTTTGTGAGTTTTTATTTTGCTGACAGCCTTTATATGTTTAATTTAAAAATAAATTAATTATAATTATAAGATCTTTAAAAACTATCAAAAACCAATAAGAACGATAAAAATAAGGTTTTTGTTTAAATTAAAAAAAAAAAAACTTATTTCTGAATATTTTGCCTTTTTCTGACCTTTTTTAGAATTCAATTTAATTTCTTTTTTTCTTACCTCCTGGCAACACTGGTACAGTTTTATATGATGTGTACAATAAATGGATACATATGTATGATTAATAGACTGCTCCAAAAAATGCATACTTTCGAATTTTGGCCGTAACTCATCCTTAGTTATTCCTTTTTATGTAAAAATATAGCGTGCAAAATATTAGAGTGATCGGATATCGACCCTGAATTTTGTAGGATGCATTTGTATAAGAAAATTTTGATTTTTTACAGTTTTGTTTTGAAATTTGCTATTATCAACTCCTTTTTGCAATTTAATATAAATAAACCGTAATCAGACAAGATAAAAAAGTTAAAATGGGTTGGAAAATATTCGAATATTTCGAACACTTGTGTAAGCAATGTACGGAAAAATTGTTATTTTTTTTAATAAAAAAAGCTCTGAATCCAGCAGGATAATATAATACCCTTTTTATGCTTTATTTAAAAACGTTGAGTTTTATTATGGGTGTTTAAATTTTTTTCAAAGTTTTGTTAAAAAAATTTCAAAAAAATTTGGAAAAAACTATGCTGTTTTGTAGATAGCAAAACAGAAATTAAAAAAAAAATAGATAGAAAGGAGAAGATAGATAATTATGTCTATATTGCGGTAGGAGCAGAATGTCAAAATGAAAGAAATGAGCACAAAAGAAAATTATTCATACGTTTTGCAATATCTCAATATTAAGCTAAAAGCGCTCAGAAAGATGAACAATTCACTTCGCTCAGTTGAGTTAATCATTCAATTGAACTAGTTCGGTCATGAACTACATAACTCTGTTTTGTATATCTCTCAACCTCTGTTAAATCTCGATTGAACATCACAAAAAAAGGATGTTCTTTCAATGAAGTTATTAAGTTATTAATGAAGCTATTTATATTAAATTTGGCGCAGATACAGCTTGCGTTGTAGAATGTTATATATTACGTTGGATATTGATCGTATGCCATGCCCATATTTACACTCACCTTTTAAAACTCTCAAAAGGATGAACCTATTACAGTGAGAGCCCTCAAATTTCTTGGGAACATTTATCATATCATATCGCATTGAAGAAATAAAAATAGGACGGATAGGTCCAGGACGAGAAGAAAATATAAGTTTTCTCATTTAAAGGACTATTACAGTGAAAATCTTAAAAAATGTATTCTTAAAGCTATTTAACATAAAATGTTTTTCATAATCATTCAATAATAAAGGCTTATTATTTAACCAAGTTAAAAATACTCCTCTTACTGCGGATTGGATTTACTGACAAAACATATATACGTCTCATGGAATCAAGGTTGGTATAATGGGTTCGAAAATATTTTATTTTTAAAGGAGTATAATTAATTAATAGAACCTTTTACTAAATTAATAACAAATGAAATATTCATATATTTTCTCCTACTTTCAAGTGTAGGAAAATCAATCAGCTGTTACCGACTTTTATATGACAGTAAATTAATATTAGGATTCCATGAAAGATTACGAAGACAAAATAAGAGAATTTGTTTCTGGACCGATTCAATTTTCTTTCTATGAACTTTGTATTGAAGATCCCAGACCATGGAAGCATATTCCAGGTTTGGTCTTACGAAAGGTGTGAATAATTGCTTTGAAACGTAAGAAACATTAAATTCTCTCCTCAGTGCATGAGGAAACCTAGAACTCCCTTTGCATTGTTAACTATTTGTGAAACGTGGGAATTAAAGGATAGTTTACAATCAAGCAATACATCAAGATCAAGAAATTCGTCTACTAGATCAAGTTTATATTAAATTATTGTGTATTTACAGAGTACTGGACAGATCCATTAGATTCATCATACACCAATCATAGATTTTCAAGACCTGGTCAGAGTAAGGAATATTGATAGGAATAGTTAAAGCTATGGAACAGCTTTACATCATCAAAATACATTAATATTGCAGAATTCATAATACATGCTGGTAAATCATTTATAAATATTAGGAATAATAAGGGGCAGGATTGGTTTTTGATGTACATTCTCCAAATAATACACATTGGTATCAATTTTTATGTTATAATGAAATCCATTTAAGGAAAACAGAAAAAATTCTATTTTATCAAATTTGAAAAATAGGAGATCGTGACTTATTATGTCTGTTTGCAAACCGGAATCAAATACATTTATATCGGAGGTTGTGAATTCCAAAAGGTTAGTAGTAGTGGAACATCCTTTTCTAAATCTATGCTGAAATCGGGAAAGATAACAAACAACTTGATGCGAAAGGATTTCAGTAACTATTTTTTCGAAAAGTTTTGGAGTAACACTTAATTTGGCCATACCTCTATAATTTGAAATGTTGGATTTAAACAAAGATATAATGTAAGATTTTTTTCCAAACTTCAGCAAAATAACCACTAAATATTGATATGTTGAATAAATACGTTATTGCAGATATAAGAGAACGTAAACATTTTATAAGAACACAGATTGGAACACCGTCAGGATTACATTTATTAGAAAATTTTAGATCTTGTGCAGCTGTCATTACCATCGATTCATCTAACGTTGAACAATTTATTAGGGTTACATCAAGAATTGGATATGGATAATTGGAAAGCTGATGTAAGTCTTTATCAGAATAGGCGGATGAGAAGAAAGCAGCAAACATATCGCAAATATATGCATCGTATGAGGATTCTTTATCCCCAAATTTCATCATGCATGGAGACTCGGCGCTTAGAATTTGCAAACTGGTAAAAATATTTTGGATTATTTTTAAAGTTGCTTTTCATCTTAAAAAGATAAATATTGCAACATTGGATATTTTCTGAATTGTAAACTGATCTGGATATGGGATATCTCATATAATCAATATATAAACTGGATTTTTTGTATTTTCTATTATTTTTGTTTTTCAAATTTTTCAAGCTATTGAATTGCTTTGTACTCCAAGACGGTCCTTGTGCAATTCTTTTTCTCATCATTGGAATTGATTTCTTAAAACATTTAAATAAGCCATATAATTTATTCAAAATGATTTCATTCTTTATTGTAAGGAATATATTCAAACCAAATTTCAAAACAAATTAGGTGGTTTAATTTGGAGTAATCAGCTTTGCTAAAATCAAAAACCATCTCATAATTTACATTGGATTGTAATGATAGTTTTGTTTTGATATATATGCTTATTTCAAGAGTGCGGTAAAAGCTAGTAAATAACAAATTTAATACTTTGGAATTTTACAAAAGTTCGCACATATTTAAGGAAGATATAATCACTTTCGGTGCAGAACAAATATTTTATAAATGTAAGACAATATTAAATTAAAAAGGGTGTGGAGGAGAATTTATGGACCTATTTGACTGATTTAAAAAAATGAAATTTGAGAAAAATATTTGTGATAGATTTATACAATAATGAGACTCATAGCTCATAGGAGCTTCAAAAATCTAATAACACCTTTTGGCCTATAACTCGGTTAATACTGGATCTATTTAGTTAATTTTTTCAACACAATTCTTTAAACAATTTACGATTTTTCTGTGAAAGAACGAAGTCTCTAGGTTACATAGGTGTTTCAAAAAGTTGAAAAAATATGACTTAGTTTATTGTTGTTATTGTTTTTCAGTACCCATAAAAACAACAACTATAAAGGAAGCAGACATTAAATAAATAAAAAAAAACCGATTTACCAATAACTCGGTTGTTTATGAACGGATTTGGTTGATTTAAAAAATCGAAATTCAAGAAAAATATTTATAATTGATTCATACAAGAAGAAAGTCTGTATTTTATTTAGGACTTGAATATCGGTCAAAAATTCATTTTGACCGTATTCCCTGCGACTAATGAACCGACCGAGTTCTTCAGCAGAAAACTTCAGAAAAAATTTCCGATTTTGTTTTGCAAAAAGAAAGTCCCTAGCTTATATAGGGGTTTCATTAAATCGAAAATCGTTTTGAAAAACCGGTTTTTTATCTTCGCTAGGTTTGAACTGATTTTACCGAGTTTTAATAGAAAAGTTCTGGAAAAAATTTCTGAAATTTTGATATATACTCGTATCATATATTTATGTTATCGGGAGGCTTCACAAACACTATTTAAACCATTTTTCAAACCTCAAAAAACCGGTATTTTACGCATATTAACCAATCGATTGATATGAAATATCAACTTTTCTACACTCCGATGAAAATTGTGAAATTGCAAATGGAATGACAAACTTATATGAAGGGTATAAAAAAGTGAAAAAATCATAATTTTCCCATATAAATGTACTCTACAAACTTCAGGGTCGATGCGACACATATTAGCGACATCCGATCACTCTAATATTTTTCACATTATATTTTTACATAATAAAGAACAATCCTAGGAGGAGTTACAGTCGAAAATCGAAAGTCGGCTTTTATTGGAGCAATCTAATGTATAAGCATGTATACAATAAATTAATAGTGACCAACATGCAATCATTTTATGCACTAGAACTAGTATAGACAAACAGACGGACATACATTTAAACAAAATTGCTACGTATTTTGCAAAACAGTTTAACTTTTGGTTTTAAATTTTGCTGCGCATTGTTGAATTCGAAAGAAAAAATGATACGAATGCATGTGTAAGAATATATTTTGTTTGTAAATGTGTATGCACTTGTAGTTAATAGAAATTTATTTTAAATTCAAAATCAAGACAGAATTTAAAGGAATTTATAGAATTTTAAGAAATAATTCTTCTAAAATTATGAAACAAGTTCCACAAGTAAGGCATAGAATACAACTAGAAGTTTATATAAGAGACAAAAACCTAATTCAGTTTTCAAAAACCTAATTCATGCAACAACAGAATACATGTTGTCACATATGTTTTGTTTTTGTGTTTTCAAAAAAATTAGTAAATTTTTGTAAAATTTAGTTTGAACTGTCTCTCATCTGTTAGAATGAGTATACCAAGTTTATTTGAAAACGCCCTCTCTGATGTTAGGCAGGAACTTTTGTGTCCTTATATCCCATAGAAATTATGATTGGATCATTCTTGGCGGCATAATATCGCAGACCAAGATTGTTTCACCGATAGTTCCAAAAAAATTGTCGGAGAAAATAATGCTGGTGTGTTTGGTTCCAATTTTTAGAGGGTATTTCCCATGAGAAAATATCCTTCGATTTTCCAGGCCGAGATTTACGTCATCTTCACTTGAGTTAGAGAGTATTTAAAAAGAAAATTGAAGGGTTTAAGTATATAAGTGATGTCGGACAGCCAGGCGGCCTTGACGGCTTACGTAGCTTCAACGTATCTTCAGAAATGTTGAAACTTATCAGTGTAAATTCTATATGATATACGATGTTACTTCAGCTCATAGGATAAAGTTTCTAGGGAAAACCATAGTACATATATCCAAAAGAGGCATTTGTTCTCTCACAAACTACTATTAACTTTTATTTGTGTGATTTAAAAACAAATAAAAACAAATAGTTAAGCATTTCATTGAATTGTGGAATTTTGTATTAAAATTAAATATTTTGACATTGCATGTTTATTTATTTTTTACACAAAAAACAAAAAATATATATGAGGAATTTAAAATATTTTCGAAATTCTTTGAAACCGACTATACGTCTCTTGTTTTTCCAAAGATTGTTTTAAAAACAAGCAAAATTTTGATAGATCTTAATAAGTAAGAAATCCAAAATTTTAAGTAATTCCTCTAAAATCTCAAAGATCTACATTCACTTAAAGCTAAAAAATAAAAAAATAAAATGGGTTATTTGCACTTACAATTTACATCTTTACATCTACTCAAGTTGATTAACGATTTTTGAAATTTCGCAGTTTTTTTTTTGATAGCATAAATAAAATTAACTTTAAAGTACAAAATTTAAAATACGAAGTAACTTTCTACAGTTTGAGGTATGTATGTATATATCGTTGATGTCAGAGCATGGGATAGTATTATCATATTATTATTCCATCTTATCATGTATTAATAAAAATTATTGTTATTTTTATAAAATTTTTATTGAGAAATTTTATATAATATATATATTTATATATATATATATATATATATATATATATATATATATATATATATATATATATATATATATATATATATTTATTATTTGATTAAATCTATGGATATGAATCCTTACAGACTACTATATATTACAAGATTTTATATAAAGGAATTATTAACGAAAAAAAAAATTTGTTAAGACATATTAAGTATTTAAAAACACGATAATATTGCGTTTAATTACATTTACATTAATAGAAAAATCGATTAAGCTATACAATTTTTGCATATTCTCCTCAAAGGATCAGCATAATTTGTTTGAACAACAGGAAGGTGCAGAGGTATTAGGTGTCGGGTAAAACGTCGTGGAATATTAAAACTTATGTTATGAAGAAGGAAGTCGGAGAGGACATCGCCATTAATCAAATTAATCAAAAATGCCACATTTAGTATAGTCCTTCGGCTTTTTAAGGTAGGTAGTTTAATTAATGATAACCTCGCAGTATACGAAGGAAGATTCCCAGAATAACGACCAAATGAGCTCCTCAGGCAGAATAAGAGAAACTGCTTTTGAACAGATTCTAATCGGTCTATGTGCATATTAATTTGAGGATCCCAAACAATAGATCCATACTCCAAAATTGGTCTTACTAGGGATGTGTATAGTTGTTTCGTAACATTTGGATTTGTAAACTCTTTAGACCGTCGTTTAATATAAGGAAGCACACCACGATCTTTATTTATCGTCATTGCAATATGCTCGCAGAAATCTAACTTAGGATTAAGTAGAATACCAAGATCCAGAAATTCTCCAACTAACTCTAGTTGATACCCGTCCAGGAAATGGTGTAGCATTGAACTGCAATTTCTAGAAAATCGCATGTGCTTGCATTTTTTTAAGTTTAGCTCCATTTGGTTATATTTACACCATGCGTAAAAGCTATTTAAATCCTGCTGCAAATACGCCCCATCTGAAGATAATTTGTAGCTGAGAAACATCTTAACATCATCAGCGTACATTAAAGCATTACGATGCTTCATTACAAGCGGCAAATCGTTTATGAAGAGCGAAAATAGCAAAGGGCCTAGGAGACTTCCTTGGGGGATATCGGAGCTAACAAAAATTTCTTTGGAGATGGTATTATCAAAAAGAACACACTGTGTCCTGCAGGTTAGATATGACCGTAACCAGCACAAAGCGTTGATAGTAAACGCTAATAAATTCAGCTTAGTGAGAGAAATAGGTTATGGTTGATTTTATCAAAAGCTTTGCTGAAGTCAGTATAAATAATGTCCATAAGTTGGCCATCCTGAAAAGCTCGATTTATTAGAGTTGTTAGTTGTAAAATATTTGTTACTACAGAACAACCTTTCCTGAAACCATGCTGGTATAGTGATAGCATTGAGAATCACTGTGGCTGAGAGAGTCTGTTAAGCATTTTTCAAAAAGTTTAGGAATCGCACTCAATTTTGCAATGCCTCTATAATTCGTTATGTCCGACTTGTTTCCTGATTTAAATATCGGTATGATAAAGGATTTCCTCTTAACTTGGGGAAAATATCCGCATTTTAATGACACATTAAACATAATAGCCAAAGGAGTGGCCAAGGCATGAGCACAATTTTTTAAAACGCAAGATGGGATGCCATCAGGTCCACTACTCAATGATGTTTTTATTGTTTTTAAAGATAAAACAACCTGAGAAGTATCAATAGAAGAAAATGATATTGCCTGATGTTCCATCAGAGAAAACGGGTATTTAGTTGATGTATCGTACTGCTGCTTGGAATATGTTGTTGCAAAAAAATCGGCAAACATATTGCTTTTGATTAAATTAATATTAGATTTATTAATTAAATACTTCATAACTCTTGGATAGCCAGTAAATTTTCTTTTCGAATTTACAAAATTATAAAATGATTTTGGGTCACATTTAAAGTTCCTTTTTATTTTATATATATGCTATTTTATATATATATATATATATATATATATATATATATATATATATATATATATACATATACATATATATTATATATATATATATATATATATAGATATATATAGATATACATATATATACAATAATAATAATATTTATATATTATTAGTTATATTCAAATATTTAGTGGTTGTAGAAGTAATGATATGTTTCATATTAATAAAATTTTATTTCTTGTAAAAATATTTAAAAACATATAATTTCTGCAGTCAATCATATTACAATTATTATTTCATAACCTCAAAAGAATCCTTACATACTTCACATTATAGTTCGAATTTTAAAATAATAAAAATTATTTTTGATGTAAATTCATTACTTAATAAGATACATGTTTAAAATTTTCAGAAAATTCACTTTATAAAAAAGCTAAATTAAGCTCTTTGTAAGGAATATTGTCATCAGAGGTAAGACTATTTTTTTAAATCAGTACTAATATTCACTTGATTTTCTTTTTTAGCGAAGTATCCAAAACTACGTCTATTATTACAAATACTTTTTTGAGATATTATGCAGAAAATAATTTTTTTTGTTTTCGGTGCACTTTAATAAATATTAAAGACGCATTAATAGTTTTAATATGTGTTGATGGGGTTCTAGAAGTTCTATAAAATTGTGTTCTTTTGGTTTCGATAAAGTAAAACCTATATTTTTAAGACATTTTTGAAAGGTTTAACTTTAAGCCTGCACAACTTTTGCGCGCATTCTTAAAAATGATTAATGCGAATGGATTTCGTATGTATACATATTGGTTAATAAAATCCCGAATTGACGTTCGTGCCAGAAGAAAAAAAATATTTAAAATATTTTTACTCAAAATTTTTTAAATTTCTGATAAAAAGAAAAAAAGAATTTCTAAGCTAATAACTGCATGTTCGCATGAATCTAAATTGGCTGAAAAATTCCGTGCTGCAGAATCGGTGTTGTTACTTAATAACTCCTTTTCCACACACAGTAGTGAAAAAAATGTTTTTGAGGAATAAACTCTTTGACATTTCTGAGTGCACTGATGTGAATATTTTGGATGCACAATTGCATGTGGTGATTTACTTTTAAGAAGAGGATTGTTGTGTTTTTGTTTTAATTTTTTATGAAATTTTGTTCATTAAAAAACAAACATGTTCGAAATCTCTAAGAGTGTATTTAAGTATGTATTTATGAACAACATACATACATACATACATACATACATACATACATACATACATACATACACTCATACACATACACACATGTATAAAATATATGCAACCAGAAGTATTCAATTGATTTTTGTTTTTGGCATTAAAAGGAGTGGCGTTTGTTATTATTATTGTTTGCTACAAATGTCGGTTAAAAATGAAAAATAAACTGCAACAGCAATAACAACAACAAAATCTAACTCAAGAAAAATATTTTACTGAATGAAACCTGATTTCCATTTTTAGCAAATATTTTGTGCTAAAATGTTTGTTAAAATACAACAACATAACACAATAACTGAAAATATGTACATACCTAGATATATAAATTTATCAAAGGAATTTAACAAAAGTTGCTTGCTACATAGATATTTTTTTGTTATTGCAGTTGTTTTGTTATCGTTGTTGGCCAGACAATAAACACACAACTTAAAGCCAAAATAAAAAATAAAGTTGATAATGTCAAATATTTGCAGCTGCACAAACTTGAAAACATTGTAAATAAATTTTAATTATATTTAACAATATACATATAAACAAAAGAAAGAGAAACAAGTTTTAAATTTTCTTCGTTTTATTTTTCATAAATGGGTCACCAAAAGTATTAAAATATTTTAAGATACATAAATACATTTGGGTTAAACTAATTTAGTTTTTAATGGTTATGGTTAATACTTGAAAGTTAGGAAAAAATTACCAATATTTTCTAGGAAAATTTTATTCTTTTCTAAAAAATATTTGGCGAGGGAACATGCGATGGAAAAAATACAAATTTTGCTGCAATTGGCTAAGAATTAAAAAAAATCCTTATCGATCTTATAATATTAAGGTTCTTAATGGATAAATATAATATTTGAAATTTTTTTTGACATTTATGCACCATTTCTTTTGAAGATCTCTAATATTAAATATCAAGATCTACCAAATTCCTATTGAACTCTATTTAAGTATTCAAACAGCTTTTTATAATCGATATTATATTACAACATTGAGGACAGTTGAGAAATTTATATTTTTATTACAATTTTCTTCATTAAATTTTACATAACTTGAACAACTTGAATATTGAATGAAAACATGAAATAGAAACAGGAAAGAATTACGGACAGATAAGATAAGATGATTATTTACTTAAGTAAATAAGTGCTATTCGTTATATTGCAACCATCCATCATCATTCAACTTGTTTTTTAAAATCCAACATGGACTATATCATCATAATCATTACCATCATCATTATTATTATAAACGGCACAAAATTCAATCATGTTTATAATGAGGGTGATGAAGAAGATCATTATAGAGATGGTTAAGATGAAATATGTATATTGCTGTTGCATTTGTGGTTGCATACATTGAGTGTCGATCTTGTTAATAATAGTAGTGAAAAAAAAAAAATAATAAAATAAAAAGAAGTTTACTTAGAGGAATTACCTCATTGCAGTTCGATCCAATTAACAATGTTATTTATTTATACATAAATACATATATTCATACACAGGTACATATATACAGATTTTATACTGCAACACTTGTAGATAGATTTATGTATTTATATATTTATATATATATATATATATTTGTCACGGTCAGGTGATTATGAAATAATGTTTCGTTAAATATACGTATTTCGTAAGCTTTTGTAAGTATATTTGCATTTTTCTAGTTATTCATCTATTTCACTATAATTTATAGATACCAGTAGTAAATGTTTTCTATTTATTTTCCAGTCTCTTTTTGCAAAAATTGATCTACTTTGTAACCTATTGATGATAAATTCATCAATTAACTAATTGAGATTATGAAATACTTAGAAACTCGTAATGTATTATTGTAGTGTCAAGTGGAAAATAATTTTGCTAAAAAGAAGTCATCTCAACATTTCTGTTCCGGTTTTATGTAAAACCAATAATTTATAGGAGTGATGTAGGTTAATAATAATCCCTATGACGATTTATGAACTTTTATGTTTCAAACAGAGAGTGGAGATATGAGGATTTATTATTTTTATTTCATCATTATCTTTATTATACATTTTTATTTTTTAGTCGGGTTTAGTCCTAAAAATTTAAATTATCTATATTAGTTTTCTCTGCAAATCCTATAGGAGACAGATTTTATTATTTCGATCAGGGAGCGAAAAATCGATAAAAAGTAAGCATTCCCTTTTACATTTCTGGAATTGGATTTTTTTTCTTTTTGGTTCTCCAAATAGTTCAAGACAAGTTTTTTGCGCTTTCTAAAGTTTATCAATAGTAAAGTTTGTAAATTTAACAACTAAAATTCTAATTGAACAATTAAAAT
This sequence comes from Protocalliphora azurea, assembly GCA_932274085.1. Classification (NCBI taxonomy): domain Eukaryota; kingdom Metazoa; phylum Arthropoda; class Insecta; order Diptera; family Calliphoridae; genus Protocalliphora; species Protocalliphora azurea. Next base: position 69,148,198 of record OW026519.1, read on the forward strand.
CAACTAAGCATTCACTCAGTATTTCGGAGCCAAACTTAGCGCTGTTAATTTTCATGGAAAGCTGTTGGAAATAAAAATAATTCTAATTTTTAAATAAATTCTGATTTTTAATTACAAATATTAATGATTATCATAACGGACCTTAGCAAAAAAAAATCTATAAAATATTATGTTTCCAAATCAATAACTTGTCGAACAGTCCATATGTAGTGCAATATCCACATTTTTCATAAAGGAGAAATATGATAAGAAGTTCGAAAAATTACGAACTATGAAATGAAAAAACATGGTTACAGCATTATCACTACAATAATACTATGTTCTCATTGGTAATTTTATTGAATTTTAAAAACTCTGTGTTCATGATAACAATAATTTTGATTTAATTTTGTCATTTTATGTTTACACTCGATAATAATTTTAATATGATTGACTGCAAAAATTATATGTCTTTAAATATTTTTACCAGAAACAAAATTTTGTTATTATGAAACATATTATTACTTCTACAACCATTAAATATTTGCAGTCTTTTTGCTTGTTCTTAAACCATATTAATATTATTATTCCTATAACAATAAAAAGTTACAAATAAGTATAGTACTTATCCTTTTCACAAACTTAGTGGAAAACTTCAATACTTGTTTGTTTTTAAATATATATTTTTTGTAATATTTGTTTTCCAACATCAATCTAATTCTCATTTAGTTTATATATGAATAAATATAAATAGACAAGGTTTGGTTATACTCGGTGTGATTAAAGCAATAAACATATCTTGCATTTCAACCACATTTGGTTGTATGATAATATAAGATAATAATATGATAAAATGGAATCATAATATGACAATGTGGTATAATATAATAAGATTGTTCAATTAAAACATGAAAATACTAACCATAAAATCGGATACAATATGACAAAGTGGAATCATGATAATTATTACTTTTAATAATTTCTATATATATATATATATATATATATATATATATATATAAATATATATATATATATATATATATATATATATACCATTGGAATGGTCTATCCTGATAATAATGAAAATTATACGTAGTTAACCCTTTAACTGCAAAAGAGTTAATTTTATGCATTTTATTCAAAAATGGTAAAATTAGCAATTTTTGCAAATAAGTCACATGGAAGTATTTATTGTACTTAAATATAGATGAATTTATAAAAAATATAATACGTTCCTTTAAAACCGGGATGATAATCGAATAAAGAAATTTTTGAAATTTAGTCACTATTTTTACGTGAATTTGTAGTTTTCATGGTAAATATATGCTTTTGGTGACATTTATTTTCGTAATTATTCATTCTTTTGATATAAAGATTAATTTTTGCCAGTTATGGACAGGAAATCTCAAAATATTGCTGACACCTTTCCAATGGTAACGTAAAATATAAATTACGATGGAAAATGTTCAAAATATTCAAACTTTAATAAAATGGTATTTAAAATAAAATCATAGATAATTTTATTAAAACTTTAATTTCACGAGAATGAAAACTAATTTAAAAAATTTTTTTACTCACTATTATTAAACGTCATTTGTCCATAATATATTGTAATTTTTTAATAAGAAGTTTCAGATTTTGTACAACACTGTTGATCGGAAATTGTATTTTTGGAGATATTTTAAAAATGGTCCAGCTCACGTGAATGAAATTACTAAACCGAAATATTTTGGAGATTAATTTAAAACATATCAAACTTTAATTTTCAACATTTTTCGTCTCCATACAAATTAATGCCCTTTAGGGCACATAAATTCTATATAAATGATAGTATTGAGATTATATTTGAAACAAACCATTTCTATATAAATAAAAGACTGGGTAATACATTTTATAAAGGTAGCTCTGTAATTGACCATAGTTCCCAAATAAGGCCCAATTTCGGAAATCACCTCATTTAAATGTTAGTATCAATATAACATTATGCATACATACGTATGTTAAATAGAAATAAAAATAATATTTATATAAGAACCTGTACGCAATTATTCCACCGGCCCCATATAAGATCCTCTCCGGAAAAAACTTGTTTTTCAAGAAATTTTAGTTAATAATATTTTAAATTATTAAAACAAAAGAAAATTATTGCTTAAAATACTCATTTTAATAAATAAAAAATTGTGATTGCTAAAAATTGGTTTTCAGTTACAAATGTTTTTGCCAGCACTGTATCAACATAAAATAAAATTAATGAAATTAAATTATTCTGTGATATTCGGATTTTAAACTGATTAAAATCATATACATACATAGTTTAAAAGTGAAATCGTTGGAAATGATATTTTGTATCATTAAAATTTTGTATTTTCGTTTGTAAAATACAAGCATAATTTTATGTTATTAACATATTAAGAATAAAAATAACAAGATCTTATCCTAGTTTTGTTTACAAAGGCATTAAAAAAATAACGTCAAATATTTTTGCTTTAACACAATAAACGTATATAGTAACAACAATTAGGTTTGTTTATTTAAACATATATATATATGTATTTGAAAATTAATTCTTAATAGTTGAGATATGAAAAAAAACTAGAACAAAATCATATATAAAACTAGTTCTTTGTTTTATGTTTCTTTTTTTTTTTTTTTTTGCTTTCTGTTGGTCTTAAATTTTTTACTTTTTTGTCGGTTAAGAAATGCACACGTATTGTATATGTACACGCGTACATGTACATGCAAATATGTAAGTAAATTTTTAAATGTAAATGTTTGTGTAAATACATGTTTATTTTTGTAAATATACCTGTGAGAAAGAATTTAACACATACTATGTACATAATATATATATATATATATATATATATATATATATATATATATATATATATATATTAAATATAGTGCAAGTATAAGTAAATATTTGCATTTATAAAAATGTATCTGATACAGAACAAAAATCCCAAATAGAACAAAACAAAATCAAAAAAGGTTGTTGTCAGCTTAAAAAAATGTAAGAAAATAGCAAAAATACTATAAAAAAAAAACATAATTTGTTGGCATTTTCCAAACATAAAATGTAACAATGAGCCATTTAATTTAATAAACAACTCATTTTGTTATTGGCTCACCCATACCGGCTCTTAATGCAAAATGTACAAGTTTTCTGTTATACAATTTCATACATATGTACGTATATGTGTAATGTGTATATGCAATTATTAATTTTGTACAACAAATTTGTATTTCCATTATTATACCAGCATGAAATATTCTTAAAAAAAAAAAAACAGCCTGACATACAGACATTTGATATACCATTACATTAATATTTGTAATGGTTTTGTGATATTTAAAATGACTAAATTCATTATTATGTATTATTTAGTTATGTTGCAGCTGCAAATTGAACTAGTTTCTAATAAAAATTAAATGAACAAAACAAAAGACTTAAACAACAAACTTGCTTTTCTTATGCTTATAAAATCGCACCACAAACACACTTATACACTAATAGGTATACACACTTTTGCATATAAATAGATTACAATGAATTTTTCGTTGCTTTACAAATAAACAATTATTCTTTAATTTATTTCCAATGATTTACGAAATAATAAATTAAATTAACTTTCCACATCATCAAAATCAACCTTAATCTTGAAAATTTTTAAATATTTTAGTCGTTATATGCTTCAAACAATAATCAGACAAAAATGTACGAGTAAAAAAATACAATTTCATTGTCTCATGAATAAATAATAACAAAAACTATTTTTTGTTTTTCTCCAATATTTGTTAGTCTCACCGTAAACATGAAATAAAATGATAAAAAAAAAAACAAAAAAAAAAAAAAAAGCTTTTTATTTGGTTTTATGACTCTATATGTTGGGCTGCTTAAATTCATGCAGACAAACAGATAGACCGACGAATAGACAGCACCCCTTACTTTTTGTCTTATTAAGTATGTGAATGTTAAGAAATTCATACTTAAGCTTTTGTTGATTTTTAACAACTTTAAAAGAAAAACTTTCTCACGCGCCACACCACAATACAAACATAGATTAAAAAAATTGATATAGTTGGGTTTATTCACAGATATTCGTATCTCTTTTTAGTTTCTAATTTTTGGCATTCATACGGTAGTATTTTTTTCTTTCTGATGAATTTTCCATCGTCTTTTTTTACTTATAACCATCTTAGTTTTCAAAAAAAATAAAAATAAAAATATCTTATCCGCAATCATCTAGTCACTAACGCTAACACTTGACATGAACCTTCGGTAACCCGAATACAAAGAAAATTCATTAGAAAGATGCGCTAAAATATTTATACAACATAGGAGCAAAAAAAAAAAAAAAAATACAAATGCATTAGCTGTTTTTTTTTTTTTTTTTTTGAAATCCATTCGTTTTCCTACCGATATTTTTTACAATTATTTTTGAAAATTTACTTTATTCATAAATAAGTATGTATGTTGAAAAAATATTTTCCTAGAAGTAACCTCAAGCTTAAAAAGCAAGTATTTTATACACAGTTTTACCGAATCCATTATACCAACCATCCGCAACTTTTTGTGCTTTGTGCTATCTTAATTTAAAATTTCACCTTATATGAGGGGTGGGTCTAAAGTGGACGGATCACGCCCATTTTCGGTTTACGTTCGATTTTATTTGTATATAATTTCGTAGTGATACATGCTTTTGTTTAAAAGATATCGGTGGAAAGGTGAGAACTAGAGTTACTGCGAATAGTCTGTTTTTGAGGTATTTGGCTCACAACTTTTTTTTGTTTATGAACCGATTTTGTTCATTTTCAATATCAAACAAACCTTATATAAGAACATATTTGAGCCAAATTTCGCGCTCTATATATATATATATATATATATATATATATATATATATATATATATATATATATATATATATATAAACTTTATGGGGTCTTAGACGACATAGAATGATAAACCAAACATACCCTCATCATATGATGGGTATAAAAAGATTTTGCTTGTATATGCGAGGATTAGGCATAAACTAGGTATTAGTGTCCCATTGAAAATTGTTATAAAAATATTAAAAGTTCTCCATACACATTGCCTTCTCTATATAGGAAAAGTCATTTCAAGTAAGAGTGTGTGGAATTGTCTTCCTAAGGAACTAAAAGTATTTTCCTATTTAGAACAGTTATTTAAAAAGAGAACATAATCCTTAATTGGTTAAATATATTTTCCTTTTTTATTCTAAATTCTATTACTATTACTGTTGTTGTTATTATTATTATTATTATTATTATTATTATTATTATTATTATTATTATTATCAAAAACTGAATTATATAATAATTATGAATTGTACTATTGTTGTTGGTCCTATGGGCTTAGTTTTAACTGAAATATATAAATAAATAAATAAATAAAATAATAAAAATTTTTTTTTTTTGGTAATTATGATTCTTCATAAAATAGTTCCAAAAAATTTGTCCTCTCGAGAAGCAAAATCTCATAAGGAATAAATCTGAAATATTTGTTCCTTATTGACACCAATTTAGTTTTTTTTTTTTTTGAGCAAAAATTGTACAAAAATACCAATTTTATGTAGTATTTTTCCTTCATTGAGCTCAACAATACGCATCATCTGCTTCCGGATAAACTAAAAATTTATATAATCTTATGATGCTATTTCAAAGTGTATGATTCTTTCTTTAAATTACCAATTTAGACCAAATAAAAACTTTAGTTTTAAGTTCTGGGAATATATTTTCTAAAATAGTTTTTAGTAAATTTTTTCTATTATTATGGGGTTGTGGGGATAAATTATTTCGCTGGTTGCTTAGGCTAGCTCATCAGAGAACCTTATCCCCTCAACAATAAATTTAAATTTTATTATACCTTAATTTTTTTAATTAAGCACTGAGAATAATAGCGCACAGAAAAAATTTACTAACAACTTTATAATTTAATGCCTCGCTCTTCAACAAAATTTATGACAAAATCGTGATATACTCTAATAGATAAAACATGATAAGTAATAGTATAAAATTAATTTTCAGCATTTTATTGACAAATGATTTTTTTAATGAGCGATATTTCAATGCAAATGTTGCTAAATTTATCTGGCTATTATTTATATCTAATTATCTGGTATGATTTAACGATAAATTCCTGAATAACTTCTTTGGAATTAAAAACATTATTGTTCATTGATGTCTCAACAGCACAAAACGAAAAATACGCTGTATCATACAAAATACAATATCACAATTTGTAATAACTTCCCAAAAAAGTTTAATTATTTGTTGACTGTACTTTGATGTTTGTATATATATATTCACATCATCATTATTTTAATTGTGTCTATAAATATACGAAAAAAAATAAGAATAATGAAAATAAAATAAAAAAATGCATTTATTTAATTTAATTTTTTTTTAAGTATGTCATTTAACACTTTTTTATAGAAATTTCTACAAAAACTCAAAATCAGCATCATTAGCTTAATAAATACTTACAAACATACACACATCTACTTAACAAAAGCAACCACACAAAACAAACAGAATGTTAATATATTTTGAAAATAAAGCAACAATGCTTTATTTTCAAACAAAAACAATGTAAACTTTTTCAATTTCGTGTTTTATATTCTTGTGAGAGAGTGAAAAGAAATATAAATACAGCAAGTCATTTCATTATAATTTAATTTAATATTTATTCAAAAATGAATTCAACAAAGTTAACAAAAATTAAAGATGAGCCTCACCTTTGAAATATTTTATACTTTGCTTTCATCGTTGTTGTTGTTGTTGCTTCAAATCTCTACCCGTACAGTGACAATAAAGGCAACACCTTATTTAACAAATGAATATATTCATACTTTTAGATATTAAAATAACATCAATAAAAACAACAGCAATAATGCGGAAACATATTTGTGGTTTTTATTACAAATACACGTGTGAGGTTGTATACAAGTGTATGTGTGACTGTAAAAGATAAAAAGAATATAATTTTGACTATCATAAGAAGATAGTTGTTTATTAAAAAAATAATTCATTTGTAATCAGCTAAAGACGAATTTTATTATTTGATTTGAAGAATTATTTAAAACGCATTTCGAAATAAAATTTATTCGGATTCTGATACGATGGATGTTCCATAAATGTAAAATAATGGAAATAGAAAAGGCAAAGTAAATTTTGGAAATATATATAAGGAACTTTGACATAATCGCTTTAAGAGTTTTTTTGTAAGAATTTTTGCATAATAGAACACGATGTTGGCGTGTTGACGAAAATTCTTATGTGTAATTTTCGTGAATTTTTTTTATTGGGTCATCAGAAAGATTTATTTATCATCAATTTTCAATTTTAATTTATTTTCTAATATCTGGATTAGTTCCGAAGTTATTAAAAGGATTACTACGTAATTTTATAGGTTTTGTTTTTAGATCTCCTGAAAACTCGTTCAATAACACTTGGGACTTTTCATCAGTGAACCAACAATGAGCTTTTTAACATGTTTATTTGATAAAATATTTCACCTAGATTATTCTACTTAAATTTATTTATGTTATATATTTTAGGCGTTTTAAACGTTATTGTAAAATTTATAAAAACCTCATAATAATTTTTTGTCATTAAAAATTTTTAGTTACAAAAATAATTATAATACAGGTTGACAAAATGAAATATTTTTTCAGCCGTATGAGATACCTCAATAAATTCGGATACATATTAATATGAAGTACTAAGCCTATAAATAACTTTTTTTGAATCGCTATTTGTAAAATTGACGAGGTTGTATCATTACTAAGGCATATTTCGAAAACATCTTATCTGATTTAGTTCAATAAAATATCTAAAAATTTAAATTTAAATTGCCTTCAAATTATATTCACAATATTTTTTAATACGCCCAAAATGGAGATATTGGTGATATTATGGAGATATGAGGCCTGTTTAAAAAAAAAAATTAAATTTCATACAAAATTTGAACTTTTTTTTTATCATAAAAATTCGAAACTGGCAAAAATACAAATTTTTATTATGCATTTGTTACAAAATAATTAAATATAAAAAAACTTGTTTTGCGATTCTTATTTTTTTATTTTTGTGTAATTTGTAAATAAGATATATTTATTAAATTGTGAACAAGATCCAAGTTTATGCGTTGATTTGAATGAAATTTGTCTTGTTTTATTTGCAACAAATTTGTCTTTATGATCAAAGAATAAAAATTTGCATTTTTGTTATTTTCGAATTTTAATGAGTTTTTGAAATAAAAATTGTGAAATTTTGTAAGAAATTTATTTCTATTCACAAAATAGCCATAATATCTCTATAACCATTAAACGCATTAAAAAATAATGTGAGTATAACTTGAAGAAAATTATAATTCCAATTTTTGATATTTTACTGAACCAAATCGGAAAAGTCGTTATTGAGATATGCTTCAATATATAATGCAATTTTACAAATATCGATTTATCGAGAGAAGCAGAGTTAATTGACTGAGAAATTTCATGCAGCAGAAGCAGTGTTGCCCTGTGTAATAAATAAAATTAAGTTCGAAATGAGCGCACAATGTAGATAATGTAAATTTTTTTTTTTTTTATAAAAACTGAAATATTTTTTTGTACATGTTTTAAATTTATACAAATATTTGTATCAAGTAAAATATTTTACAAAAAACTAAACATTCAGACATACACTTTCATTGTAAATAAATAAAACACACAAGTGTTTTTTGTGTCTATTAGATATAGACAAATACAATTTGCAGACATTTATAAACGCATATACATACTCATATCTAAGCAATGTACATACATACTCACAATATACATATGTGTGTTGTTTTGGTCTTTGCATAGAAAACGCAAATAAAAATTAGGTTGAATATGATGTTTACAAAGTAAGTACATTCGAGTATGTTGCAGAATTAATGTACATTTTTGTTTTGCAGTCAATTTGCTATCGACATCAGCATATTACAACTTTCAACCAAATCATTCATTCCATACAAATACACTTGTATTCTACATACATACATACATATGTATTTACACATTTATGTGAAATTTCATTTTATTATTACTCGTGATGATAATTGTTTTTATTTTAAATGCAAATTTGTTTTTATAAATGTTTTATTTTATTTATTCATAAAGATATTTATTAATACACTTGTGTGTGTATTTGTTAATCAATATTAGAGATTTAAAAAAAAAACGATAAAATTTTTTATGGAACACACATATTTTTGAACCAGAAATATTTTGTAATTTTCTTAAGTAAAAAATAAGAGAAGATATGTTATCATTAATCCAAATTATTGTGAATAGCTATAATACTCGTTTAAGCATTTGAAATGAAGTTATTGATACGAAGTTAAATACAATATACTTACATGGGTTAATTGTTAATTAAGATATATATATATATTTCATTTCAGTAGACATGTCAGTTGACAAGTGTAATCTGTTTAAAAACAGCTTTGAGGGTATTAAATACCTAAGAGAATTACAAAATTCCATTATAATGTGAAGTCATACATATTATTGATATTGTTCTTATACAAAGAAAGTAGATTTAAAGATAGATTATTCGGTAGATTTATAGCTAATAGAGTGGTTTAATTTTAAATATATGTATATAGCTACATATATTTTTCCCATGATAGCTTTTACTCTAATTACATCACATCATCATTATTTTAATTGTAATTACTATAAACTCAGTGACAATGAAATGTTTTAAGCAAAATAATTTTTACTTAAATGGACTTTTTAAGTTCAAGCTGCATTCTTTAAGTCATGGTGGGTGTAAGTTGTTTATTGAACTCACAATTTTTGGAAACTTAAGTGACAAAGCTTTTTTACTCATTTTAAATATGATGAACATTATACACAAGTTTAAGTTATTTTGTTTTATATTTATGAGAATATTTTATATGGAGAGATAGTCACAACTATGGTTATATACGAGCTGACAAACTTAAATACATATCATATCCTCATTCATCTTAAAAGAAATATTTGTTTAAAATTATAAACGAAATAATAAAACATGCATAAAAATTTTTACTGCAAAGCCATATTTAGGCTTGACTTTATCTACCTTTCCAAGTACCCACCCAGAGCTACCAGATTAATAAAATTGGTCATAACTTGGGAAACTACAAATATGCAATCCGATAAAATATTTATTTGTTTCAGAATCAATGTTACCAGTTTAGCCTTTTTAAGGCTAAATCTAGATTTTTTATTTTGCTTTTAGTCTCAAAATTTTCGTTTTAGTTTCTAGCTTTCTTCTATTCTTTTTTGATTTTTGAAATTTCCTTAAAAAGGCTAAAATGTTAAAATTTTGATATTACTAATTTTGTTTTTAAAGAATCATCCATTTAAGTATTTCTGTATATTTATTCGCATAAAAAATGTTCGCCTACGGCGCGTCATTCAACAAATCGAGAATAACTTAATTAATTTTATGGACTTACTTTATCGACTATTATATTATACTTCCTTAACCGTAGAGTCTATTTATGAACATAATTAAAAAAATTTTATACAAGGAAAAGTCCCTTAAAAATTAAAAATTTCTTAATAAAAAAGGAATTATAGTTCAAAAATTACAAAAAAAAAAAAAAAAAAATCACTTACACGTAAATTATAACCCAAATTGTATGGGAATTTTCAATTGGATCATTTTGCTGCAGCCTTTCTATGTTTAATTTAAAAATTAGTTACAGTATTTTTAAAAAAATATCAAAAACTAACAAGAACGTTAAAAATAAAGTTTTTTAATAAAAAAAAACTTTTTTCTGGCCTTGTCTTTTGGGATATTTAGCTCTTTCTGACATTTTTTAGAGTTCAATTTAGGCTCTTTTTTAAATTTGTTTGATCTGTATAATTCTTTATTTATATTTCCTGATAATGTTATCATACAAAGAGATAAGATCTATAAAATTGTCTGGTATTTTTGATGAATTGGGACTGATGCTGAGGTAGCAGAAAATCTTGAAGATTTGGCAAGAGTTTAATGGATTTAATAGTTGTTTCTCTATGACAAATGCAAATTTAAGCATATAAAAGCAAGTCGAACGAGTTGGAATTATCTTGGGTTTCTGTATTTCCTTAATGGTCGTTCGCATATTTACATCTTTTCACATCTTTTTTTATTTTGTTCTCTGAGTCATGTCAAAGTAGAAAATTTGGTTTGAACCAACTAGATTAAAATAGATCCGAGCAGAGGATGTAGTACCCCCTATATAAAGTAAATCTAAGGAACTATTACAATGAAAGCCCTCAAATTTCGTGGGAACATTTATCCTATGGAACAATTAGAGGATGAATAATTCCAGGGGGAGAGGTAGCCCCAAGCAAAGAAAATATAAATTTTCTCATCTAAGAAACTATTACAGTGAAAGTCTTAAAAATATTTAAAAGTAATTTTCATATCAAATTTCGAATAGGATTAGTAGGTAAGTAGCTCCCATATAACATAAATATTAGTTGTCGCATCAAATGCGGTAGCAAAACGCACCGGTAAAAGCTAGTAAATAACAAATTGTATACTTTGGAATTTTACAAAAGTTCGATAATATTTAAGGTTGATATTATTATATCGGTGCAGAAAAAATATTTTATAAATAAATTAAAAAAGGGTATGGAGGAAAATTTATGAACCGTTGTGACTGATTTAAAAAATCGAAATTCGAAAAAAAGTATTTGCGATTGATCTATGCAAGAATAGGAGCTTCAAAAAATCTAATAACGCGTTTTGACCTATAACCTATAGTTCATTTTTGCAACACAAATATTCCTTAAAAAATTTACGATTTTTCTGTGATAAAACAAAGTGTCTAGCTTACATAGATGCTTCAGAATGTTGAAAAAAAAACCAATATATCTTAATTTATTATTGTTGTTGTTTTTCAGTACCCAAAAAAAGAACAACTATAAGGGAAGCATATATTAAATAAATAAAACAAATTTGCCAATAACTTGAAGTTTGTGGTCATAAAAAAATCATGTTTCAAAATTATTCAATCAATTTGATAACAGTCTCTTCAAATGTGGGATTTGAATTATTACACTACATCCAGTTTGCAGCAGTACGCCGTCGAACAGCCCTATTTTTAATTCCCCAATCATTATTTATTATCTTTCATGCTAAAAAATAATTAGTTTTTTTCCAATATCAACTGATACAATACGGGCAGCTTAAAGAACTAAAATTTCGAAGAATAATAGCCTTTTTATGTCGAAGGAATGCCTTCCTTCGCTTTTTATGCGAACGAAAACTGACTTGGGTTCCTCTAACACACTTCAATGCGAACAAAATTGTAATTATATATATATATATATATATATATATATATATATATATATATTAGATATTATATAAGTGTTCGACTCATATATATTATATATATATATATATATATATATATATATATATGAGTCGAACAAAATTGTAATATTTGTAATATATATATATATATATATATATATATATATATACAAAAAATTGCATGATAAATATGGAATATTTTTTTCAATATAGTTAAATGTAATAAAATTACCTTTAAAATGACACCTAAACATGTTTTTATGTTGAATTTGAATGGTCGATAATTTGCGAATTAAATTTCGCGGTCGTGTATCTCAAAACATGATATTTTAAATTCGTAAAAAATACGTATGTCTGAAGCCTTTCTGAAATTTCTCTGAAAATATCGTATTGTGACTCTCAATAGTTTCTGACTTATTGAAAAAAGTTATACCGTATTAAGTGAAAAAATAATGCTAAAAATTTCTTTAAAAATATTTTTTTTTTTTTTTTTTTGTTATACTGGGTTATATTTTTTGTAATAATTTAAAAGCCAGTGAGAGTACTAACACAATACTTACAGAAAATATACAGAAAGGTTTCATCGTCTACATATATATTTTTTTACGAATTTGAAAATACGAGTACCATTTTTGAGATACGCGACTGCGAAATTTACTTTACGAATTATCGATCATTGAAATTCAACGTAATAACATGTTCAGGTATCATTTTAAAGGTAATTTTATTACCTTTAACTGTATACCCCAATGAAGATATTCGTAGTTTAATACATAAAATATCTTACGTTATTTTAAAAGTATTGTAAATTGCGAATCATCATGGAAGTCATACTATAACTCGATATTTATGTTACCATTGTTATTGTTAAACTTAGTGCTAATTCTTGCAAAATTTCATTAAATTTGAATGATTTGTGAAGCAATTGGCAATTTTTCTGTTTGACTATAAATGAAACAATACGAATAAAAATAAATATTTCGCATTTATTATGACATTTCTTGTAATAATTCATAAACTATTCCGAGTCTCAGAATGCCAATTACCAAGGGTATAGAAAACATTTAACATATGTATTTTTTAAATTTTTAAAAGGATCATTTTTTGTGATAATTATCCTCGAAGTATAAAACACGAGATATGTACCATTTAATGTTGAGAAAAATGTCATGTTATACGTCATATTAAAGGTAATTTTGATACCTTTAATAGACATTTCAATGAAACCTTTACCATCAATACTTTGAAATATATTTGTAATTTTGTGTATACAACTTTGTAAATTTTTAAAGCTATTTTACAATTTCTATCGCTTTTTTTCGCGAACCACTTTCAGTTTGGACGAGTATAATGATTTTATCAAACATCGGAAAAGGTGATGAAACCTGTCTAGTTTTCGATTTAAGGATTTTTTGGTTCCACATTATTTATAGTTTTCAATTTTAGTACTTAAAACGAAAACATAAAATTTATTAGCTTATTTCTTTCTGCAAATATATTTAGCATTTACCAAAGATAATTTAATAAAAGTCTTGAACCACTTTTTAACCACGATCTATTTTAATACTTCTTTAAAGAAAATTTGTTTGATGATTTATCAATATTCCTTCGTAATTTATGCCATTATTGTTTCCATCATTAGGAAAAGTATCGAAATTCTTGTTCTCACCCACTAGAAATGTTCGATTGGTCGAAAAATTAAGACATCCAACGTTTTAGACTGATTGAAAAAAAATTTTGAGGCGATCAAAATCTTGAAAAAAAAATGGCTTTTTAAAATTTTTTCTTTCATAAATAATTTATTTTAATTGAAATTTTTTGTTTTTATGTCTTGTTGAATGATCTTTCCGAAATGCTTAAAATCAAGAAAATTGGATAACCAATAATATAATATTATAAGTTATAATATAACTCGGTCAAATAGAGCCTCAACCAGAATTTGAGAGATAGAAACGAGACTAAGCATATATTTTCGTCTTGATGTTTCATAGATTCCATAAATAATTTTATGATCCAAAATAGTTGTAATGGCATCTGTAGTATACCTATACCATATATCCAGATATACAACATCATGTCAACTAAGTAATAAAAACATAATTTTGTCTTTATTTACATATTTTTATATTATTTAGGTAAAATTAGAAACAAAAAAATCAAACGATTAATAAACACATTCTATAAAAACGCTCAAAAACGCAAAAAAAATTAAAGAAAAAATGAGGAAAACATGTTAAACAATTCGAACGGAAGCATAATTTTTTACAAAAATGGCAATTCGAAATAATTTCTTGTTTAAATTTATTTTTTAGTCACACTGACCAACAAAGAAAGTTGTCTAAACAAAAACTGTCAGTGATTGCCTTAAGCCACAACCAACAGTACTCGTAATGGCCGCGCTTAAAAGTCATTAAAAGGTCTGCTGCGAAAACAAAAATTACAAAATTGAGAAAAAAAGCTAATGAAACACAATTTGTTAAATACCGCATTTCTTAGTAGTATGTACTTATAGTTGTTGTTGTATTAGTTGTTCGGGGAAGTTGAAAGAAAATATTTCTTTGTAGTAAGAAATACATTTTTGTATGTAGTACAAGTAAATGCAGTCATTGCATTTATGTTTTTTTTTTTTTTTTGTGAACGATGTCAAATAAATTTTGCAACAACTACCTATTTGTTCACATTTTGTTGTAAAAAAAAAAAAAATATTAAAAATAAAAACTAAAGTAAGTTGTTAAAAATATATAAGAAACAGTATTAAACAAACCTAATTTAGTTCAATAATAATGCGATGTTTTAAAAAAACTGCACTTTTTGTATATGAGTAACACAGAAAACTTTTATTTTCTAAAAAAAAACTTTCTCAGTAAAAACATGTGAATATTTTAAATTAAGATTACGACTTAAACATAATGAACATATATGGAACGAAAAAGTTTTTATATACATTTTAAATTTTCAGAACAAACTTATAATATGCGGTAGCACTGAAAATTTTTAAAAATTGTTCAAAAAAGTGGATTTAAAAAAATAAAGTCGGCATAAGAGCAGATTTTTTTGAAAAAAGGGGTCAACTGTCTCAATACCTATAAAGCTTCTCAAAATTTGTTTATTTGATAAAAGCAAAAATAAAAATTATTGTATTTTAAGCAAAACTACTAACTTCAATTTTATTAATAACAAAATAATTTATTTATAATAATTTTTGCTATTGAAAAGATATTCATTTTTATTCATAAAAATAGTTAATATAAAATTCTCTATTTATTAATTAAACTTCTGTACCTTTGTACGAGATCCTTCACTGGGACTCTAGTCTTAAAAATCTCCGTCTAAGAAATTTAGGACTGAAAGCATGGATTCACAAGTGTTGACCTTAAGTCTGTTAGATAACTTATTTTTCCTTAGTGGTAATTTAAAAAAAAGACGTTCCGAGGTACTGCTATGAGCCAAAGTAAGGACATAAATTAGGATATCATTATTAATCAAATCTATTTTTTAATTTTCACAATTCGTTTCAAAAAGATTCGGCATTTGATGTTTTAAATAGTTGTTTATGAATTTATCATTAATTTTCGTTTCGAAAAGTTTCACTTCATTCAGAAATTCTTCAAGGTCTTTTTTTACATGACTATATTCACACAGAGAAAAAATATAGTTGCAGTGACCATAATTCAAAAGCAACATATTAGGATTGGAACATATGATCACATCGAAAAATAAAAATGATTATAAGTAATAATTATTATGATTCCACTTTGTCAAATTGTATCCGATTCTATGGTTTGTTTTTTCGTGTTATGATTATAGTTTTACATATAATTGAACAATCTTATTATATTATTATACCACATTTTTATATTTCGATTCCATTTTATCATAATATTATATATATATATATTTAAAAACAAACAAGTATTGAAGTTTTCCACTAAGTTTGTGAAAAGGATAAGTATTATACTTATTTGTAATGCAAATGTTTAATGGTTGGAGAAGTAATGATATGTTTCATATTAACAAAATTTTGTTTCTGGTAAAAGTATTTAAAAATATATAATTTTTGCATCAATCATATTAAAATTCTTATTGAGCGTAAACATTTAATGACCAAATTGAATCAAAATCATTGTTGTCATGAACACAGAGTTATTAAAATTCAATAAAATTAACAATGAGAACATAATATTGTTGTAGTGATCATGCTGTAACCATGCTTTTTCTCTGCGTGTTGTGAAACAATCTCAAAACAATTAATTTCTTCGTTGGAATTAATATGAAATTGGATATTTCAAGCAATTTAGTTTCTCGTCAGTTAGCACATAGTCTTAAGTTCCAATTTAAAAAGGAGCCAAAAAAGTGGCCAGGTGGTTTAAAAAAAGGCAACTGGCTACTAAAGTAGGCAAACAGTAACGTTGCTTATAATCACTGGTTAACTTTTTAAGTTTTCTTGCAGACTACAAATTTTTGGTATAATTAAAAGTTGTTTTCACTTTGGAGTAAATGATATACACACATATGCATTTTCATATCCTACATCACCATATGAAAGTGATGAGAATATTATGCATTTGTGACGATGATTGTAACACCCAAAAATATTGATCCAAAACTCATCTTAATTTATACCAACCTTCTTAATATCACTTGATGAGTCGATTTAACAATCCATCCATCTAACACTCTGTCCGCCCATGTAAAACTTTTAATCAAACTACAGATCGCAATTTTGAAAATAATTTAATAAAATTTGGTACACAGGTTTTTTATGACCCAAGGACAAATCCCATTGAAATTAGCTATGATCGTTCTACTATTTCACCTAGCCCCTATACAAATATCCTCACGGAATAGGGATTTAAAGGTCATAAAACATTTAAATATAGCAATATTGAATTTTCGCACATATATGTTTTATATAAGCATAAATCTGTGTACCAAATTCCTTGAAGATCGATTCATAATTAACCATAGTTCCTATATTAACACCTCTTCAGAAAATCAGTTTATCGTCATAAATTCCATATAAATAATAGTATGGAGTTAATATTCGACAGAAATAAGTTTTTTATAAGTAGAAATCACAGCACCAAATTTTATGAGGATTGGCCCATAATTTATCATAGCTCCCACATGAGACTCACTTTCGGGAAGCACCATAAAGTGCACAAATAACATAATGTAAGGCATACATACGTTTCATAGAAATATGGATTCGCTTAATAAAAGTATCGGCCCACAATTGGTCTCGGGTCCCATATAAGACCCCTCTCCGAATTTTACATAATAGTGTAGGGTATAATATAGTCAGGCTTGACCGACTACATATATTTTATTTAAATTTCTGACTTGCCTATTAGCAATGAATTGCCTACACATTGAGTACACAGCAATACATAAATACCATGAAAACCAACATATAGCATCTAGTCAGTCTATGTAGGGACATAGTTCATAGACAACTAACTTACCGTAGGCATACAGAAACCAAGAGACTTCATATAAAGTTAAAAGCTAAATCAAAACGAACTCTTAGAAATGAGAATATCCATAGGGAGTTAGAGGTACAATGCTTCGTAGAGCCGACCTACCATATCGCTAATGTCTTGTTCATCTGTCTATGCTCTTTAGCTTTATTTTTAGTTTTAAGATTAAAATAATTAATAGTTCTTATCAGATTTACATGTTTCGGAATTTTTTTGTCTCTTGTTGTTTTTCTGACCTGAATTTCTGAAAACCTGTAAATCTGATACATACTGGAATTCTTATAAAAGTTTGAGTCTTCAGAAAAATACCACTGTAGTTCATAAGTAAAGACAACAATTTTTTTTATATTTATAGATAATTTAAAACATAATATTAAGGAAGTAAAAAAACAATAATAATTAAATAAATATGAAAGAAATATATAAAAGTATATGCCTTTTATAAATCACCAGGAAGTTTTAAACTCAATATAATATTAACACTTAAAACACAACATTTCGGCTAAAATATTTTAAAGTGGCTTCACTTAAGTGAAACCAATTGCAGTCCGAAAAATATTAATCAATATTTTTATTCAACAACAAAAATAAACCCACAAAAAAATAATAATAATGAACCAAACTTTAACTCTAAACAACAATGAAATGACTCATAATCGTGTCAGAAAGAGTTACTGGTTTTCTAACAGCAACAATAATAATAACAAATAGACAAAAATGCAAACAACAATTATTGAAAAGTTATTTTAATAATAAATATTGCATCATAAATAGGCAACGTAATATGAAACACGTTTTTTTATTGCTTATGGAAAACAAAGCTACATACTCGAATATATGTTTGTTTCATATAGATATTTAATACTTACAATTTTTAACTGATGTGTATCCTTCGGCAGCATTGCTGGTATTGTCACCACCACCACCTCCATTCATAAGATGACCGTTGGATTGACGTCCTACACTGTTGAGGGTAGTAATGCTGCCAGCACGTGAACGCCAGCCGGCATGTGAAGCTGACGAAGGTGATAAGTGCTGCTGTTGAAAGTGATGATGATTATTGCCATTGGAAAGACCAACACTGGTTAAATCTCCGTTCGATTTGCTGACCATATTACTTTTTAAGGTGCCATATACACTGCTACCAGCTCCCCCACCCGTACTTCCCGTCTCCAATTGACGAGCGTATGAATTGTCGGCATAGGCGTGAAAACAGCATCTGACTAGAGCGTTGGCGGCTGCTTCACGTTTGCAAATAAACACGTGACATTCGAGCACTTTAATGCCAGTAGTACGACGGAGAATGGCTGCAAAGATTGGTGGATGTTGGGCTCGCGGCATACGAGCAAATGGTGAGTCAAGAGGCAAAAATTTGGGCTCTGGATTCGAGTTCCCACGTTCGGGTATCAGTACCTGTCTGACAGCTGCACAATAGTGCAACGATTCGATGGGAAAGAATCTGGTGATTTCCTTAAGATTTTCATCAACATTTTCCAATAATATACCATTTGACCAAACACTCAGCCAGGAATCTATACCTTTGGCACCAACAGCTCCCTCCGAGGGATAAAGACTACGCAAGGGTTCCTGTATGCCCTGAAGGCCATCTTTACTCTGTCGTGGCACAGCACTACCCAGATATAAAACACGACAACGACAGATTGGTGTGGAATCACCCATTTTTATGATGATTAAGAACAAAACACTTTTATTATAAAAAGGAAGTACTTAAACCAGCGAGTAGTAGTTGTTAAGAGGGGGAAATGAAGAAAGGTAGACTTGGTAATTCTATGGAAGCAATTTGTTTTTTTTTTTTTTTTTTTTTTTTTGCAATAATTCACTTCCTTGAGAACACGTTTTCAAAGAATTGTTGTGCACAACAAATGAATAGTAGAAACCAACGTATGTATGTATGTTAAAGAAGGTTTAAGCAACGAAAGAAGAATAGAAAGAGACGTTACAAAAAAAATTGTAAAAACAGAAGAAATACTACGATGAGATGAAAACGATGATGGCGTAGAATAAAGCGTTGTTTTAGAATGTGACAAGACTGTAAAACTTAGAAACTAAAACGATCACATCAAACCGACACGACGACAAAGCGACAAATGAACGACCATAAGTTTGTTTTTACGTCTATCTCTTTTCTTGACTTCAGCTAGTTCCTTTTGTGAAGCGAGTTGTCTTGATTTATTTTTTTATTTTTTCTTATTTTATTTTATTTATTTACTTATTTTTATTTTTTATTGTTAGCAAAAAGGTTGTATTTCAGGTTTTAAACGTAGTAGAATTTTTAGGTTTCTTGGAGAGCAGCATTTAGAAACTTTTTATTCTTTGGAATTATTTTATTTTTTCTATATTATTTATATATAACTTTTCTTAACTTTTTGTTTCCTTTTGCTTAAGTTTTATTTCTTTTCTTTAGTATTTATTAAAAAATATTTCACAGGATTTTGTTTTTTTTTTTCACTAAAATTTAAGAAAATTGCTAAATCCAAATGGCGTAAAGGAATTTTAACATTAGTTTTATTATAATTTTCTTCTATGTAGGTATTTGTATTGTGTAAATCGTAAATGATTTTGTTTTTGTAGGCAGATTTTTGAAATTTCTTTTTTTAAAAAAATTATGGAATTTCTTTTTAATTTTGTGCTTTTTTTTTCTTAACAATATTAAAAATAAATTTGGTGGAAGTTTAACGATTTCTCTTTAAACATTTTTTTTATTTATTCATTAAAAGAAAGAAGACGGAAAAACAAAAAATATTTATTTAAATTTGCACTTTTCACTTTGTTAATCACATCACATCGACTCGTCACCAATTCACATACCAAAAGACGTTTTACCCATACACTATCACTTCACTGTATTCCCTCTATATAAATATGTGCACACAAATCAATACATATTGCCTATGTATGAGTGCAGTTTAAGCTGGTATTCGTTGTATAAAAAAAATCTTTTTTTTTTTTAATTTTGTATTTGAAAAGTTCACAACCGAGTATCAATGAATAGAATAAATAAAATATGAAAAAAATGTCAGTTTTTTTGTTGCTATTTTATTTTCTAGCTTCAGTTGTATATGTGTGCGTGTATGTATTTTGGAAATGCCCGCTTAATCCATCCGTATGATCGTTGTTAACGCGGCACAGGTTCACTCAAGAATACTTCATTGTGTATTAAATCTTTAAGCAACTCGTTATTGTCTAGACTTTAGGCCCGACTTACTGAGTTGTTTTACCACTTTTTTCATACGACTTTGGTATTTTACAGATACTCTGTGCACACACACAGACGACAGCTATTCTTTTGCTGGCTACACATAGACACTCATTTAGTGAGAGTAGAGTTAATAAACGCAATCTTAATATATTTAGAGAGTAATTTTTAAACACTCACTCTCTTTAAGACTCTGACTACCTTTTCTTAATGTAACAGGTAGTTCAACGTAAATAAAAAATGAAAGATTATATTTTTCTCCAACTAAGGGTAGGATTAACTAACTATTTACTTGTGTGAATTTATATGCAGAGATACAGAGGCAATAATACTAGTACTTGCACTAGTTATTTAACGTTTTACTAAGAATTAATCATAAAAAACAAAACAACATTTTTACGACCTGTTGAAAAACCGTTAATTACCGTAAATACCGAAAAAATTTACAAAAAAAAAAACAAAATAACGAATTATATACATATTTAACCGTCTATCACCGAGTTATATTCTAGCTAAATAGTCACGTTTGTTTTACGTACCTATGTCTTTAGTGAAGAATTTCAATGCTTTTCATTTGTATGTGTGTGCGAATAACAATTCTATTGATTGTTTTAAATCTTTTATTTACTCTCAATTACCATAGTTATATTCTAGATACATTCTCAATAAGGTTACCGGTTTTAAATATTTGTCTGTATCTCAAAAAAAAAAAAATAGATACTTCTGTTTACAATTTTGTAAATACTGATACTTTTTTGACCGATTTTATACTTAGTGAATAGAAATTCTCACATAGAGTATTTTTATTTTAATCACTTTAAAAAGTATTAGTTAATTTTACCTCTTTTGTTTTCAAATGCAATGACAAAAATTTTTGTTAAGTAATTCAAACAGTATTTATCGCTTGAAATATAAAATATGTACATATATATTAAATCGCCATAAGATAATGTCGAAATCTCAGAACTCGTAAGTATACTCTAAAACAGGGGTTCCCCTTTAGAAATTTTTAATTTTCCCGCGGACTCCCAGACATATTTGAATTCTTTAATAATACAAAAAATTAGTAAACAGTTAATTCCCTTTGCATTGTCATGATGAAAATTTATGGACTCGTATCTCGTCGGATATTCTGGACCTTTTTCGTTCAGTGCTCTTTTCAGACGGATGAATTGTGTTCGGCACGTGTCTCGTGATTGTTTCAGCGCTTAACAGATAACAGACTTCTAATCCCATTAAATAAATAGCATAACCGGAACGCCATTGTTGGATGGCCGGACTTTCAATCATCATAATGGATTAACTTTTCATTGACCGTAACAATTCGATGCAGGAACGATTTCGTTTCGTGGTTCTGAAACAACATTTCAGACATTTGGATTACCTTTCGCCGTCTCTATTCTTCAGTTCACTTGGCACTCTTACTTTAGGATTAATCAAAATGCTAATACTTCCAATGATCGTGTAGCATTGGCACGAGTATTGTCAAGATCCCAATTTTTAATTTTAAAACTTTTTTAGCACATCGAAATCGCCACTCTAACCACTCATGACAAGTTGCCCTAACTAAGCCACCGAAATACAGTTGTCTGGTTTTTCTTTATTCTTCAAAAAATAATAAAGAAAAACCTACCAATCAAAACAAATAAATTTATACACTACTAGCATTTAACACTTTTTTGAGTTGCCTTAGTACATATACACATATCAACAATTCCATGAAAGAACGCCCAAAAATTTACCGAGTGCCTTTCGATTTTCATAAAATTTTGCACGCAAATAGTCTAGGGATATCTATAACTATTTCAGTTTTCACATTCGCGAAATTCCGAAAACACGCGATTTTATTCTGCTTTTTCAGTATCTTAAAAACTTAAATAAACTGAAAAGTATACAATTTTAAACAACCATAATTCCGGGAAAGTTTAAACTTAAATTTAAATTTAAAATTTTTTAACATACACTGCCTGCCACTTGAATAAAGAATCACATTTTTTAACTTTAATTAAGTATATCTCCTAAACTAAAGTTCAGAAAAAAAATAATTTTTTGCGCAACCAAATTTCAAAGTGTTAGCTTTAGTTTCCTGAAGAAATAAAAAATATACATATTTTGTTATACTAAAATTATGCATTTATTTAAAGATATGTATTTCTGTGGTACTATTTTATGTGTCACTTGAATAAGGAATTCTTCTAATATTAATCAGGAAGCCTATGATTTGAATTTCTTTCAATATAAACGGCTAGAGAATTTTTAATTTAATAGTTTTTAAATAGTTTTTATTCAAAGTGGGACGTGGTAAGGCTCTTAATAACTCTGAAAAAGAAAAAATTCTGATTTTGAAAAAATCAGGGTCAGAATCCTGTCCAAATAGCGAAAAACATTAATAGAGGAAAGACAGTTGTGTACAATTATTTAAATAACGTCGGAAGATATGGAAAAAACATGAAAGGGCGGAAGAAAATGACAACAACTCCAAAAGAAAGACGAAAAATTCTTAGAATAAATAAATAAAGTGGAGTCAGTGTCAGTCTAAGAACAGTGCGCCGTATTTTAAAGTCGTGCCCATACATAGTCCGACGAAAACTGCAAAAAAAAACACCACTTAATGAAAAACGCAAATCACAACGTCCACAGTTTGCCAAAAATACAATGACATGGTCCGACAAATGGTTTAAAGTTGTATTTTCCGGTGAAAAAAAGTTTGATATTGATGGTCCATGACCTAAATAAGGAGGAATTATTTTTGAGCATCAGACACAGCCGAGAGGACGGAATAATGGTATGGGGTGCCATTTCATATTATGGTACCATAGAATTGGTTTTTGTATCCAACAAAGTGACTGCAACGACTTACAAAAACATTCTGGAGGAAGCATTTCCAAAATTTAATGATTTCTTTGGACCTATACCTTGGACGTACCAACACGACAACGCTCCTATCATACCGCCAGAGCAGTAAAATCATGGATTAATCAACAAGGACTTTTGGATTGGCCCCCATATTCACCAGACCTGAATCCAATGGAAAATGTCTGGGGTTGGCTTGCAAGAAAAGTTTATGAAGGAAGGAAATAATTTGAGACGATAGAATCCTTAAACGATGCAATAACGGAAGCATGGATATCAATTTCGCTAAATTACTTATGAGTCATTATACAAGTCGATGCCAATTCGCATTTTTGAGGTTATTTATAAAAATGATGGGAGTACTCATTACTAATTCAATGCTAGAAGATAATAACTTTCATTTTTATAACCTAAAATTTAAAAATAAATTACAGTTTGCTTAGTTTTAAAATATTCCTTATTCTAGTGACACACGAAAAAGTACCACAGAAATACATGTCTTTAAATAAATGCATAATTTTAGTATAACAAAATATGTATATTTTTTATTTCTTCAGGAAACTAAAGCCAACAATTTGAAATTTGGTTGTGCAAAAAAATTATTTTTTTCTAAACTTTAGTTTAGGAGATATACTTAATTAAAGTTAAAAAAATGTGATTCCTTATTCAAGTGGCAGGTAGTGTATTTGGAAAGCATGAAATCTTTAAAAAATAAATATGCGCAATTTCGCCTTTTCTTTAATCTATTTACATTTTTTTATATAAAAATTATATTTGCTACTTATATTTTTAAAATATGAGTAGGTTTACATATTTCATAAAAAATGTATTGGGTTGCTATTTAAAAATTCGTTAAAAATAATCTTACTTAATAACATATAGGGAAAATGAAAGTTACGGATTCCATTTCCCGAAAAGTTGTAAGTTAAATAGATGATGTTTACAGAGAACATCACGGTGGGACGCTAAAGAGTGCTGATGACGGTCGTGGCGGACCAGAAAATGCATTTCATTCTGCCGAGTGTTCAATAAAACTATTACAATGTATTATTCTACAATTATTCAATGAACTTAAGCCGAAATACAAAAATTCTAAACAATAGTAAACCTTTATGTACTACACTAATTAGTAGTGTAGTACATAATTGTTTATAGTAAATAAGAAAATTTAAAGTACATCTCAAAAAATTAAAATTTAATGAATTCACAGTTGTCGGAAATGCATCTATAAATTTAATTTATCTTTGTAACTATTTTTGAACGAAATATATATTTTGGAGATAATTACTGAATTGCTCAAAAAGAATACAATAACAATAGTTATTCAAATCCCTGAATAACAGCAAGAGATATCAATATTTAAAGTTGCATACTTTACATGTTTTGTCAACTTCATACAATTTTTTTTTCAAAAAGTAAGAAAATGAAATATGAAAATTTTGCAACATTTTTTTTTTTTTTTTAATTATATTATGCATAGTAGATGTGGTCCAAAAATTTAAGAATTTTAATTTAATGTAAAGATTCCATACTTTCCAAATATGTTAGAAAATTAAAAATTGTAAATAGTATATTTAACGAAAAATGCATTTAAAAAATGCAGTTGAATTAAAATGAATTTCAAAAAAAAAATATATTTTTGAAATGTTTGTGTTAAAGCTGATATAAGCAAAATTCAAACGCGGTTTAAATCATTAAAATTCACAAAGCCTTTCCAAAGATATTTCCATTTAAAATTACATACTTTTTATTTTTTTCTTTTTTTAATTGTTTTCAAAAAAAAAAAAAAATTGAATTTTAGCGAAAAAAAAAACTGAATTTGTTGAAAATTTAAATTTTTAATGAAAAACTGAAACTTGTGAAAATTTGCATTTTTAACAAAATTTTTAATTTTTTTTTTTTTTTTTGTGAAAATTTGGATTTTTGGAAAAAAATTTAAATCAAAAAATCGATTTTAAACCAAAATTTGATTTTAATTTTCAATTTCTATTTTTAAAATAATGCATTTCTATCGACATTCGTTAACTTATAGTAGAGAATAGCAAAATCTTTAAAACAACCGATATTTTCGTAAGTTAACAATATTAATTTTCCTGAAAATTAATTACTGAAATATTAAAAAATAAGTGTTTATTTAATTCTATTTTTAGATTTTTCTTTTTTACAAATAAACCAAAAAAAAAAAAAACAATTTATTTTGTAAATAAATATAAATATTTAAATGAATGAGTTTCCTTCTAAAAGAAATATTAAAAATAGTTAATATTTCTTTTAACACAATAGTTATTACTATAAGAGATTATTTACAAGTAAATATGTATACTATATAGACAATCTTATATCTGATGGGGGAAAAAAAAGATTCTCTCATGCGCTCATCACTGTTGCGAGATTTGACGGTTTATCGTCATTTTGCCGATTTTTAGTGCTAAACGATTTTTGTCCTAAATTTGGTGATCTTTTCAAAAAGAACTATTTTCAGCACTTTTTATATATTTTTCTCTTCAAAGTATATTAACTCATAGATAAATAATAACAATTAAATAAAAATCTTAAAAACATGTTTGCAGTATTATGACTACAACAATATTATGTTCTCAGTTTTAATTTTTTTGAATTTTAATAAAATATTCCGGGGAATTTTTTAAAATTTCCTGGAAAAAACGGAAAATTAAATATTCTCGTACTTTTAAAATTCTATAATAAACACTTTGCTATTTTTAACATATTATATAAATGAAAGTTTGACGTTACTCTAAATATGGTACTTGCAAAAGTATATATTACAACTAGAACGTTATTTTAGTGAAACGTTAATGTTGCATGAATTAGGTTTTTGACTATTGAATTTTTTTATTGATTTTTTTTAACGAATTTAATTACAAGTTGTTGCACATGAAATTTTAAATAAATTGTATTTTTATTATGGTAAAAATTTAGATAATTTAGTTTTTGTAGATTTCATATTTTAATTCAACATATTTGTTAAAAATAAATTATTTTAATATTCAATTTATATTTTTAGAAATAAAATAGTTTCAAATATTTTGTACTCTAATTTGGAATAAAATTTTCAGTTGCTTCAAAATAATTTCAAATAAAATTATTAAAATATTATTCCATTTGTTAACAAGTCAGATTAGAAAATATTTCAACAGAAGTGTTCGAATATACATCTATAAAATTTAAATTAAATTCCAAAGTCTTTAACTAATTTGAAAATGAATTTTATTTCTTTAGTTCAAATACAATTATTATTCATTTTATTTCCTATTTTAAAAATGAAATAAAATCTGATTTGAAATATTTATTTATTTATTTAATTTCTTTTATTCATAGAATATTTTTATTCAACATAATTTGGTTTTGCATAATTTTAAATTTATTTGGGAAAAGAAAAATAAGTAACATTCTTTTTAATATTGCAATTATTTAATACGTTTAAGTTTACGTTTTTAAGTTTATTTCGATGACTATCTCCATGAAAAACTTTTAAGTCTACAAATAAACCATTAGAAATTTGAAAAATTTTTTTAGTCCCACGAAGCATGATTTCGACTCCGACTTTATAAATTGTCCAGATGGATTTCGGCTAGTAAATGGTGCTCATGTGTCATCTTAATATTAAGTAATTTCTGTATCTAATAAAACATATTATGATCTTATCAAATCAGTTAGTAATTGATCTCTCAATAACATATTTGACGAAGATAGAACAAAATGAATATGTGTTCTTACTTTCTTATATCTATTTCTGGACATATATTTCGGCATTAATTCATTTAAATAGCCTGTAACCCAAAGGTTAAGCAAGGAACATTATTTTCTGTAAAAAAATTCTGAAACAGTCGCTACTTTATTCTTTCTAATTCATTCAAATCTCTTGTGGCTGAATAATTTTATTTCTTAGATTTTTTTGATAAAAATATCAAAATGTTTATTTCAAATTTTTCTATTTTCATATATTGTTTCAAATAAAAATCCTAAGAACTTGTTGAACTTTTTTGTATTAAAAAATGCATATAATACAACATTTAGTTATCTTTTTGTAAAAAATAAATGTTTCACTTTTAATAAAGTAAATATTTTATTTTTTTATTTTATTTTGTTCAATCAGATAAAAAATTATATAAAAATTCATTTGATTTAGTATAAATAGAAATCCTTAATATTTTTATTTAAAAATTAATAAATTAATTAACAAACATTTTAAATTAGAAATAAAAAATCGAAATAAAATCAAAAGTACTTCCATATTTTTATTTTATTCACATGTAACACCTATGATAGATTTGTGGAAATGAATATTAAATAATTTTAACTGAAAATACTCACTGTTACTCGCTTGAAAGATTTTTCATTCTAACACAATATTTTCTTTTGAAACAGCATTTCTTATCCAAGCAATGGATTTGTAAATGTTAGGTGTAGATGTTACAACTTCGAAATGCTTATAAAACAACTAATCTCATGTTATATTGATACTTATATGGGATTATTTCTGAACTCTATGATTGATCCAAATACGTTGTTGTGAAACAATTTTTAGTATTTTACAGATTTTTATTTGACTTATCAGGAATTGGTTAAATAAAAAGAGAGTACTCATTTAAACGGTTAAGATGCCGCGACATGTTTCATGAACGCTCTTTTCAAATATTGTTGAAATCAAAGATTTTATTTCATTTAAAGTAACTATAATTTATTTACTTATTTAATAACCAAATGAAATTACAATTACGTAGAGGTTAATATACATGCTGTTCTTAAAGCTATGTACAATAGGTTAGGTTAGGTTAGGTTGGAAAGGGCGGCGCATTCACGCCTACACCCAGAGGCCAAACGGCCCATTGTGATCCCTTTATGAAAAGAAGAAAAAAAAGAGAAAAGTGGAACCTATACCCAATCAATCAGTTATGATTGTTCCTAAGCCATTTTATTCCCATTACAAACCCTATGAGGTTGACAAGTCCTTTGCCATTAACCTCACCTAGTTCATGTAGTGTATGGCTTCCAAACCACTTCAACCTATTACGCTGAAGCCCTACGCAGTGACAGAGTATGTGCTCCACTGTCTCTAGCTCCTCAACATCATCGCACGTTCTACAAAAGTCTGATGTGCCAATGTCCCACTTACTCATCATATTCCCTATTGAGAAGTGACCCGTAACCATACCTACTATGACTCTAAGACTACCACGACTCATACCTAGAAGATGCTTGGAATCCGCCAGTTTTAAGCTAGGCCATAATGCCCTAGAAACTCTGCAGTCCGATCTGTCATTCCAGGCTCGATTCGTGTTGTCCAGAGTCCACTCCCCTATGGCCCTAAAGAAGGACCCAATTGGAATCTTAACAGATGACTCTATGAAAGATCTATCTAGCTCCGAGCCACTGCGAGCTAGCTCATCGGCTATTTCGTTGCCAAGAATGTCACAATGACCAGGAACCCAACATAGTCTCATCATATAGGAATCCATTAACCTTCTCAATTCCCTTCTGCACTCAAGTACCAATCTGGACCTAACAAAATGACTAGTCAGAGCCAATAACGCCGCCTGACTATCAACATAGATAGTAATCTCAGACCCCCGTTCAACATTCCC
Source organism: Protocalliphora azurea (assembly GCA_932274085.1). Lineage (NCBI taxonomy): Eukaryota > Metazoa > Arthropoda > Insecta > Diptera > Calliphoridae > Protocalliphora > Protocalliphora azurea. The sequence goes on from OW026519.1 coordinate 69,177,693, forward strand.
TTCAATCAAGCCGAGAGCCTTATAAATGCCAAGAATCTCTGCTTGAAAGACACTACAACTGTCAGACAATTTGTAGGATCGTCTGATATCAGTTCCCATAAAGTATACACCTGCACCAGTGCCAACTTCCATTTTCGAACCGTCCGTGAAGACCGCGCACCCTCCATAGAGCTTTTCTACACCATCCCAAAGATCCCTGCTAGGTAACACCAATGTACAATAAAATGTTCTCTTAATGCGGACTATATTTACTAAGAAATCAATATCTGGATAAAAACTATTGAATTGATTGTATATACGTCTCATGGGATCAAAGTTGGCATAATTGGGTCGAAAATATTTGATTTTTAACTTTTAAATATAAACAAAAGACAATTGATTTATAAATCCACTAAATAGTCGCGCAAACTTATAAGTGTTGTGCAAGTGAATTTCCATACAATTTTTGACAGTTCATTTGCGAGTGTACCAACTTGCATACATTGCACAGTTTGCAAGGGTTTTGCGCTTTTTCATGAGGACCCTTAATGTAAATTAGAAAAAAAAAGTGGAAATAAATGGAAATTTATTTATCCAATATATTAGGGTATATTTTTAAAACGTTTTGACATCGAAAACGCAATAACGTAAAAATCCGAAACACAGGTTTTTAGCATAATTTACGAAAGGTAATAATTCTATTCGTATAAAATATTTAATTTTTTTTTTTAATCTTGAAAATAAAATTATGTTTTTATGTTATTTAATTTTTCATTAATTCAGTACGATTTACAATGTTTCGCTTTGTTTTATTTAATAAAACAATTTTCTTTATAGGAAATCACGTCCTTTTTATACACTACATCACCATTGGTGGTTGGGGTAATATGTGTTTGTGCTGATTTTTGTGACGCATAGAAAAAGTTATCCAACACCCACCTTAAAGTATACCAATCGACTCAGAATTATTTTTTAAATCGATCAAACTATCTCCGTCCGTCCATCCATGTAAACCTTATGCACAAAGTGCAGGTTGCAATTTTAAAGATAATTCAATGAAATTTGACACGTAAGATTTTCATGATACAAGGACAAAGCCTATTGAAATTGGGTGTGATCGCTCTATTATTTACCTAGCCCCGTACAAATGCCCCCGGAATAGAGTTAGATACTCATGCCTTAAAAATAAGAATATTTTAATAATATTTCATATAGTCGGTCTTGACCGACTTTATCTTTCTTTTTCGTTTCTTATAAATAAAGTTTTAAGAAATTTTCGGTAAAATTGAATTTTTTTTGTTCCCGTTTCCCGGGAAAAGAAATATTGTGGGAAACCCCAAACCCTATATATCACCAAGTAATATAACAATGTCTTAAATACAATGCTTAATTGAAATTAAAGATACTTTTCAATTACAAATATTACAAATGTTGAATCAAATATGTTTGTAAAATTTAAATCATATTTTATTTGTAATTTGGATTTGGAGAAGAGAAAAAAAAATCATGATATTCTGCATATTATCGAACGCTTATCGAAACTCAAAATTTTTTAGGTATTACTGTTGATACACTAAATCGAGAAGATTCATTAGAAATTCTACACGATTTATTTTTAGTATATATATGTTTGTACCAAACATTTGCCTGCAATCATTTGCTCATTTAAATTTGAAAATTTTTTCCGCATTTATAGCTTCTGAATCAAATTTCTATAAGTAAGTGGCACTTGAAACAGTAAACTAATATAATCATATTAGATAATGTATTATAATATATAGAAGTACATACTTTTTTATTTTTTATTTGTAATTCTTAATTATACAAATGCGCAATGATTCATATATGAGTCAACCAATTATTCTTATTTAGAAAACGTAATTGAAGATATTTTGTGTATTTTCTTTCACTAATTCACATATATTTCTTTAATTATTATTTGTATTGAATTCGGCACTGCAAACAAATTCGAAAATCTAAATAATAAAGTATGAAAGTGTTTGCCAAATATTCAGTTAAAACATAATATTCAGTTAAAACACTTTAGGAACAGTTAATATTTGATGTCAGTATTGTTCGATTAAAATATAACAAAAAGAAGTAGTGCACTAAAGGGTTAACTATCAAAGAATTAAGTAAATAGAAGATATAATGGCTTTATGAAAGCAAAAGAGAAAAATTAGTAGATTAAAATTTTAATTACATATTATTTTTAAGGGACTATTTCTGAAGGGAAATTTAAGCATTTCTTGTAAATTAAGTGATTTCAATAAATATAGACGCATTTTGATATTTTAAACAATATTTTTGATTTATTTAAAAAAATTTATTACAAAATTATTAACACTGTTTTTGTTTAATTTTTTTAAGAAAGAATTGTTCGATCAACTTAAAAATAGAATTTTCGATTTATTTGATTAAATTAATACCCTAGTATACAAATATATAATTATTATTTAGATTATTGCATAACTTGGAATGGCTTTCCAGGAATGTGAAAACCCCACGTCAAATATTCTTATAAATAAATACTTGAAAAAATTATCGTATTCATATAGACTAAATTATTTTAATTTTTGCAAATGGAAACAGACAACAGCAACATCAAAAACGCCCAATTAAGTTGATTTAAAATCAGTGTGCAAAATTAACACATACCATACAAATACCAGTTTTTTATACCCTTCACTATGGAGGTAAAGGGTATATATATGTTTGTCATTCCATTTGTAATTTCCACAATTTTTGTCGGAGATTAAAAAAGTTATACTTTCCGGATCCTTATAAGAAATGATGTCGAAGGACCATGTCGGTCCGTTTGTTGGTTGAAATGACGTTTAAAAAGGCACCCGATATCGTAAATATATGATATATGTATCAAATAAGCGGTAATCCTTTCGACAATTTTGCTATTGAAATTCAGCAAAAATAGGTGCAAAAATGGCGAAGATTTCACCAAAACAGTTTTTTAAAGGTTTTTGAAGACCCTATATAAACTAGAGATTTCATCCTTTCACAGATAATTTGATAACATTTTTCGGAATCTTTGTCCTAAATAAATGAAAAATCGGCCCATAAATATTCAAGATATTGGTTAAAATAAATTTTTGTTCTTTTGAGACCCTTCATATAAGCTACGGTCTTTGTTCTTATATAGATCGGCCACAAAAATTTTTCTAAAATTTCAGTTTTTTGAATCAACCAAATCGGTCTATAAACAATCGAATTATTGGAAAAACCTGAAAAAATGTATTAAAAATACACACACACAAACATTTATTTGTATAAGCAAACAGTGATTAAATGGTACAAGAAGTAAAGTAACGACAACACTACACCAAATACAACACCAAAAAAACTACATGTATTTTGTTTTTGCATTGAAATCTCTTGTGTCACATGTGTGTTTACAAAAAACAAAAACACATTTTGCATTTCACGTAATAATAAGACGCAATAACACTTAAGTAAACAAAAACTGTAAACAAAGATTGTAAACATAAACAACAATTTGATACTACAGATTTTAGAACACAAGCCGCCATATTGCTGCCAAGATGAAACAAATTCTCTGCTGTTTAAATATCGTTACTGTCTTGGAGTGCATAGTGGGGTCAAACGCAAATTTTTTGGTAATAAATGTGAATCTCATAAACTATTGGTCGGATCAAATTGAAATGTATGGAAGAGTTGTAGAGGAGGACCTAAGCTTTCAGAAAAATCATCTTGTAGTCACCCTGTGATAACACGAGATAAGCTACAGGGTGTCAAAGTTGACTACCTCGAGTATGTAAAAGTTAAAAAAAATCGTAACTTGTACAAATGAAGTCCGATTTTAAATATTTTTATATTTCTGGAAAGTACTTGGCAAGATAAAGAAGCTTACCCATCTAAGTTATCTCTTACAGTTAAAAAGATATTTACGCTTGAATTTTGAATTTTTGATTTTTTGGCTCGACTTTCTTTCGTTTTTCGGGAATAAGTCCGGAGATATATGAGGTAAAAATTTTTTAAAAATATTCTGTAATTTGCTACATATTTGAAAATAATATCCTGAAAGAATTTTTGGATTATCTCAATTCGTCTAGACATGAAAAATATTCAAAGTCAGCACTCTGAAATTGGCATGAAAAATGGCTATTTTTTACAAAAATATAGTACAATTCATTCACTTTTTTCTCAAAGTTCCGTTAATAAAAAAATGTTTTCCATATTAATTTCAAAAGATAAGGCTTCATAAATGGTTAATAAAGAAATTTTGAATTGATTTAATTTGCACCCTACATCCAGCATTGGCCGAAAATTGTCAATTTTAAAAAATAGTTTCATTTTTATCGATTAATAAAAAAAAAATAAATTTGGTACCCATATTTATTATAGAAATAGATTTAGAATGATTTAACACTAAACTGCTTCCCGTCCGGCCAAAAACGAATGCAGGATTGGAGATTTTATGTTAAAAGTCAGTTTTTTAATGACTATTTTTAAAAGCATATTAAAAGCATATTAGCATAATATTTTTAATATTATTTCTTATGTAATGTGTAAAACACAAATCAAGCTTTCATTCCTAAAAAAAATCTATAAAATAGCTCCAATAACCTATTTTTGGTAATTTTTCAAAATTAAATTTTTTTTTTTTTAAAATAGCTGAAAATCCAAAAAAATTTAATTTTTTTTAATACAACTACACTAATTTTGCAAATACTTTAAAAATGTTAAAAGAATATAAAAGTAGACTTATTGACCAATTCAACGATATATAAAATGTTGATATAGGTCATTTAATAATAATATAATGGCCTCAAAACTACCAAGTCACATCAAAAGTTGCAAAATTCACTATTTTCTTCCGTATTTCCATATGTGTGTATACGTAACATTTCAGTTCTCTAATGTATTATGTAGGTATGTATTTGTTATTATAAAGTAGTAAATTCTTTATTTGAGTAATGTTTATTTAATTTGTTCTACATATTTACATACTTATTATACATATATCCCGTATATTTATTTTATTAAGAATATATTATCGAAGATATTATTAGAGATTTTCTTGAAAATAATCAGAAACATCAAACGTTAGCAAATTTTTAACTTCCTTAGCTTCGGAATCCTCTTTTTCTATTTGAAGAGTGATTTTTGGTAGCCATCGTGTTCTTATAGAATATATAACTGGATCTGGTGATATTAATAAATATTCCATTAAGTCCATATTTTGCGCTATTTTCGAACATTTTCGGGTATTGAAGAGTCGGAAATGTTTAACATCTTTATTTCGGGCTTCCTGTGCTTCCTCTGTTAGCTCTCCCAATGGCAAAATACTATTTTCTATTATTTCTTTACCATGAGTCAATACTTTGTGAATTGTTGGAGTCATTGATTTCCAGGGGTATGTAATGTTAAGTAATTCTTTAGTTTCGTAAGCAAAAATTTTAAATTTGTCCGCATTAATTTGTTTTTTGCTATTAATGGCTGCCAATATAATCTTAAAACGCTTCAAAATATTTAAGTCTATGCCTGTGATTGAAGATGTGAGTTCCGGATTTTCAAAGAAACGTCTTGCTATATTTCCATCATTTGAGCTTCCATAGCCATGTAGAGGATTATCAATTATTAATCCGAGTTGTTCTTTGAATTCTAATTGAATTCTTTTCTTCTCCTCTTTTCGTAATTCGTGAAGTTACAAATCGTTTTTTACTGTAGCATTTTCCTGCCCGGGAATATTTCTGTAGTTCATATCATATGCAAGATGTAAGCAGAACTCCAAAAATCTTATCCTTGCGTAGAGTGGTGATATTCCAAATTTTAAAGAATTTTTATTAACAAGGACTTCAGAATTATCCTGAAATTGTGAACTTATTTTTCCACATATATTACATTTCCATGTAGATGTTGTATCTGTTATAGCGTTTGCAACTCTTCCATCAATCATCGTTAATTTTTGTTGAAATGTAACTTTAATAGTTCTGTTTGATACTTTTACATATATTGTGGGCAATGCTTTCATTTCTTCTTCCAATTGGTTGACAATGCTGTTTATTGTAACCGTGGTTTCTTTTGTGTAACCAAAAAGGATTGGACGGCACAAACATTTGGAACCTGGAGTTAAATTTATCCATATATCATCAAAAAGCGAGTCATTTCTTGTCGATGAGGAAGGCTTATTTAAGCGCATTCGAAGTGGTACCAGAGACGCTATAAACAGCGAGGAATAATTATTTCCAGAATTACTTCCATCCAGTTGTTTGTATTCCGAAAATCCTGATGTTCCATCGCAGCCCCATTTGAATATTAAAATAAGTTCAGAGTCTTTGCATTTTTCAATGTTATCATTGCTGAAGGTAGATATAATTCTAGAGGCAGTATTTTCAAGTAATTGCAATATATTAACTTTAGCACTTTTAACAGAAGCATTAACCGGGTGCTCCATAGGCTGTAAAATATTACTTTTCGCTTCTCTCACTGATTTGCTACTGGGAAAGATATCATATCCTTTTTTGCTAACAGATTTCCTCAAAATCTCGTATTGGTTTCTTGATAATCCTAAATTTAATATTAGAGCCAAAGCATCTTCAGAGGTAAAGGACGATGTTGATTTCGGTGTCACTATGCTTTTTATTATCCGATGTAATCGATTGGGAGAAGCTGTTGGTAACACATCTATAACTTTTTCTACTTCCTTTGGTTGCGTACGTGTTACTAAAGCTTTATATGTATCTTTTATTTCGGCATTCGTATGTGAATTTAGAATAGATTCCTGTTTGGTCCTCTTTGTTCTTAGCTGAACTTCATCGTAACTTTTTTTGGTCGACCCTTTTTCTGCTTTCCGATGAAAATTGGTATTTCTCCCTCCAACCACTCTTCATTTTTCTTCTTGAACTTTGGTATTGACCAACCTGAAGCTTGCATCCTTTTTTCGTATGATTTATAAAAATTTTCGAGCTTTAAACTGTCTTCTGCAGTAAGAGTTAAACCAAAAGATACTACTGTATCAATGAATTTTCTTATTTTTTCTGGACGATTTATAATATTAGATAGATTATCCCAGATTACTTTGCAAATAGAAAAGTGTTTTAATGTAATCTCCATAATGGCAAATTCACTAATAAATCTGCATATTTATAAGGATACTTATATATAGAAAAAGAATATTTATATCAGGTAAATGGTGACAGGCAAAAATGAATTAAAAAATTTAAATTTTTGCTCAAAACCCCCAATTTCATTCAGTTTATTTTTATGACCTGTAGTGTTAAACAGGTACGTCAAAAAATGTACCTATGCGATTGTAAAAAAATCATTTTTGTTATAATACATTAATTAAGTAGCTAGGTAAATTATTTAAAAACTTAAAAAATGTAATAAAAAACGAAGGAAAATATACTTATTTATGTACTTAGGTAATTTTAAAAACCTTTTCAGTAGAAAAAAATTATGAACACTTTAAATAAATTCATTAATAAATATTATTATCTCGTAACAAAAATAAGCAATGCAGTTGAGTGTTATGTATACATACATATGGAAATACCGAACAAAATAGTGAATTTTGCAACTTTTGACGTGACTTGGTAGTTTTGAGGCCATTATATTATTATTAAATGACCTATATCAACATTTTATATATCGTTGAATTGGTAAATAAGAGTATTTTTATATTCTTTTAACATTTTTAAAGTATTTGCAAAATTAGTGCAGTTGTATTAAAAAAATTAAATTTTTTTGGATTTTCAGCTATTTAAAAAAAAAAAAAATTAATTTTGAAAAATTACGAAAAATAGGTTATTGGAGCTATTTTATTGATTTTTTTTTTTAGGAATGAAAGCTTGATTTGTATTTTACACATTACATAAGAAATAATATTAAAAATATTATGCTAATATGCTTTTAATATGCTTTTAAAAATAGTCATTAAAAAACTGACTTTTAACATAAAATCTCCAATCCTGCATTCGTTTTTGGCCGGGCGGGAAGCACTTTAGTGTTAAATCATTCTAAATCTATTTCTATAAAAAATATGAGTACCAAATTTAAAAAAGCTCGCGTGACATTTTTTTTATTAATCGATAAAAATGAAACTATTTTTTAACATTGACAATTTTCGGCCAATGCTGGATGTAGGGTGCAAAATTAAATCAATTCAAAATTTCTTTATTAACCATTTATGAAGCCTTATCTTTTGAAATTAATAAGGAAAATATTTTTTTATTAACGGAACTTTGAGAAAAAAGTGAATGAATTGTACTATATTTTTGTAAAAAAATAGCCATTTTTCATACCAATTTCAGAGTGCTGACTTTGAATATTTTTCATGTCTAGACGAATTGAGATAATTCAAAAATTCTTTCAGCATATTATTTTAAAATATGTAGAAAATTACAGAATATTTTTAAAAAAATTTTACCTCATATATCTCCGGATTTATTCCCGAAAAACGAAAGAAAGTCGAGCCAAAAAATCAAAAATTCAAAATTCAGGCGTAAATATGTTTTTAACTGTAAGAGATAACTTAGATGGGTAAGCTTCTTTATCTAGCCAAGCACTTTCCAGAAATATAAAAATCTTTAAAATCGGACTTCATTTGTACAAGTTACGATTTTTTTAACTTTTACATACTCGAGGTAGTCAACTTTGACACCCTGTAGCTTATCTCGTGTTATCGCAGGGTGACTACAAGATGATTTTTCTGAAAGCTTAGGTCCTCCTCTACAACTCTTCCATACATTTCAATTTGATCCGACCAGTAGTTTAGGAGATTCAGATTTATTACCAAAAAATTTGCGTTTGACCCCACTGTGCAGTGATTGTTTGTATATACACACATTTATTTATGTATGCTTGAATGATGTTTAGTTGGCAACAGAAGCATTGCAATGACTGTCATTGTTGTTATTCTTATATACGCAAGCAGTGCTTGCTTGGTTTGTATATACATACAAATATCCAGCAAAAAAAAAAACGATCAAGTGCTTCCAAAAAAGAATATTTTCACCAATTCCAAAGTAGAAATAAGTGCATATTTTGAGCTTTTTTGAAAGTTATTAATAATTATTTCCAAAAAAGTGAAAAAAAGTGTTTTTGGCTGGAAGAAAGGTTAATAATTTCTAAGAAAATTAAAATTTCACAAATTTTAAAGCATTTTTATTATCTTTTAATAAGGCTAAAACAGATTTTTTATTAAAAAATTTTGTAAAAATAGTTTTAAGAGAAGTACTTCAAAAGAACAAGAAACATAAAAAAATGACAATCATGGTTTGAAAAAGGAACTTCTGAAGCTATTTTCCAGCACTAAGTACTTCCTTCCAATGACAACACAATGTTGAAATCATGACCCTTTCAGCTTTTTTTCAGTTATTTATTGTTCTTTTTTTGCTGGGCATATCCCAGCAAAAACTTTGCTTTCCCGGTAAGATAGCAGGTATAATTGGAAACAAAAATAAACTACTTATTTTCTGCCTGAATAACTAGTTATTTTTGTTCGAGTTGCCCACAAATTCATGAAGTTATTTTTAGGCTCTAGGGATACTAAAAAATATATACCAAAATGAAAATAAAAATAAAAACAAAAAAATTTTGCCGTCATTGTGATTTGAACTTGGACACAAATTAATCATTCGTTTTTAATGGCTAACATCTTACTCAGTACACCATCTCGTACTTAATTTTCTAAGTGATAAAAACTTTTTTTAGTATAAAGTATTTTTTTAGACATTTTGTTATAAAAAAAATAACAGTATCAAAATAGGGTTAAACCAACAACCTTCTGGTTGCTAATTCGGCGATCTAGTCAACTCATCCACATGATATATAATAGCACAGTGCTATTATAGTATTTAGTACTTATTTATGTAACACAGTGTAGGCAAATAATAATGACGCTTCATTACCGAGAAACTACTTTAATAAGTAGTTGCCATTACCGAAAACAAAAAATTTTTACTGGGATATTATAGATGGATATTATAGCCAGTGTTGCCGTTTTGGTTATTTTTAACCAAAATTAGTTATTTCATTTTCCAATGTAGGGATGATGACTTTTTTTAAATTTTGTTACTTTTTGTTAAATCAAATACTTTTTATTATTTAATTTAAAAAATGCTATTTACTCTATTAATCTTGCCAACAATTTTAACTGACAATGAAGAAAACAATTTAAATCAATAGAAAATATAAGGCTTTTCTAATATTTAAGCAAAAAGTGAAATGGGTTCGGAAATTTTTGTGAGAAACGATGTAACAAACAATCTAAATACTTATAATTACAAAATAAATTACTATTAAAAAATAAATTTACATTCGGCGAAGATCAATTATATGATATCTGGCACTATTGTGTATGTGCGTTAAAGCAATACATACTTGAGATAGAGCATTATATGGGTGCTATGGTTAATCTTATTTGAGTCAAATTTTATCAACATAATAACATTTATGTGAGATTTAAGTACTTTTAACTGATTTTCGGGAGAGAACCCTATATAGGAGCTGAATGCCATATTTTATGTAGAACGTTTTAAAATTAAAAATGTTTTATTTGTGCAGTAATTTGTAGAAAAACGTTTATATGTATCTATGATATTTGAGCTTCAAAACATTACTCCAAGAGAACATTTATTTGGGGACTAGGTGAAATAATGAACCAATTTCAACCAGTTAGGGAGTATACATTAGGGCAAGGTTTCTCAATAATAAAATAATAAAGCCTTGCTTTGCTGCCGTTGTCAGTTAGATAAGCCCACAAAAGAAAAACTCATGATATCCCTCTGCCAAATAATAATTGATAGCCTGCAGTATAATGAAACGACTGATATTTCTAATTTAAGCCAATTTTATTTTATTGCAAGAAATCTTGTTGAGTAATCCACCGTCATTTTTTAAAACTAGTAACTTAAGAATTATCATTCTTAGAGCCCTATATGTCGATTTAAATGCAGAACATAAGAAATTACTACTTCATATCAATGTCCATTTGATTTCGAAGGGAAAATGGAAATATGCTAAAGAGATTATGCTAATTAAATATAGAAGCAGAAATTTTCTTTTTATACAAAAATGAAGATCTTTAAAAAAAATGTACAGAAAACTATTTTTATATATTACTTTGCTTATATCTAAATTTTTCGAGAGGTTAAATAATCTTAGCATTAAACTAAAAGACAGACAAGTAAATATATTAAATGAATTTGATTCGATAAGTGCTTTTATGGCAAAGTTTATTAATGGAAAAGACGTCCTCATATCCACTACTGAATGATATCTGGGATTCATCTGATATTCGAAAAGAACATGTAAAAAGTATAATAATATTCGAACTTAGATTCACTTCAATATGAATTTTCCTGATATTATCTGTCTATTCTTGTCAAACCAGTTTACTTCGTAATCCATTCAACATTGCTATTGATGGCAATAAAACTAAATAATTCGTGTGTCAAATGTGTGAAATATTACAAAGTTTACACGATAGTTGGGAATGAAGCGTTGAAACTTGTGTTACAGTTTGTATCTACATGTTTGTGCGAAACTAGGTTTTCTGCCCTAAAGTTCATAAAATCCCAATTTAAATCACGTTTGGTTGTGGAAAATAAAGTAAGATGTACTTTTTCAGAAATTTCCTCCAATATTAAAAAGTTAGTAAAAAACAAAGAAATTTTATTACATTCAATATTTTTTAAAGAATTTTTTATGAAGTTTACAAGGTTTCCGTTTTGTATTTAATAAATAAATGAATTTGGTAACGCAATTTTATTTAATATAAATGCCTTTCCAGCTAAAAATTATCATATATTATTATATATGCTCCGTATATGAAAATACGTATGAAGAAGTATGCATTAGTATATGGTAATATTTGCAATACATTGATTTATATATAAAACCTTATACGAAAAATATAACCATATATGGAACTATATATGGAATTTTATAGTCATATATTATATCATATATGAGCAAATTCTCCATATATGAAAGCATATGTATGTAAATTGGCCGCGAAATAATGTGAGTTCTTAGTGAAACGTTATACTTTTGTAGGTGTAAGTGCTGCTATTGTTGATAAATTTGTTTCCATTATTTTGGCTAAAATTCCAAGCTTTTTTTAAATATTATATTTGAGAACATTCAGAGCCTGCGTCTTTAACAAAAAGCCAAGTAAAGAAAAGTTATTTATTTACAACTTTTCACAATGGCCTATAGTTATCTTATTACTTTGTTTAAATTTTATACAAATTTTTAATTCGTATAAATAAGGAATCACATTTTTTTTAACTTTAATTAAGTATATCTCCTAAACTAAAGTTCAGAAAAAAAAATAATTCTTTGCACAACCAAATTTCAAGGTGTTGGCTTAGTTTCTTGAAGAAATAAAAAAATATACATATTTTGTTATACTAAAATTATGCATTTATTTAAAGACGTGTATTTCTGTGGTAATATTTTGTGTGTCACTTGAAAAAGGAAATCTTTTAATATTAATCAGGAAGCCTATGATTTGATTTTCTTACAATATAAACGGCTAGAGAATTTTTAATTTGATAGTTTTTAAATAGTTTTTATTCAAAATGGGACGTGGTAAGGCTCTTAATAACTCTGAAAAAGAAAAACTTCTGATTTTGAAATCTCAGGGACAGAATCCGGTCCAAATAGCGAAAAACATTAATAGAGAAAAAACAGTTGTGTACAATTATTTAAATAACGTCGGAAGATATGGAAAAAACATGAAAGGGCGGAAGAAAATGACAACAACTCCAAAAGAAAGACGAAAAATTCTTAGAATTGCATCAAATTCTGCCATGTTGGTATCAAAAATACGTGAAAAAAGTGGAGTCAGTGCCAATCTAAGAACAGTGCACCGTATTTTAAAGTCGTACCCATACATTGTCCGACGAGAACTGCAAAAAAAAACACCACTTAATGAAAAACGCAAATCACAACGTCTACAGTTTGCCAAAAATACAATGACATGGTCCGTTAAATGGTTTAAAGTTGTATTTTCCGATGAAAAAAAGTTCAATATTAATGGTCCCAACGGGTATAACTATTACTTCTATGACCTAAATAAGGAGGAATTATTTTTGAGCCGCCATTTTTGAGGGTGCCATTTCGTATTATGGTACCATAGAATTGGTTTTTGTATCCATCAAAACGACTGCAACGACTTACAAAAACATTCTGGAGGAAGCATTTCCAAAATTTAATGATTTCTTTGGACCCATACCTTGGACGTACCAACACGACAACTCTCCGATTCATTCCGCCAGAGCAGTAAAACAATGGATTGATCAACAAGGTGTTCAACTTTTGGATTGGCCACCATATTCACCAGACCTGAATCCAATGGAAAATATATGGGGTTGGCTTGCAAGAAAAGTTTATGAAGGAATAAAACAATTTGAGACGATAGAATCCTTAAAGGATGCAATAACGGAAGCATGGATTTCAATTTCGCAAAATTACTTAGAGTCATTATACAAGTCGATACCAAATCGCATTTTTTAATGTTATTTATAAAAATGGTGGCAGTACTCATTTCTAATTGAATGCTAGAAGATAATAACTTTCATTTTTATAACCTAAAATTTAAAAATAAATTACAGTTTGCTTAGTTTTAAAATATTCCTTATTCAAGTGACACACGAAAAAGTACCACAGAAATACATGTCTTTAAATGAATGCATAATCTTAGTATAACAAAATATGTATATTTTTTATTTCTTCAGGAAACTATAGCCAACATTTTGAAATTTGGTTGCGCAAAAAATTATTTTTTTCTGAACTTTAGTTTAGGAGATATACTTAATTAGAGTTTAAAACAATGTGATTCCTTATTCAAGTGGCAGTCAGTGTACATATTTCATAAAAAATAAATTTAATTTCTTGACATTCAAGAAAAATAGAAATCGGAACCTTAATAAAATTTTAAAATAATAATCAATTATTATCACATCTGTGAAACATCAGGAACAAAAGAAGGTAAGTTAATTTTATGTATATATATACTTATTATTGATAAACATTACATTTCATATAATATTTATAAAAACCAATTTATACTTTTTGCGTCATAATTACCTTAATCAAAAAATATTTATTTTCCTTGCCACATTGATTAGAAGGTCTATTCCAAACGAACGTAAGTAACTTTTCACTTAATTTATTCGTTTATTATTCAATATTTAATTAACGGGTAAAAATTTCCAGACATGCCATAAAAGTTTCCATGTCATCTAAAGAATAAACATCTTGTTGATCGTCAAACAAGTTTCCATTGGAAAAAATTGAGATTCATCTCGAAATAGGTCGCAAAAATTCATAGTTTTTTCCTACTTATGAAGAGACATTTTATCCGTTTGCCACGACTTATTGGAAGTTTTGTTTCAAATACACGTAAGAAACTTTTTACTTAACTTACATTTATCATTAGTTATTTAACTGACAAAAATTCTTTTTAGGAGAGCTAAAAAGATTTATATTTGTTGTTTGTTCTAAAAATTATCATTGACCAAACCGTTCTCTAGATTTATCAACTGACTTCAAAGTTTGAGATGCGGTGTTTCTGACACATGACAAATATTAGGTATTTAAATCTCTCTTTTGTATAAATATAGAGAGTTTCTGTTTATATTAATATTAAAAAAATATTTTGTAAATATTGTTTTTTGAGTATAAAATAAATAAAATGAAGGAAAAATAAAATATTTGAGTTATCATTCATATAGTTATATATTTCTATATACCCTCAATTTTCGGATCCAAACATGTATGATACTCCATATATACATAAATATATGATTCATACATAATATTTTTAGCTGGGTTTTAAGTTTTTACTATTTTTCATTTCTAGTATACTAAAAATCAAAATGTGGTCCGCGAAAAAATAAAAATTTCTAAAAGGGTCCGTGCAGCATGAAGAGGTGGGAACATCTGCTTCAGGATATTCCCCAATATGGTGCTGTAGAGAATAAAAAATGTACCTTGTTTAGTTATTAAAACTGTTGTTAAATAATAACAAAAATTTAAAAAGTTCAACACTGATTATAGCTTCCCGACTAACCTGAATTTCGTTATTAGTGAACGTTCGCTAGAAACGAAAAATTTTCGATAGTAAACCTTCGAGAATCTGAAATATATCGATATCAAATATTCAACTTTTTCAATAAGATATCGAAACTATATGTTTCGAGAAATTGTCTAATCTTCTAAATTTTTATCAGGATTCTTACGTAAATAAAAAAGCTACTTATTTTCTTGTTTGTGCATACAAAAAACAAAGAGATTGGTTGTAAAATATTACGCTTTAAAATTTAAGATGTCAGTTACATTTTCAAAAATTTTTAATAAAAAAATAATATAATCAAATTTTAGTAAAATAATAATGTCGCTACTAAATATCTAAATATCTAAAAGTAATAATATAGAGAGAAAAAACATTGATAACTCCTCTGGGCGAAGTTGAAATTTAGAAAAAATTCTTCAAATGTTTCCATACTTATGTAAATGTCTTTATTAATTCTTTTGTTCATTACATGAATTATTATTAAAAGTAATTTATTATTATGTACATTTTCTAAATATTTGATTTTATTTTAAAAATTAAATCAGCTTTTAATTTTAGATTGTGAACAAAATGGATATGAAGCAAAATAGAAAACTATCGTTTTCGAAACATTATCATTGATAATAACCACACATCGTTAGTAATATCAATATCGAATAATTTTCATCATTTTTTGATAACGAAAACGAATCTCTTACAAATATTTTTAAGTCTCGCTATTCGCTAGACGAACCTTCGAGATAGAAAGATTTGCTGCTACAAAGTGAGCGATGAGGGAGCTCATATTCGAATCGCCAACGATAGTCGTTCTCGAATGTTTTATCAGACAAAAGTTAGCTAAATGTTCAAACGGGATATCATTATCGAGGTTTGTGGTCAGTTGAGATTATTTTGTGTTTGGAAAAAATTTAATATTTTAGAATGTAAATGTGAAAATAATAATGCATACTTTAAGGCATTATTTTTTTTTATTTGTGCATAAAATAGTGAAGGGTACAAAAGATTCGGCACAGTCGAATATAGCGTTCTAACTTGTTTTTTAATTACATGTGTTCTCATAAATATAATGCAGAAAAAATTAACAAAACTGATGCTGATAAATAGGGGGCGGATTTTAATGCAAATGCACGTTTTTTTCTGAAGCATTTAAAAACTATCTTATGTAGCTATTTATACGAATTAAACATTTTACAAAAAAACTGCATCGATTTTTTTTATTTTTTTTTTTTTTATATTTTTCTTAAAAATGTATATTAGTTTGTATATTTTTCATTTTTTTTACTTTTTTTATTGTTTTATTAAAGATTTATATTTCTATTCTTCGGATAAAATGCGCATAACAGGTGTTCTAGCGATTTTTAACTTTTATTTATCGGTAATTCCTAACAAGTTGTATGAACTCTGACATAGAGTCAGATCAGACATAATTTAAAAAAATGACGAACATTTTGTCAACAGAATTAAAATAAGAAGTTATTTTCTTAAAAAAAATTTCCTAAATTGTTAATAACTAGTGCTAATTTTTTATGAAAATCCTTGCCTTTGCAAGAATATAAAATTAAATTATAAAGAAAAGCTTATTAAATAAATAATCTTTAGGATAAAAAACCGAAATTAAGAAAATCAAATACTTTTCAATAAAGAAAGCAACCGGAAAGCTTTACAATTATTGTAAACTATAAATTCACAAACAAATAATTTCAACTTGGACTTATGTGTGTGTGAGATATTCCTTTAAAGAAACTAAAATCCGATTTTATTGAGATTCTTAAAGACGTACAAAAATTGAAAGAATTACACCGAAATCAACGGTCAGAAAAAGTTATATGAAAAAGGTATATGATATTCAACTTGAAGAAATAAAATCGTTTTGAAAAAACAAATTTTTATAGATAATTATGAACGAAATTATAGAATTTAATGACCGATATATTGTAAATGTAATTGTTGGAGTTTTTGATCACATGTTTTAGTGGAGCAAGCGAAAGTTTTTGATTTATATTGTGCAACTTGAAAGTGTGAGTCACGAAATAATTGTCCATAAGTCAGTTAAATTATTGGGGAGGACTTTAATAAAAATCAAATTCTCTTATATTTATCTGACGCGAATCCATATATTGTAAATTCAGCAATAACATTATGATATTTTATCCAAATATTTTATATATAACCTGCTTGCTGATACTCGGAGTAATATGTGAGTACTCCGAGTATCAGATGATGTGAATAATAATTTTGATCACATTGATTCATTGATTTTATATGAAAAACGGATATATTTGATATAAAATTAAAGGAAAATTAATCCAATTTTCCAATCCCTCCTCAACCAGTTATTGAGATATTGGCTGTAAAATATTATGAACAATTTCAAAAAACCTGTGAACGAGTTGAATGATAATGACTCTAAAGTTATAAAAGGAGTTAAACGAGTATTAACATCAAAATATATTAAAACTAATTTCTCATTTGTTTCTTCCAACTATGGATTACTTTCTGAAACTGTCACTAAATTAGAGAGTATCGATTCATAAAGTACTCAAATCAGTTTAATTGATAGTGATATGGAGTAAATCCAAAAGAACTATCATTTTATATATATAAACATTATTTTATGCCAAAATAGACAATCGTTTAAATTTGCCAACTTAATACAAAATATGTTTGTTTATATAAATAAAAGCCTATCTATCTAAGGTTTTATTAAACTCAATGTCACGTACAAATTTGAAAAAGTGCCAAAAATTTGAAAAATACAAAATGTGTAGATAATTCAAAGCTTACAATGGACTAATCTTAGTTTTTATAACCTAAATCGCCATAAGTGTTCAGAGTATTATGCGTTTGGGCTGATGTTTGTAGCGGTCAGAAAACATTTTTGGACCCCCACCCTAAAGTATACCATTCGACTCAGAATTACATTCTGACACGATTTAACGATGTCCGTCCGTCCGTGTGAATGAAGTACAGGTCGCAGTTTGGCACGAATAATTATTTTGGTAAGTGGCAAAGTCTATTGAAATTTTTTATGATAGGTCCATTATTTCACCCAGCTATACAAATGTCCTCCTGGAATAGGAGTTTAACAATTATAAATGCTCTAAGTATATCAATATTTTAATGGAATTCAATACAAAGAAGTCTTATATAAGCGTCAAACTTTATGCCAAATTTCATGAAGATCGGTCCATAACTGACCACAGCTCCCATATAAATACCTCTTCCGAAAATCACTTTAACGTGCATAAATCCCACAAAAAGTTAATATTCGACAGAAATAAGTTTTATATAAATAGGGAGAAATTTTATGAGGATCGATCCATAACTTACCATAGCTCCCATATAAGACCCACTTTCGGAAATCACCTTAGGGCATAAATTCACACAAATGTTAGTATCTGCATAATTTTACACTTAATACATGTATGGCCTCACAATTGGTCATAAGTCTAATATAAGAGCCCTCCCCATATTTTGGTGGTCATACACAATGGCGTAGGATATCATATGCTCGGGCTTGATCGACTATATCTTTCTTGATTGTTATCTTATAGAATAATCTGTGTTTTTTTCATTTTATCTAATAAATATTAAAAAAAAATAATAATAATAAATGCATGTTTTTTTTTTTTAATTTTTAGGATATATTTTGAATTTTTACGTACATTTTTTACACATATTTTTAAAAAATAAATGTATAAAATTCTGCCCTCTACTGATAAGAAATATCAATTCGTTTGATTTTTTTTATGACCAGGCAAACTTCAAATGCGAATACATTAGTGTACATTTTTTATTTATATCCAAAAAAAAAAAAAAAAACATACATGAGCTGTCTTCGAAATGTTTAACCTCTTTTGGGTGAATAGTTAAATAATAAATCACATTTCATTTTTCATCGTTTTCTAATACATATGTGCTATCCGTCATTGGTAATTCTAGAATAATCTGATATTTTGAAAACTTTTAAAATTTAAATAACAAAAACAACGGGTTAAAATAAATTCCATACAATTATCTATGTGATTTATTTGAACAACAACAAAACAAATATATGTATATAACCAAACAACCAAAACAAATATTAAGCAAAAACGTAAATAAATAATAAAATAAATTGGCATCATATTGTGGCTATAAGGTACTTGAAAACGGTCTTCAAATAATTTGTTTATAAGAACAATGGTCCATTATATATTACTATATACATATGTATGTGTACATATACATAAGTGCATATATGTATTTGTTTGAATATTTGTGGCTTTGGCTAACATTTCCGTTTTGTTTTTGTATTTAATTTGTAGAAACATTTTCTCCCATCGTCTTTGAGCGAACATGTGCTTGTGGATTGATTCCACCACAATTTGTTGTTTCCCAAAAATACATCAAAACATTGGCGTTAGTGCTGTGCAAATATTGAGTACTAAGTATCGAATACCGAGTATTTACCCCGTTTTTTGGGTACTCAATAATGTAAAGAGTTTAGTTTTTTAATGTTATCATAATAACGGCTAAAGTACAACTCTGTATTAATATACAAATTTATTTATAAAAATATGAAAATAATTTTATTTATTTTTGTTAACGGTAAATTTAAAGTTAACCAGTTTTTAATTTTATGTTTTAAATAAGTAAATTTATAAAATTTCATGCTAATCGGTAAAATATATCTGTTTTATTTTTAAGTAAAGGAATTCTAATTAAAAACACCATTTGAAATTATAAAAATCCCTTATGTATCGAGTATTAAAAAGTAGTAGAATTAGCCAGCACTAATTGGCCCATTGTACAATGAACACTAATAGAAACAATATTTCTAGTTTTTTTTTATTTTATATGTTTTGGTTATTGTATTTATGGTATTTATATTTCTCCATACAGCAGCAAAAATATACATGAATAATATAATATACATAGTTTAAGTAGTCTAATTAGCTTAAAACTAAGCATAAATAAATACAAACGTATTACATATTTAGAAATAAATCGTCGCACAGAGAAATGAAATTGCAAAAAATCGCAATTAATTGAAAATTCATATTTTTAAAAAATAATTGATTTTAAGCAAAAAATAAATAAATAAAATGATGCATAATTATCTGCTAAAAAAATTCTTAAACTTGTTTCATTCTTAACTTTTTTTTGGCAATTTTCAATTAGTGGTAAAAAGTGAAAATTTTGTTTTTTCAAGTTTATGTTTATTTCATAAAATGTTTTTTTTTTATTACAATGCACAGTGAGGACATTTGCAAATTAAATGAAATTAAGTCCGGATTTTTTAAACTACTAAACCAATTTTGATCTTCAGTATATTATTGGCTGGATCGTGTAGCTGGAACACGAACGGCGCTACAGTGGAAAAAATTTAACCTTCTCGAGAGTGAACAATATATCGGAGCTCGTAACTCTTACAAATATGAACCGATTTGGAATAATTGAACATTTCTGAATTCTTCTAAGCATTAGAAAAAAACATGCTCACTGTACTATATTATCTCATCTATTTTTGAAAATATATTTTACTTCAAAATTTTAGTTTGTCATTTTTGTCCTTGACCATTTTTTGTTCTTGCCCTATAACTTTTGGAATAAAAATTTTAAAAATTACCATAGGCGGTTGGGGTATTATGCGTTTATGCTGATGATTGTAATGCACAGAAAAAATCATCCAACACCCACCTTAAAGTATACTAGTCGACTTAGAATCACTTTTTCAGTCGATCTAACAAAGTCTGTCCGTCTGGCTGGACGGCTGGATGGCTGTCCATCTAATCCTTCTGCACAAAGCAATTTTGAAGATAATTCAATGAAATTTGGCAAGTAAAACTTTCATGAAACAAGGACGAAGTCTATTGAAATTGGTTATGATCGATCCATTATTTCACTTATACCCCATACAAATGTCCTCCCGGAATAGGGGTTTAACGATCATAAATGCCTTAAATATAGCAAATATGTTAAAGAAATTTAGTATAAAGAAGTTTTGTATAAATATCAATCTTTGTATCAAATTTCATGAATTGACCATGGCTCCCATATAAAATCCTCTTCTGAAAATCACTTTAACTTGCATAAATCACATACTCATATTAGTATCAACTTTATATTCGACACAAATAAGTTTTATATAAGTAGAAATCGCAGTAACAAATTTTATGAGGATCGCTCAATAATTTACCATAGCTCCCATATAAGCCCACTTTCGGGAATCACCCTAATGTGCACAAATTCATATAAATGTTAGTATTAACGTAATATTCTGTATTCGTATATTTTATTTTTTACTTAGTAAAAGTATCGGTCAAAAATTGTCCACATGTCTAATATAAAACCCCTCCACGAATTTTGAAGAGCATACACAATAATATAGCGCCGTCTGTAGTTCAGTTACACACTCCTTTCAACTTGAAAGTAGCGTAGTTTTGGTTCTAGAAAACATATTGACTTGAGGCTTTTTGTATCAAAATTAAGAATTATGTCAGCTAGGCAACATAGTGTAGTTGGATTCTAGTCCATAGTTTTTGGAGATATTATAAATATTTATCTATAATAAAATTTTTGTTACTAAAGATAACCTAATTAAATTTTTGATGATTTTTAACTTTAGCATTTGAAATGATGGTGTAAAAAATTTAAGAATTAGATAAAAAGAATCACGCAATTCCTAAAAACCGGTGAAAATCCTAAAGATAGGATTTTTTCAATTTTGCATATAGAGTTCAAATTTATTGCAGGTATGGAAAAAGCCGTTGGCAAACTCTTTAAAACGCATTAGAATTTCTAGAATTGCATTCCGTTTATAGATCCGGCTCCGTAGAGATTTCTTTCAGAAGAGTTTATATTCCTTACATTTTCTTAAGAAAAATTGTATTTTATGTTTTCTTTGTCAGAGGTATCCTACTTCGAGCTTAGCTCCTGAACGGTCTGTGGGTTCCAAATATTGTTGATTCTGCTCAACTGTGCAATGGAGCTGTTAATAGGTATTTTCCTTAAAGTAAATATTCTTAAATCTTAAATCCAAAAAAATTGCGGATTTCTTCCGATTTAGAATAAACAAAAAAAATTTAAAAATCCAATGAAAATTTACTTGTTTTCTGAACAAAACTAAAATAAAATGGAAGTATTGTAGATATTAAACCCTTGCAAACTATGTCTTATAATACATTACATGCCAATTGGTTTTTTTGAAGTTTATTAAATCAGTGTGTGAGCAGAGAAATAAATACTGTTCTGCAGCTACTTAAAACCATATAAATACTGGTTGTGTTGTTCAACTTTATGAACAAGTTCTGTGTATATTGGGATAGCGATCCAATAAGACATGAGAGTACGAT
Source organism: Protocalliphora azurea (assembly GCA_932274085.1). NCBI lineage: Eukaryota > Metazoa > Arthropoda > Insecta > Diptera > Calliphoridae > Protocalliphora > Protocalliphora azurea. The sequence goes on from OW026519.1 coordinate 69,200,073, forward strand.
CGCTCACATAATATAAGACATTTGACCACTTGTTTGCTTCGATAGAGAAAAAAGAAAGAGTCGGTTTTCTTCTCATATATGTATGTTTCTGTCTGTTCAAAACTGTGTAAATAGTATTTTTTTAAGCAAAACAGTCGTTTAAAAGAACTGTTTATAATATTTTTGTGATTTACGATCAAAATAATTAAAAAATATTAATAAAGATACCAATTATATAACATATTGAAAAAAAGATGAGAAAATAAAGGTAACATTAAAAAAAACATGCCATAATTTTTATTAGTAAACAGATTTTATTATATATAAATATTTAAAAGTCTTTCAAATTAGTTATTATCATACATTAATGTTTTTTTATTATTAATTATATACTACTTTCTTAAACATACATACTATATATAAATATTTAATCTATTTCATAAATAGTAATTACTATATAAATAAGCCCTTTTATATATATTCAAAAAAGAAAAACCAAGAATATATTGCACATATTGTGAAGGTTTTTTGCACACACAAAAGCAACTATGTATTACAAAAAAGCAAGCAAAGCATTAAAAATACTAGCGCATCTTAAATACTTTCTCAATGTCTTGTACGATTTGTTTTTTTTTTTTTTTTTTTTTTGCCATACCACTTGCACGACTTATTTGCGACAAATGCCTTGAACGCCTGTATTTGCAATCGCTCATACATACGACACTTTTCAAATTATCGTGTGCAGGGCTGTAGTAGATATTAAGGCTATTACTCCCTATCTTACTACCCTGAAAATAAACCTTGGTGTGTTTTATGATGTTTCTTAAAATATTTCAGATCTAATGCTTACCATTCGTGAACTCGACCATTTTTAAAAAAAAGTATTTTTTTCCAAATGAAAATTTTTATATTTTATTCCAAATGAACGCATACAAAATGTAGCATCATTTCAATAGGTATTCGGAAGGTTCATCCATTTATATCTAAAACTTATTCAAGAATGACCGCAATATTTCGATATTCCATAAAATATTTTATTTTTTAAGGCTTTTTTCACAATATTGTTTGTTATTTTTGATAAAGTTTTCATATTTAAAATTTTTACTTGCGTTGCTGATGTCAGTTAAATTTTTGTATCATTTTTAAAATTTCGTGGCTTATCAGACAATCAATCAATTTGACGTAGTTTATTGGCTTTATTTCAAATATTTACGAAAATTGAGAAAAATGAATATGAAAAACAAAAAATATTAAGGGGAAATATAAAAACTATAAATAATTTTACAAAAACAAATCGTCATTTAATTTTCGTGTAGAGCTTGTACGATTGCACTTTATTTGCTATGTAATCTGAACAAACTAATTTGGATAAGTTAACTTGATTTATTTCATTAGGTTAACAAACAAGTTAGAGTGCTTTATTCGTCTATGCCGAATCTTATATAACCTTCAACGGTGTTGAGGTATTATATGAAAAATATTATATTTTAAAGTTTATTAAACAACAAAAATACCAAATGACAATATTAATTAAAAAAGGGTATTTTGAAGATTTATAGAACGACTAGATTGACTTAAAAATTCAAAATTTGAGAAAAATGTGTTTTACAGATCCTCGCAAGAATGGAGTCCGTTTATAGCACCGTGTAACTATTTCCCAAAAATTTTTTCACAAATCAAAAAATCGATACATGCATCAAACTAGAGCCCATACAAAATAAAACTACATAATCAGTTTTTCTCCAGAACGTAAAATTTTCCCTCAAAAGAACTTTAAAGTTTCGACAAATACACGACTTTAAAAAAAATTATAAAATATTTACTAATATTATATCAATCCAATATGGACGTCAAATGAAAGCTAAGAAACCCTAAAATGTACCAAAAGTTTTTATTAAAATGTATATAATTAACTAATAAATATAATATTAAAGGGTTAAATGAAAGAACATCCTAACTTTTTGTTGTGTAGGGATTCGTATCTTTAATTTGACATACTAGTGGGTTGATATAATCTTAATTTTTTTGTAATATTCTTAAAAAATGCTCATCTTTCGAAACATTTAAGACCTTTTGAGAGGAAGTTTGAAATCCCAGAGAAGAACTGTGTAAACAATTTTACCGTGGATTGTTTCTAGTTTTATCCATATAACAATGTTTTAAAGTTTGAGAATGATTGTTGCAAGCTGACATACATGTGGAAATAAATAGATAAAGGTAACGTTTTCAAAGAGGATATCTTCTTAAGTTTTTGTTTAAATAAAAAATATTGCTATATTATATGGATTCTTAATTTTCATTTGACACTAGAGTTTTGGGTTTCCCGCAATATTTCTTTTCCTGGGAAACGGGAATGAAAAAATCAATTGCCCGACAATTTTTTAAACTTTAGTTTTAAAAAATAGGTCAAAATTATTTTTTTATTAAATGAAACAAAGCAAAACATTAAAAATCATACTGAATTAACGAAAAATGAAATAATATAAAAGTTTAATGCCATTTCTAAGATTAAAAAAAGTTTAAATATTTTAAGCAAATAAAATTAGTACATTTCGTATTTTTGTTAAAAACTGTGTCTCATTTTACGTTATTATGTTTTTGATGCAAAACCTTTTTAAAAGTATACAGTTATTTCTCTAAATTGCATTATTTTTTTGTAATAATTCTTACTAAATTAAACATAAATCTGGAAAATACTAAAAATTGGTTTGCAACAATGTTTTTCGGATCAATCATAGTGTTCAGAAATCTAAATATGAATACAACATGAGATTAGTTTTTTTATAAGTTATAACATTTACATTTCCACTGCTTGGATAAGAGATACTGTTTCAAAAGAAAATGCTGTGCCAGAATGAAAAGGCTTCCAACCAAGTAATTTGTTTATAATAATGAGTATTTTCAAAGTTCCACTTATTTAACATTCATTTCAACAAATCTACAATAAAACTAAAGTATCTAAAATTTGAGAATGACAAAAATAAAGTTCATTTAAAATTTCATGAGAAATAACTTGTAAGTACCCTAAAAACATTTGGACGTTATCTTCCTAGAAGAAATTTACGTAATATTTTCTTTGGATGAAAATCATCAAAACAATATTTTTCTAATATTGTATTTTTATCAGTTTAAAGAAAATTAGACGATAAACAAGAAAAATATTTAAAATTAGAAGTTTTATTATTATTTTTATTCTCAAAATATCATCCTTTTTTCAGTAAGATGATTATCACCTCCGCAACAAAATCATGATATCTCATTGAGATCATTTGGAAAAAATTAATACAATACTTTTACTTTCAGTCACAATTTTTGCAGTTGTCGAAAAATTGTTCAAAAATTAAAAAGTATTGAAGAAATTTTTTTGTCTTTTAGCAAAAAATGGATATTTTATATGCGTTTCAGTTTTCGTGCTTTATGATGTTAAGATTTATGTACACGCTTTACAAGATGTAAAAGTCTTCTTTATTATATTACTTCAAGATATATTTGTGATAATTTTTCTATATATTTATTACATTCTTCATAATATTATTTGGCGGTATCTTAATTTTTTCACCTACATGATTATCTAGCAATATTGCCTATTTTTCTTCTAGGCGTATTGTTTTCTTATTGCTTAGATGTATCGCCAGTGATTCACAATCTCTTCCGATAGGGGAAACTTCCGCAATACGAATATGATCATTGCGGCAATAAAGTTTTTTTTCTAAGCAATATGAATTCGAATCACTTTCGTATTATTTTGCTTGTAGTGTAAATGCGTTAAACCATAGATAAACAAATACATAGATATATAGAAACTATTAAATATTATTAAATATAGATAGAAAAAACCTATTTCAATAGTCAAAAACCTACAACATTGCAACATTAATGTTCCTCTCAAATAACGTTCTATTGTATTCTTTAACGTCAATTTTTCTTGATATAAGGTGTTAAAAATAGCCGAATTTTAAAACTACTAGAATATTTAATTTTCCGTTTTCCTGGGAAAATTTAAGAAAATTCCCGTGAATTCCCGTATCCCAAATCCTATTTATCATTCAAATTGGATTTATATAATATTCGTAAATATCTCATAACTTTTTTAAAAATGTGTATCCAGTCAAGAGGAATTTTTTTTGGTGTGCTTATAAGCTAATTATTACACCAAAATTATAAATTTAAATTAAGCACCAGTTTTGAGGTTTAATTAAATACTTTTCATCAGCGCACCAATGAAATAATTCTTGAGTTTTCACTTTATATTTTCGAAAATGCTTTTACAATTGTTTACTTATTAAAAAAAAGAAAAATCATAAAGCTCATTTATTTATGAAACTGGATCATAATCACAAGGAGATAGCTATAAAGTTTTAGAGGAAGTTGGTATACATATTTGTGTAATATTTACTTTTTTCTAAATCTCCAAAATGAATGTGTTTTAATAAAATTATTGGGATATCACAGCTCATCTCTGATTCTCCTTATAAACCATTATATAAGAAATAAAGAAGGCTGCGCCACATATTTAAGCATAACTCTAGAAAATTTTCGGAAGTACTATAATATTTCTTTTATAATTAATTTAATATATATTTTTTTGTCATTTTTAAATGAGATTTTATCACTTAACTGTTAATATATATAGAAACTTACATAGATTTGAGTTAAATGTGGCTCGTTTTATTCGTGAGATATCTAAATTTATATCTGAAAAATTAGAACTAATATCTTTGTCGTTTTCAATCTTTAATAAATTTTTAAATAATATCGTCAAAACTATAAGTCAGATCAAAAACAGGATTATGTTAGTATAGCTTGGAGAGGTAATTTTAATTCGTACTTTCTGGTACTTCATTAAACAAAATCGAACGAATCGTTCTCATATTATCCTTAAAAATGTTTTGAAATCTCCTTCAATTTATATAAAGCGGTTCAGCACAAGAAAAAGAGTCAATTTAAACAAAGTGATTTATTAGTTTCAAACTTCATTACCTCAACCACAGTAAATCTTCCTCATGGAAAATTTGATATCAAGTCATTTTAACAAAATATTTATATTCACAATGCACATGAATTTACAACAATCTCGTTTAATAAATATTTAGCCAACTGTTGGAAAATATTGTACATATTACAAACATTTTTGTATAAAATTTATCTTACTTTTACTCGTACAATATTATACAGTGAACCAAATAGTCTACATTCCAATCGATTGGATTGATTGCAATCAATTGATACAAGTTCTTAGTTTTATCAATTGATTTGTTCTTCTTATTCGACTTCAAATGCTGATATTATTAAATTTATTTTTCTTTGTTATTAGTTTTTTTGGATTACTATAAAGAACTAAATATAAATTCATTTTTGCTTATATGGCTGAGAATTGTACACACTAAGTAATTTATACGAGTTGACTAATATTTAGAGACTAAGATTATAGCAAGCCAAAACTGTTATTTTAAACTTCTAAGTGATACTGAGTCGATGGATCTAAAAGTGAGTGTGTGACATCAGCACAAATGCATAACACCTTTTATACTGTGGGTTGGGATAACAACACACCACAATCTATGTAGTAATGCGCAATGGGACAGAATCAAAATTATTTAGTAATGAAATCGGCTGGTCTGATTTTCCTAAAAGTTGGCAAAATCAATGCGAGGAGTGTACGAGTTTACAATTCACAAAACACCGGCAAAACTGCCAAAACAATTGTATTTTTTGGAATTTTGCCCATATAGTTCAATTTTCTTGTTCGTCTGGTGAAAGACATTTACAAACGATTTTAAACACTTTAATCCCAGCTTTGGGATTTTAGAACGTAGTGGCTAAAGCAAAAATTCTAATTTAAAAAAGATCAAGTTCGAAAGGGCATAGACTTCATAAAGATATCTTTCAGAATAATGTAAAATCTTTATATGTTCTTACGGAAATTTTTTATTTTAAATTAAATGAATAATGACGCTGTTTTGGCAAAAATATTCAAAAATCCATAATTTTTCCAAATTTCAAATTCAAAATTGTTTATGTTTGGACTCGATAAATATAATGACAAGAGGTTTTATATATTATATATTTCATACTATATATTATATATGATTAATAGTTATTTAAATAAAGGAACACATTTGGATAAAATCGCTTATATAATTCGACCGATATATGTATTAACAAACTGGATATCGACCGATATATGTATTAACAAACTGGAGCAATTACGTAATCGTCTTTTTAATGGCCTTAATGAAAGCTTTAAGCAAATGTAAAAGTCTTTAAGCAAAATTTGCATAGCTATGCTCCGTAACGAACTATTATGTAGATTGGAACAACCGATTAAAAATTACAGATTTTTTCCAAAATATTTTGAACACTGTGCAATACAAGAAATAAGCAAAATAAATTCAGGAGTGTACTTTGGAATATGAACAATATGAAGATCGAGTTTTTTCATAAAAGAACCAGAATTTTAGATGTCATATATTTCCACATTTATGCAAAATTCAGACCTTTTTCTGAGATCACACTGCTAAATGCTGTGAAGATCGGTCCATAATAAGCCATATTAACTCATTTCAATATAAATCATATTACCAAATATGATGAGGTTCTGTTCGTACTTTGCTATAGCCCAGTAAAAAAGGAATTTCCAAATAAGTGAAAGAGATGTAGAAGTTACTATTACGATGCGCTGCTGAAAAATAACTGCAGAATCAAAGTAATTATGTTTCTTTAAGGATGAAAAATTTATTACAATTTTTGAAGGTAATGAGAATTTAATTTAAAATTAATACAATCCCTATATGCGAAAAAATCCTATTGCTTAGAGTAAATAAAATGTTTCCCTTGAGAGATAGTGCGTCTATAGTAATATTTCAAAGCAATAAGAAATCGATACTTGTAGAAGATAAATAGGCAATATTACTAGATAATTTTCTACTTGCAAAATAAGTAGTTTCTAGATAATTTCATGTAGCGAAATTACTATCAAAAATAAAAATAGAAAAAACAAGTTAGAGTGCTATATTCGGCTGTGCCGAACCTTACCCACACTCAAATAAAAAAAGTAGTAAATACGGTAAAAAGCGGTGTTGAATTGAAGAAAAGTAGATTAAATATCAACCAATAAAATCATTAGTCAATTCAACAGAAATTTTTGTTAATTTTTTGTATATCAGTTAAATTGATGAAAATTCTTCAATATGACTAGTTGAATTAGTTAATTAAAAGGAAGTTTATTTGACAAATTTTTTGTCAAACTGAATAAAATATTATTCAAATTGACTTAAATTTTTCTTCATATTGAATAATTTATATTGCATTTTATTACACTATTTTATTTAATTCTACTAAATTTTAATTGAATTGAATAAAAAATTTATTCAAATCAACAAATTTTTTTCTTCAAATTAAAGAATGTTTATTAATTTTAACAATTTCATTTTATTCAATTTGTCAATTAAAATTTTGCCAATTTTAAAATATCTTTTAAACCACAGTCGGAAAAATTGAATTTATATATAATTATTTATGCATTATTTTATTCAACTAATAAAAAATTATTTTTGTTTTATTTCATTTTTATTTTAATATATATTAAATACGGAGAGGATTTTTTCAAAAAAATGTTTCATAATTCGAATGGAAATCGGCCGCATTTGCGTAGAAGTTTTTAAAATCGGTATCGGTTCTCTGCAGTTTGTATCATCCAAAAGTTTGCATATAAATTAACATTATATGCATGACTATTAATTAAATATTTATATCTGATATAACACAAATTCACACTTATTTTTCACTATTCGAATATGAATGTATACTAATTTTTTAAACAGAAATAAATTTTTGAACCAAAAAAAAAAAAAATGTGCACATGCTTTGTTATTAGTCGTTCAATCCTACATGTTATTCCTCAATTTGACTAAAATAAATTAGCTAATTTCAACGAAATTTCTTCAGTTCTACATGATATTAGTCAGTTTGAAGATACATACTTAGTCAAGAATTTTATTCACTTTTGACTAAAATAATTTAAATATTTTCTTTCTTTTTCTTCTTTTCTACATACCTTTAGTAAATTTGAGTAATTTTATTTAATTAAACTAAAATAAAATTACCTTTCTTCAATTTTACTTACCTTTAGTCAAATTAGCTAAATTTTTTATTCATATTGAAGAATTTTTAAATTTAGCTACTCTATTTTATTTAATTATACTCCTACTAAATTTTAGTTAAAATAAATTCTTTTATGTATTAATACATTTTATCAAATTTTTATAAATATCGTTTTCACACATATATTATATTCGACAATGTATAGTAAAAACTAAATAATTAATAATATTATAAGACATGTATGTACATTAGGGTTCCACATCGCATGAAGAAAACCAAGGTGTATCGCGCATTTAAACGTACCACAAATTATGAAAAGGGACGTCTTTTTGAACATCTCTGCCAAATTTCAACTTCATACGACAATTCAAAGGTACCTAAACCTTTAAATGTAATTCGCAAAAAAGGATTTTGAACAACTCTAATGTACATATATTTTTTAATGTTATCAAAAACTGTAATTGTATTTATTTAATAATCTCAATACAAATTAAATCTTTAAAAACACGTGCAAATTGACTTTGAAGAATTTTCTTCAATTTTACATACTTTTAGTAAATTTAAATATATTTATTCAAATTGAAGAATTTTATTCAATTTGAATCAAATGAATTAGTTAATTTCCTTAAAATTTCTCCAAATTTATATGTCTTAATCATTTTAGTAATTTTAGTCAGATTGAAGAATTTTAATCAAATTAACTAAAATAGATTAGTCAATTTTAAAATTAAATAATAATAATAATAATAATAATAATAATAATAAAACAAATAATAATTAGTTAAGTTAACAGATAATTTATTCAAATTAACTTCTTTTGAGGGTTTTAAATTGTACAAAATTTTGTGTTGTTTTACTTACGAAGATTTACTAATAATTTAATTTCGTTGATTTAACAGATTTTTCTTTAATTTTTTAACGAAATTTTGTTCAAATCAACTTATTTTTGACAACATTTTTTTAGATGATTTGTAGAAAATTTGTTGATTTGAAGAAAAAATCTGGTAATTTAAATATATATTTTTTTTCGTTGCAATTCGTTATACGACAAATTAATATTTTTTAAAGTTAATGAAACAATAATACTAAACAAAGACACGTTAATTAAAAAAGGTTGTTTTTAAAATTTATGGACCGATTAAAATGATGAAATTTGAAATTCGAAAAAAAATTTGTCACAGATAAAAAGTCCAAAAACGCCGACATATCGGATACTAATGCACTGATTGAATGCATTTCTTCAGCTCAAAACGTTAAAAAAAATCGAATTTTTTATGAAAGAACGAAGTCTCTAAATTGTATAGGGGCTTCAAAAAGTTGGAAAAAACAAATATTATATGGCTTATTGTTGTTGTTTTTTAGTGTTAATGAAACAACATTACCAAATGAAGACATTAATTAAAAAAGGGTATTTTGAAAATTTATGAACCGATTAAATTGATTTAAAAATTCGAAATTCGAAAAAAAATATTTTCAACAGATATAGGAAAAAACGGAGCATCAAAAAATTAAAAAATGCATTTTAGCAGATATCTCCAATACAAAAACGCTTTTTCGGAGGTATTTTGATCCTTTTGCGATATCTTGGGTATCTATGGACCGATTTTGCTCATTATTAGCATTCATTTAAAGGAAATTCTCTGTAAATTGATAGATAAAACATATATATTCCATATCTGGGGCCTTATAAAAGTGATTTCAACAGACAGACGGACATCGTTATGTCGAATTTCCAATCAATAAGGATCCAGAAAACATACCTTATGGGGTTCCTGATGAATATTGAAGAAACTACAATTGGAATGACAAACTTATGGTGAAGAGTATAAACCAAAATAAAGATACCATCCCAAGGGTTCAAAAACACTGAATTCAATACAGAGTTGTTATTGGAAGGAAGATCTTAATGGTGAAAAGAAGCTGCAGAAGAAATAATTTTAATACATGATTGCTTATAATTCTTAGTCATTGCTTTTGAAGTTATTATCTTAAGTTATTTAAATATAATTATATAACTTTTATTTATTTGTTTATTTATTTAAATAATTTATTTATTTATTTATCCAATATCTATAGATCGCCATCATAAATGCCTATAAAAACCAGGCTTGGGGGTAATGATTACATCCTGTAATATTAATGTAATATTACGTATACAATTGACATTTTCAGTTATAATTATAAATCTTCATTTTTATATTTTTAATTTTTTCTTTTGATTTTCGATAAATTTCTAAAGCAAATTGCATTAGGATTAATAAAAGTATATTATCCAGATAAAAAGTTGCATTTATCTGTAGTTAAAACTTGTAAAAGATACCGCATTTTTATTGATTTTTCCACTTCTAAATTACTATTTTTTATTCCAGAATATACAACTTTTTATTGTATTAAAAAAAAAAAAAAATTACGTACGTAAATGAGTGTAAGGTAACACCGAAGGCATTTTTGCTAACGTTCTTCTTGCGAACCCTATCCAAACTTGGCGAATTCCCAGAATTAATTTTAAACTTATTGATAAAATTTCGAAAAATGCATTGATTTAAATATATACGTATATATATATATATATATATATATATATATATATATATATATATATACCACCAAATTTTGGTTAAACACATAAAATAGTTTTTAAGTCATGCCAAACATAACGGCCTGGTTAAATTGAAATTGTTTTTTTATAAAAAAAAAATCAAAAGGATAACTTATTATATTCAAATTTTATTTACGCTCAAATATTGTCATTAACAGTTTGATTCCTATAGATAGAAAATCTTATTAAAATTTCAATTAAATAAAAAGATCGTGATCGAAATCTCATTAAAAAGATAATTTATGTACTAACATATCGTAGCACATTATTTTGGTAATAGGTAGTGGTTATTTCATACGCTATAAAGCCATAAATATGTAGTTTGTAACTTTTTTGTTTTCTGTAGTTTATGTTATGTTTATCGCTCGAATTGTAATGTAATTTGTTGGCCGATTAAGTAAAGTTTCTGCTGGGTAAAACTATATATATATATATATATATATATATATATATATATTTATACTATTCTAAAATTGGTAGGAAATGAAAATCGTAATAGTCCAATTATATATTTTTTTTTTTTTAAATATAAATATTTTTTTAAATGTCCTTTTTTCCAAATGTATATCTATGTCTATCAATACTTCGAAGAAAACAATGTGTTTCAAATAAAAAAGAAATTAAAATGACATCATACAAATTGTTTAAATTTTTCGTTTTTTAATTTATACAATTTTAAAATTTAAATTCTTATAACTTCGTATTACATTTTTTTTTTTTTTTTTTTTTGGACTTGATAACATTTTTAATAAGTAATTTTAACGATTGAAGAACGTTAAGTGAGATTCATTAACTTCTTTAATTCAACGTACGAATTCGTTTCTTTAAGAAAAAATTACTTGAAATTCAACGAAAAATTCAACGCACTCACAAATGGTACGTTGAAACTATTCGTTTAATTTATTACTTAATAAAATATGTAAATCAGTTCTTTGATTTAACGTATTAGTTCGTCGGTTTAAATAACACGTTCACATTTTTGATAATAATAGAACATATTCTTTAAATAACTTATACGTTCGTTCAATGAACTTGTACGTTGATCCAGATAAGGGTTTCTCGCAAGCAAGAGCTTCACGACCCCATTGTGACGTTACAATTTGGGATCGACCCACCACAATTTTTGTGTAATAAGCATACTTATAAGTAAATACCAAGTCAAAAGTTTGAAAAATGATTATGTTTAATATCAAATATGTTTTTTAAACATATTTGTTCAAATCTTATTATTTGGATATTGAATATTAATCTCAAAATCATTCTTAAATCTAAATATAAACAAGAAATTATTAGAAAAATTAATTTTTGCATGATGTAATAAGGAAGGTATAATCATTAGAAATTATATTCTAAAATTGTATTTATCCTGAAAAGTCAGTCACATATAAAACATAATGAAATGTAAAAAAATCAAAACAAAATATCAAAAAATAACAAAAAGGTTTTCTTCAAACTGAAAATAAAAATTTTATGTGAATAAATTGTACAAATAAATTATATAATAAAGCAAATCTCCATGTAATTTATTGTGCGAAATTTACAAAAATCGAAATCTGCTATAGAAGGGATAATTAATCTATGCAAGAAATATTGAAAGCTTCAAGAGCAATCAAGTTATTATACATTTCTTTTACTCATATTTTTTATTTATTTTTTATTTTATTTTAGTTTTTTCATATTTCAATTTTCTCACTCAACAAGAATTACGAATGACAACTCTCCCAAATGGTTCTACTTTCTGTAGTTATATCATGAATTTTTCAATTAATGAAAATTAGTTATTTATTCTCAAACCATTGACATTTGAGAAGAGGTTTATCGTCACCTAAAATGCGAAAGGCCGTAACCACACTTGATTTTTTTACAACAGAAGCAAAAAACATAAATTTTTTGCTTTAAATTAAGCAATAAAGTTCAAACTGTTGTTAAGCTCGACCCAGTTAATTGTTCAAATAATTACAACCTTACTTACTTTCGATCCCTATATGAACTGATAAATTAATTTAAATTTCACAAAATTTTTAAATATTTTTTTAAGAATATAAATGTTTATACGGACCCCTTGTAGGTCGCGAACCTTCTTTTGTGAACTGTTGATTTAGATGAACGAGAAGAAAGAAAACATAAAATAAAGCGGGGACCGAAACTGTTATGACTTTTATAATAAAAGTCAAATAATAACAGTTAATTTTTGATTATTAATATTTCAAGCAGAAATAAGTTATTTTGTGAATTTAAAAAAAATAAAGACGATTAACTGCAAAACATCAAATATCAAGATGAAAAATAGACTCCAAAATTAAAAAACGGCAAATTAAAAAAGACGCCAAAAATAAAAAGCAACGCAAAAAATAAGAAAAAATTCATGATTTTACTCATAATATCACAAATTTTATAAGAAAATATATTTTTAATCTACTGAAATAAACTATTTTATTGATTAAAAATATTTTAAACTCAAATCTACTCTTTCACTTTACATAAAAACAGTACTTCAATGTAAAATTAGTTGATTCAAAGTTCTAATACTTTGACTTTAGAAAGAAGAAGCTTTACTCAATGAAAAAGTACTTTGAATCAATTAATATTTCTTTAACTTATGCTAAATTAATCGTGTTCATTCACCGTTTTCTAAAGGGAAATATAGTAAAACGAAAACGTAAAAAAGAAAAAAAAAAACAATTTCAACAAAAAATATCGAGTTTCAAATATAATAGTTGTGTAAATAAACAGAGTTCCAGTATTTGTCAGATTTGCAAGTTTTGGTCATAATTAACAAGAATGTTTCCGTACTAAGAATTTATGTTGTATTTTGTTGTTTTTCTGATAATTTCTGACTAATTTTAACTAAAACCTGTAATTTTTTTCCGGTTCTTGGAATAGAGCTAATAAAAGCAATCTTATTAACCGCTGGATCGATTTTAATGAAACTTGGGACATCGATAGAGATAGTTACGCTTTCAGAATATTGTATAGTTAAAGTGGGCCAAAATTTACCAGCTCGAGAGTGAAAAACATATCGGAACTTGTAACTTTTACAAATATGAACCGATTTTAAATATTTTCACATTTTTGAATTCTACTCAGGAAGATTACATGCTTACTGCAATACATTATCTCTTAGGTTTAAGAGATATTTAACTTCAATAATTTGATTTCTCGTTTTTTGACCTTAACTTTTTTGCGGCAATTTAAATTTATTTACCCGATGCGTTTCAAATACAAAATAGGCATGTTATATGCCATTTTAAAGGAATTTGTATTTTCTTTAAAATTATTTATAAAATTGTTCTCTTTTAAACTTTATAGAAGACTTTTCATAAAATAAAACAAAAGATGCAGATCATGTTTACAGGAACATATTTCATAAATTTGAGTCGAAATGGTTATAGGTATCAAGATAATTTTTACTCACCTTATAAAGTTATTAATGAAGATTTCAGAAATGTGAAGTTCAGATAAATATATATAATTTTAGCGACAAAATTTTTTATTATTGACTAAATTTACCGGTGTCATAATTTTTTACACAACCTTTACTATCTAATTTAATTCGCAGAATTTAACTGTTAAGAAATTTATTATTTTCGACCGCTGTTGGATGTTGGATACACTTTCAAAATTTCAGATAATAGTGAAATTGCCACCAACATTTTTTGAAAAATTAAAATATATAAAATTATTTTTTTGGCGCGTTCTGTAACTTGTGAAAAGTTTTCGAAACGAAAAAAATTTTTAAATTCTATTACTCATCGCGTTTTTAGAGGAATGATTCATATAATATTTAAAGTGAACACATTTAATGTCAGCAAAAAAATAGATTACTTATTATTAATCACTCTGTTTTAAATAAGACAACTATAAATTCCTCTAAATAAATATTTCTCACAAGAACACGGGTTCTGATTCCAATTATAGAAAAATTCAACATACTTTTTTAAAAAATTTTAGAATTTTAATACTAAAGGTTATAAGGCAAAACCAGAAAATAGTCAAGGCCAAAAATGAAAAATTAAAATATTTTCAACTAGAAGAGATAATATAATACAGTGAACATGTTTTTTTTTTTTTTTTTTTTTTTTGTCTTGCTTAGTAGAATTCAGAAATGTTCAGTTATTTCAAATCGGTTCATATTTGTGAAAGTTAAAAACTCTAATATGTTTTTCACTCCGGAGGTAGTCAACTTTAGCCCAATGTAGCTTCACTTGCACACTCCAGCCAACAATATTCTGAAAGCCTAACTCCTCCTCTATCGATGTCACAAGTTTCATCAAGATAATAGATCAATAATTTAGAAGAAAATATATCAAGTAACAGTTGTGAAATAGAAACATTTCAGAAAAATTCAGAATTATACATTCCGTATGTATATTCACACAGAAACCGTTAACCAGTAATGAATATAATGAATTAAAAGGATGACTCAAAAGCTGGAATTTGGAGTGTTTTGTTTTATTTCTTAACAGTAATTACATACTCGTATAATATTTATAAACGCAGAGGAATATGTTACAGGTAGGGATGCCAAACGGACTGAATTTTATAAATTTCGGGATCCCGCAATTCTTCGCGATTTTTCGAAATTCCTGGATATTTCGGAATTCGCAATTTATATATATAAATTTATATATATAGAACGTGGAAATTTTTAATTTTCCTATGGTGAACAAATTTTACACTTTTGCTGTGCCAAATGAAAAATTTTTCCAATGTTAAATTTTGACATACATATTTATTTTAAGTTTAATTGTTAATAATGTTTTATAAGAGTAGATATAATAAGTTTTGCACAATTGAATTTTCGGTCATTACATATTAGTCGACGTGAGTCTATATTACATGTTGTAATTTTTTTTTGACAAAATTTATCGGAAATCATATTTTGGAAGTTCGAACGAGATAATTGAATCGAAATATTTTGGGGATTAGTTTATAGCATATCAATCTTTAATTTATAAATCGATGCACTTTATTAAATACACATGTATATAGGCATAATACAAAAATAAATGCTTGATGGTATAAGTTTGGTTTTTCCGGGAATGACAGTCACATTCCTCGATTCGTAGGGCTGTCCACTATTGAACACCGTTTTCGGTTTTAGTGATTAACGAATACTTTAGATTTTATTAACAAATTTCAATTTACCAAATTTGTCCACTTTTAACGGTTTTTTTTAGGGGAATACCTCTAAGATCTGTTTTTTCGGGAATGGCAGTTACCTTTCTTGATTCCTAGGGCTATGCACTATTGAAACCCGTTTCGGTGTTATTTATAGATTGGATTTAAGGATATTAAATTTATTCAAATTTTATTCAACGTTTGTGTACGTTTTTTACACTTTTTTTTCGCATTTTTTATCTAAAACAAACGCAAGTGCCAAAAGTTTGCTGAAAATTTTTTGGTGTTGCCATTTGACTGTTTGAATTCTTCACATAGGCTAAAATACTTACTATACAGATGTTGTGGTTGGGGTATTAAATTGTATAGTGTGTAGTTTAGTAGCCATAGCAGCACCAAAAACCAATTCAATAGTTTAATTATTAAAGACAAACACCAAATTATTGTTTTTCTGTTGGTATTCGAAAGAAGTAAATAATGAATTATTGGAATTCAATTTTAAACATACGTTCCACATTCATTTTGGATGTTGTTATAGCATTGGATGCTATGTTATGGCTATGCATTTCAAACTTCATTCCTCTTGTGGTTTCTGAATTAAATATAAAACTTAATATTCATTCAGAAGAAAAGCAAAAACAACCACCTTTTTTCTGCGATTTATGAATCACCCACTGTACAAAAATAAGTGGTTGCTCATGGTTATGAGATGTGCTACTACTGAAAGTTGATGCTGCGCTGCTGATGTATGGAGAATCGTTAGACAATACTGTTAAAACACAGGAACTGCTGGGTGGTGTATGAGCAAATAAAACAGCAGCCTGTGGACAAACCTCCATACACAATTGATTTACATGCTAAAGCAGGTATGGAGCGTGTATCATAAATATTAATGCGCAATAAGTAAAATTAGAAAATACAATTCTGTTATTCTGTTTGGTGATAAACTTTTTGTGTTTTTTGTTACACAACTTGTTAAGTTCTTAAAAATTATAAAATAAAGTAGCAAAATGAAAATCTTATATGTTTTTTAAATAAATGGTTAATTATTTTCAATAAATTCAACAATTATAAAGGAAATTACTAACAAATTATTTTTAAGCAAAAAGTAAATTAGTACGAGTATCCCAGGATCTTCAAAATTAAAAAAAAAAAATCTGCTGTAGTTTGGTCTATAAACTACTCCAGGGGTGGGGACAAACCTTTTATGGGATGAGGAAGAAAATTGACTTGCTATTGTTATTGTCGGCAAAAATATTTTCTATTGCTCAATAACTTTTATTTTTTTAAATAATTTTTTTACCTTGTTTGATAACAGTTATTTTTAAAATATATTTTTTCCGTTGTTCATATCTTTTATTTTTTTGAAATAATTTTTTAAGTTGCTTCATAATAGTTATTCTTGAAAAAAAAAAACATTTTCCGTTGCTAATAATTTTTATTTTTCAATATATATTTTTAGGTTGCTTGAAAACAGTTATTTTGTAAATATATTTTTTACGTTATGTATAACTTTTATTTTACAAGATAAAGGCATTTCTTCGGAGCTGCAGGAGATTCTTGTTGTATTGCTCTCACGGTTCCTTTGTTACTTTATTTTATGAACATGACCAGGTTAAGTTTTTCAAGCTTTTCACTTGAAAAGTAAGTTTTGCATACATATATCACAAATCTTTGCATAAATTTGCATATAATGAATATGTAAATTAGTTTTTAGCAAAAACGCTATTTTTGGCGATTTTTATTGTTATTATTATTATTATTATTATTATTATTATTATTGTTATTATTATTATTATTTTTGTTGGAATTTTATTAATTGATTTGAATAAATTATTTCCTAACTTCATTTATATATATTTTTATATTATAATAATGAAGGTTATAAAAAATAAGCACCTTTTATGCATATAAAGGTTTCTGAAATTGCATTCAGTTTGAAAATCCTACAATTAAAATTGTAATATAAAAATTTTAAAATTCTTATAAATCGATATATTTAAATTATAAAGGAATTATTTATTTTATTATGCAATGCAAAAAAGTTCTAAATTATTATATGTTCTAGGCAACGTAAAAAATTTGTTAAGAAAAAAAAAAATAAAAATTATAAACAACATAAAAAAATATATTTCAACATAAAAAAATATAAGCAACGAAAAAAATAAATTTTAATAATAAACGTGTATTAGTAACAAAAATAAGGACTTTGAAGAATATGTAGCAAAACTAAATGAGGATTTAGAACGAGTTTCGGTATGGGCAAATATAAACGGGCTAAGTTTAAATCTCACAAAAAATAAATGTTTAGCAATACGTAAAAGATCACAAAAAAATATTGACTCATTTAACATATGCATCAATAGTCAGCGAATTGAAACTGTAAGCAAGGCAAAAAATCCTTGCGTAATTTTTAATGATACTCTAACCTGGTTAGATCATGTACATGTACAAGCTTGTGGTAAAACTTACTCGATGCTAAAAACTCTATGGTCCACGCAATACTGCACAAAAACAAAAATAAGATTGTTAATTGCAAAAACGTTTTTAATACCGACATTAACCTATGGCTGTGAGATTTTTGCAAGTTGTGATACTACCAATAAAGTAAAGCTAAAGTCTACCTACAACAATATCGTAAAAAATTGACGCAAATTTTAATTATCAGAGCATCACGCCTTACCCCAAGAAAATATGTAGGATGAAGTTTGAAAAAATACGATTCCTAATATTTCTTCATAAAATTATAACAATTCCTGAGCCATACCAACTGTTTAATCAACTGAGATTTAGTACACTTGAAAGAAACAAAAATCTTGTTCAATTTCGATATCATACTTTAATATCGGAGTGGCAATTCTTCAAATAAAAAAATAACTGTTACTTAAAAACTTTAAAAATTTTTTCATTTTATAACAGTTATGACTCAACATTTTTGAATAAATCTTATAACAGTTATGTCTCTGATTTTTTAGTTAACACAATTTTTAGAAATGTGAAAGAATTGTATTACATTTTTGTAAAAAACTGTAATTTTTCATACTAATTTCAGAGTGATGACTTTTAACATTTTTCACGGATAGACGAATTGAGATATTCAAAGAATTTTTACGACATTTTATTTCGGAAAATATTCGAAATTATAGACTATTTTTAGAGAGTTTTTCCCTTATATGCCTTAGGACTTATTTCCATAAAGTGAAATAGAGTCGATGCAAAGTAACAAAAATTCAAAATTTAACTATAAGAGATAACTTAGGTGAATAAGCATGCTTTTTCTTTATCTCTCCAAGCACTTTACAGAAACATAAAAATCTTTAAAATCGGACATGATTTGTAGAAGTCACGATTTTTTTAAACTTTTACATACTTTAGGTGGTCAACTTTAACACCCTGAAGCTTAGCTCGTAATATCTATCATAGGGTGACTACGAGATAACTTTTTTGAAAGCTTAGGTCCTCCTCTACAACTTTTCCATACACTTCAATTTGATGTGACCAATAGTTTAAGAGATACAAATTTATTACCAAAAATTTTGCGATTGGCCCAATTGTGCGACATTGTCTTGTTACGGTTTACGCGACATTTGTTTGAAAATGTTGTTGACGATTGGTTCTGGCTGTCCTACATACATATGTCGTCGAGGATTTTACATTGTCGTGCACCCAACCTCGAGGATTACCATTCGTACTGCTTTTATTAGTACATGTACTGTTTCTTATATAAAATACTGTGTTTTAAAATTTTTTGTGGAAGATTTTTTTAAAAACTATGTATTTTTAAATCAGGGTTTCTCACAAGCACTTGCTTAGCGAACCACTTGACATGTTACAACTTGAAAACGACCCACAGTAATTTCGAAATAGCAAATTAACTGTAAACAGAAGTGTGTGAAATTTTATAATTTGAACATATTTCTCAAAATACATATATATGTTCAAAAAAAATTTCATCATGAATTTCAATTTTGAATTAAAATTGGAATTCATTTGCAAAAAGAAAACGTGGTACTTTCACTATTTGATAACAAAAGTAATTCTTAAATAATTCTTAACCCTAAAAATAAATTAATTCTTAAAGAAAAAAATTAAAAATGGTATTTTCTCAATTTGATATCAAATGAAAACATCTAATTTCAAATAATTATAAATTATCATCTTGACCCAAGGATGATTTATCGTTAAATGCTTTTTACAAAATAGTGAAAAACGAAAATTATTTGCAATCATTTGAGTCCAAAAGTTTTTTAAATCGTGTAACTAGATAAAGAGTTGTATGTATCTTAAACAATTTTCTGAAAATATGAACTTTTAATCGCTATAGAATCTAAAATATTTTGTGAAGAACTTTAAATTTTTTACTTATGTGTAAAGTCCGAAATCGGAATTGGCGAGATTCGATATTTGATCTGTTTTTTTTTTTTTAATTGGCCATTAATCTTAAATCGAGATATAGTTCATTTTCAAAGATTTTAGTTATTTATTGTACCTTCAGCATAAGGAATATCTAAAACAATGTTTATTAAATAATTGCATTGAATGAAAAATTATTATTAATCGGTTGTATATTAAACATTCAAACTATGGACAAAAATTTACAAGATGCTAGAAAAACTCAACCACAAACAAATACCGAGTTTTTACTCTATACGAATATCATTGATTACTTAGCAACTTTAATTTCTAACTTAGAAACATTATATAATTATGTTGAAGTAAGTAAATTTATGTTATCAATCTTTAAAGAAATACTTTATTTAATTTTATGTTCAAACAAAAGGACTTATCGACTCCCTTACAATATTCACTAATTTGGGAATCGTTGATTTAAATTCTTATAAGTATTTCATTTAATAATTTTTCTGATGTAGTAAAACATTTTTAATTGGTTTAATATGGATATTTTGATTTATATCTAAAGTACTGTTTTTAAAAGATCACAAAATGAAAAAAATAAAGCAATAAAATATTTGAGAAAACAAGCAATTTTATGTTTTTCATTCCATATTTAATCTCTGATATAGGACGAAATGAGTTTAAAGTTCTATACTGGACAATGTGGAAAAGCATCATTTCACATAAAATTTAATTATTAACTAGATTTAAGTATGTATGTACGTATGATTGTATATATATATATATATATATATATATATATATATATATATATATATATAAATATATATATACCTCACCACCTCGATTTTGATAAAATTTTACGTCAATACAAAATTTTAAGTTCTTTAATATTTTCAAATTCGTTGTAGTTTAGATTTTATTGCGATTTAAAATTTACTTTTTTAGAATTTGCTTTTAAAATATATGAAATCTAAAACCATTGTGCACTTTAAACAAGCTCAAACTGATGCTTAATAAATCTAGTTTACAATTATTTTTATAAAAACGCTATGTTTAAAGAGAAACGATAACTAAGTCAATATTTGTCTATTTTACCAAGAATATTTAAAAAACCATATCTTCCACTTTAATAACTTTTCTTTAAAATGTTCCTTAAAGTGTTGACAACAACGTATAAAAAAATTTAGAGTGGGACCATAAGTTTTGTCGAGAGGCCAACATACACCTTAAATTTAATCCCTCTAGCTTCAGGCGTTTGGGCTATGGGTCAGTCAGTCTGTCAGTAACGTTGCTCTTTTATATAGAATATATAGGTTAAAGAACAGAATTCATTCCCTTTGAAATGATATGTACTGAGCTAATTTATATCAAAGTTGAATGTGTAATCAAATCCTTACATCTCAAAATATGAAATTTTCAAATTTATTCCCCCTACTTATTCAAAAATTCAAGTGAGGCACTAAATTATTTTAGAAGTTATGAAGCAAAACATGGTAAAAATCAAAGTTTTCTATGTAAAATTGTGTATATTGGGAAATTCCATTTTAAATTAAAGAAAAATTACCCTTGGTTTTGGATTTGTATAAAAATTCGTGAACTTGCCGGTACACAATCATGTAACATGAATTTTATTCATTTTAATTATGAAAAATGTAGCAACTCTATATCTTTGAGAGTGATTAAAGATTATATTAAAATACTTATCAATTTTGTTGAACAGGAGATATGAAAATATTTTTTTCTGTATTGGATTTATCGAGAAGTGTATTTTTTAAAAAATTTAATTCAATTTTGAAAAACTAGCGCCCATACACAAGGATGTAAGGTATTATATGGTCGAGCTGGACCAACACTACTTGTTTTACATTAAATTTAAAATATAAGTTTCAAAATACTTAAAAATTTGTTAATTTGTTAGTTAACTTGATTTCTGATTTTTACACTATAACGACATATCGATTGTTAAAGAAATAATGAAAATAAAAATACCCTAGGATAAAGGAGAGATTTTTCGTTTTAGAGCTTCTTGCGCCAGGAAGATGCATAATTTGTATGATTTTATGATAATGAGGAATATCAGTCCTTTTCATTGATAACAATTTTATTAAAATCGGACAATGTATATAAAAGTTATTAAAGCTTAAATTTTGTTAATTTTTGACAAAAAATGCCCGAGGTGTCCCATTTTAGGGGTCAAAGAATCGTGAAGGATATGGAACTGATTCATATGGCATAAAATGCACGACGATGAGTTTAGTGTACACACCAAAGTTTAAAAAATCGAAGATGTAATATTTTTAAAACTGAAATTT
This sequence comes from Protocalliphora azurea, assembly GCA_932274085.1. NCBI lineage: Eukaryota > Metazoa > Arthropoda > Insecta > Diptera > Calliphoridae > Protocalliphora > Protocalliphora azurea. Next base: position 69,222,546 of record OW026519.1, read on the forward strand.
TTGGGTCGAAATTATATACTATATATATATATATATATACATATATGGATTAGATGAAATTTGACCTGTCAAACACGAATCTGCTTTCAGTTATTTTCCATCATGTCGTGCTTTTTTATGGGCACGTCTAATATCTCCAATTTAATAAGACGAATACGCGAGAACGGATTATCCGATTTAGACAATAGTTATATAGTCAAATTATATATTATATATATAGTTATAGTAAAATACACACACAGAAAAAAGTCACCAATCACCAAAATAATTCATTTAATTAAAAATTTTTTTTTAATTAAATATTTTTTTCTTTTTTGCTCACTAGTCTCCACTTAATTATAGGCATTCAATGGTATTTTCATTAAACTGTGAATAGAATCAAGATTTGTGCATCAATTTTGGTTCATGGCTTATTTTCTTCGCAGCACTACCAGATTTATGTTAAAGCTTAAAAAAGTTTAAAAGAAGAAGTTTAAAGGAATTTTAAGAATAAAAAATATAAATAGCTCCGAAAATATTGAGTAAATAAAAAATTTATATTAGACAGGCTTGAAGATATTTTTAGTCCGCATCTTTTGGTGTATCATTTCTTGAGTTATGAGTTACTCATGTAATGCATTATTATGGGCGAAATATTAGGCGCGCCAATAAAAAATTCAGACGTGATGGAAAAAACTAAAAGCAGATTCCTGTTTAGCACATCAAAATCCATTTAATCCAACTATTCGTCTTTAAGGGATGATTTTTTCGCCAACTAGTGTAACTTTACAATCAAAAAGAAAAAAATCAATTTTTAAAAGATAAAAGTTAAATTGAAAATTAATAAATGTACACAGCTGGAAATTATGTCAAAAGGACAATTTCACAAGTGATTTTTGAAGTGCGGGTCATTAGATGATTTCTAAAAAAAAAAAAAACTGGTAATATTTTGACCAACATTATAAGATACGTTAGTGACTGGTATGTAGTGCTGTGTAATTACAGGCTAAATTCGGAGCTGATAGTTAGAAAAATCATCAGGATCACGAAATTTTTCTTAAAGTATTTTTAGACATTTTTAGGCTTAGTTCGTTTACATGATATTCTTACTAGTTTTACTACAGGTGTAAAGGATATATATACGTTTGTCATTCCGTTTTTAATTTCCACAATTTTTACCGGAGAACAAAAAAGTTTATATTTTTTGGATCGTTGTAAGAAATGATGTCGATAAGACGATGTCCGTCCGTTTGCCGGATGAAATCAGCGGTATCGGTTTATAAATGGTGCAGATATATCAAAAATCCGGTTTTTTAAAACGATTTTGATTTTCTGAAGGCAGGGAGATTTGGAAATTTCTTTCTGAATTTTTATGCTGAAGAATGAACTAAATCAGTTCAGAGATATCGGGAAATACGCATTTTTGACTTTTTGAAATCCTTGTTTAAGCTACGAATTTCGTTCTTTTACAATAGATCAGTCATAAAATTTTTCTTAAATTTAGGATTTTTGAATTAACCATATCGGTGCGTAAACAACCGAGTTATAGGCAGAAATCTGAAAAAAATTATTAAAAATATACACACACAAACATACATAAAAATTTTGCAATGACTTTCATTGTTATTTTTTGTATAAACAAGCAGTAATTGTTGATTGTACACACAATCATTTTTTTATGTATGATTGGACGTTTTTAGTTGCAAAAGAAGCATAGAATGACTTAGTGTTGTTTTTTGTATAAGCATGTATCTACATACAAACATATGTATATAAATTTAGTAGTCATCAGAAGTTATCAGTGTTGTTTTTTCAGTTTTTTGTTAGAACCTGTGGTGAATTGTGGATTGTGTTGCCTACAGCATTACTATGGAAAATTTTTAAAAAGTTGCCGAAAAATAAGATTTCAAAAAATAAAGTCGCCAAAGAAGGGAATTTTTTTTTAAAAAAGGGGATTTTTTGAAAAAAAGGGCCTGCTTCAACACCTAAAAAACTACCCAAAATTTATTTATTTAATAAAAACAGAAACAAAAAATATTGTATTTTAATAAAAACTACTAAATTCGTTTTTATTAATAACAAAATAATATATTTATAATATTTTGTATTATTGCAAAAAATATTTATTCATAAAAATAATTAAGGCAAAATTCTATTTTATTAATTAAACTTCCGTATATTTGTACGAGGTCTTTACTCAGACTCTAGAGTTATAAATCCCCGTCTAACAAATTTAAGACAGAAAGTGTTGACCTTAAGTCTGTTGGACAATTTATTGTCATTTATTTTTATCAGTGATAATTTCTAAAAAGGACGTTCCGCCGAAGCACTGCTATGATCCAAAGTAGAAACATAAATTATTAAATAAGCATTCATCAAATTTGTTTTTTTAATTTTCACAATCCGTTCGAAAAAGATTCGGCATTTGATGTTTTAAATAGTTGTTCATAAACTTTATAATTAGCTTTAGTTTTTAATAATCTCAGTCCATTTATAAATTCATCGGCGTCTTTTTCTACATCACTATATTGTGAAACAATCTCAAAATAATTAATTTCTTCGTTCGAATTAATATATAATGTGTCGAGATATTTCAAATAACTTAGTTTCTCGTCATTTAGCACATAGTCTTAAAAAGGCGCCATTTAGTTCCATTTTAAAAAAGGTGTCAGGTGGTTAAAAATGGGCAAATGGCGACTAAATTATTTTCCGTATTTTCGTTTTCTTGCTTTTTCAAGTAAGGGAGAAACTCACGAGGAGAAAAAAGAGTAACGTATTATGATTGGGACATAAGGTTATTATAAATAATAACAAATATGAACATTGTAATCGTAAAATAATCTAACTTTTCATATTATGATCCGAGTTTTTGCATTTTGTATTTAAATATTTCATAATGTTATGATCCAGTTTTATAAAATTATGCTCTGATTATCCAAATGATGAAGCTGCCATAAGAAATTTTATTTTATATTTTATTATTTTTTTTTTTCAAAATTATTCATAACATATTTCATATTAATCTTATTATGATCAATTATTATTTGTTCGTTAATTAATTTTATTTCCATATGTTGTGCAAGGAAATAGAAGATACCTTTTATTCGCTAATAGTAGTTAATTAATATGTTATACTACTTGAATCACATCAAATATAACAAAACCTTGTCTACTTATATTTATTCATGTATAAAACAAGTGAGAATTGTAATGAAGTTGGAAAACAAAGATTAGAAACGAAATATATTAAAAAACAAACAAGTTATGTGCTTTTCAACCATTTTAGTTTTTTACAATACGTATTGTAATTATTTATAACATTCTATTGTTATAGAAATAATAATATTAATATGGTTTAAGAACAAGAAAAAAGATTGGTTGGTAATATTTAATGGTTGTAGATATAATTATTTGTTTTTTCATATTAATAAAATTTTGTTTCCGGTAAAAATATTCAAAAATATATGATTTTACTATATATAACATAGAATGATAAAACTAAAACAAAAACATTCTTATCATGAACACAGTATTATTAAATTTAATGAAAAATTTAACAATGAGAATATAATATTGTTGTGGTGAGAGTGCAGTAACCGTGATTTTTCTCTGCGTGCAGGTAAACAAGTTTTACCGACATTTAACAAAATGACAGTCAGCGGAAATCATTCTGTTGTTGTTTGAAAAGCGTTTGTTGACATATTAAATATAAGTTATAAATAAATATCGGAACCAGGGACAATAAGATGTCTTAAAGAAGTTTCCAACTGAGTATATATTGATATCATTGATATAGTCAGAAATAGCTTTTTTTCTTTGTACGAAATACACACTTCATACATACATTCATACAGAAACTAGATTTGATAGTTTTCATTTCCGGCTCAAAGTGATTTTTCTTACAATTTTTTATATTAAATATATAAAAGCAGTATAAATATAAATGGCATACGTGTTATCATTCTACGTGTATTAAGTGTATCTAATACATACATATATACGTATGACTGAATGTGGGAGTATCTATGAAGTTCATAAGAAAGAAAAACACAAATAATATTACATTTTGTTATTAGTATTGTGGAACAAATAGCCAATTTATAAAAAATCTTAGAAGGGATATCGTTCATTAGTATGTTTGTACATCTACTCTAATAACAATTTACTAATATTGTCATATGATTTTTTATGATATGGTTTTGATAAACCATAAATGTTCAAATACAGATTGAAAATATTGCCATCATGAATATTTTATTAAAAAATACAGCTAGCAAATAATGAAAGAAAAAAAAAAATAGATTTCTAATCTATAGGTATATTATTTAGTAACATCCTAGTATTTCTTTAATTATTTATTATTATTTTTAAATTAGTTTTGAAGATCTTTTCTGGAGGGCGAAAAACCAATTAATTTTTTGTTCAAATAAAGACATATAAAATCACATAATAATCCTTTTGATACATTCGGAACTAATATTAATATTTCAACAGAGAAGAACTCTAGACTGAAATTAAGATAATAGAGAGGCAAGCGCAGTCAGCTGACCTGATTGATATAAATCCAATGCAGAAAATTGACGAATTATTTACTCTTTCTGGGGGTTTAATAAATTCAATACTTTATTTATATAAATTCAATTAAGAACAGAATGCAAATATGTTTATAATAGTAACAATAATGACTGGATACTCGTTGATACGTGCTATGGTTATAATCGGGTATGGAAGTACTCGGTTCCGTTCGATCGGATATGTACCTCACCGATCGGATTCGGTCCAGGTATGTGCTTTATTTTAACTTGGGAACAGCTAATCCGAATGCTACTTAAGGAACAGTTAATCCGAAGGCTATTTAAAACCGTCGGTCAAAAACCATTAAGTAATTTGGTATGAGTTGGAATGCGTCAAGTAATACTACGAACGAATGTTTAATCGGATTGAACACACCTTTCGGTGCCCAAAATTTTCTCTTATATATATATAAAAAAAAAAAAATTATAATTTAAAAGGAACAATAAAATATGTAAATGAAATGAACAAACAACCAAAACATAAATGGGCAACAGAAGAAGTGTAACAAAATAGACTTATGTTGTTAAGTGGAAGACTTAACATTACAATTTACTATAAGAATATAAAACAAATATGTAAGTAGAGGTACATTATATATGCTACGTTACAATAGGAATTCATTTAAAAAATATTTATTTGTTTCTATTATTTTTTTCACCAAAGCACTAGTCCGGCATACCAATTTGTTTATTTTCATTTAAATGGGCAAGTTTGGGCAAAGTCTAATAAGTGAGCATAACGCCCCACAAATTCGTCTAGTTTGGGTTTTTAATATTTTTCTTGACAAACTTGGTCCATTTTTAGTTTTTTACAATAGGTTCCGTATTTATCACGAATTTCAAAACTAGATGCTTCTCTGATACTTTTACATAAATCGGAGCAGATATGAAGAAATTAATCCAAATCCACAGACTTTATTATTTTATTTTTCATAAAATTGGATTCTCTAACTAATTATGTTTAGTATTAAAAAATAATTAAACAGACCACTATTTAATAATATTTTTAAATGATACTAACTCCAAATCGAAAATATTCTTGGGATCATCATTAAACAAACCTACATTTGTTTTTACAAAATACATTTGCTTTTAAATTTTAATAAAGCTATGAGAATAAAATATATTTAGTTTAAATATTAAAGTAATTTCATATATATATATATATATACATATATACATACATACATACATATCTATTTCTAAGTAAAAATTCAAGTACAATTAAGTACGTTGGTGGATAGTATGTGTGTAACAGTTTATTGTTGTATACAATAAATTTTTATTTGTTTGCAAAAGATTTCATTTCATATGTAACTCTTCTTCATAGTAAAAATAGAGATTAAGATTAAAGTATGGTATACGAGTTTGTGTAACCGTAGAATGATAAATGGACAAATAAGGAAGGAAACACACTTGTAATTTATTTGTATGTCGTTTTTATTTGATTTTTATTATGTGTGTTTAATTAATTAATCTTTTAATAGGTCATTAATAGCCGTAAATGAAACAAATTAAAGCATATTCAAAAAGAATCAACAAATTGCATTAAAACTAATCTATATGGGTAATAAACTCTCAGCATTTATTTCCTCGTCATCAGAATCCTGGCTGGGATCATGTTTTAACATACTAGTGCGAGGACGCTCAGCCGGTGGTCCGAGTGGATCGGTATGGTGAGCTAATTTGAAAGATAGAATTCTAATATATATTAATATTACTTAAGACGATATTACACTACAATATTTTTTATTAATATAAAAGTTTAATTTATTATCATAATGTATTATGAAATGTATTTTTAGTTGTCGTATTTAATAACAACAACAACAACGGCAAATTGAACAAAATTAAGTAAAAACAAAAACTTTAGAAGTTTTACATTTTAGAAGTTTTAAAATGTTGTTTTATATTAATACAATTACTCTGCAATACATTTTATAAATATTAGAGTTTTGGAAAGTATTTTTAGGTGGAACGTTATACAAAAATGTAATAACGTTTTCAAAATGCTCAAGATCTTAATACATTCCAAAATACAAAATATTTAAGGTACTTCCACTACAATACATTTTGAAGCATCGTTTTATATTAATACAAAATAACGTAGTGTAAAACCCCCTTCAGGGATATTTTTAATAATTATTACCAGAGAAAGCTGAATCGTTAGAGCGAATATAGTGATCCCCATTAAAAGTGGATGTGATTGAATTTGATACAATATTATCAGTAGTAGTGTCTGGTAATCTGCCTGTAAAACTATCGTTTTGATTACGAAAAGCTTGTAAAGAAAAACAACATATTTTTTTATTAATTATGTAAAAAATACATTAGACTAAAGTATACCTCTTAAACGACTGCTACCAACTCTGCCAGATGCAGCAGATGACAAACGCTGCTGTTGATAGCGCTGCTCATTTTCTCGTTCTATCTGAGCTTTGTGTAGCCTGGCATATTCGAGTGAATATTTCTCATTTAACTCAGACATGCCCAAACTTTTTGTTACCTGTACCAAAGCTCTTACACAATTTAAATTATCAGGAAACATGATGTAGATTTTTTCAAACATGCCCAAATATTGCTTGGGTGGTAAATAAGAATTACGAAAACAGCTCGCTATGCGCAACATTAGATTAGGATCATTAGGATCGGCCAAAACAGCCCTTTCATAGTAATATAATGCTTTTTCTATGGCTTGCAGTTTAATGTAATATGATCCTATAGAACTGGCAATATTTATATCACTTGGATTGATGCGATAAGCCTCATTGTAGTATTGATTGGCTTCTTGGTGATCATTAAGGTGCTCGTAGATTGAACCAACTTTTTCAAATAGACGGGAGTCTATTTCTCCAGCTGATATGCCCAACACCTGTAAATACGACTGTAGTGCTGTTGAGGTATTTGTTAGTTTAAAGTTTCCACCGCCTATGGTGGTTGAGTTCATTTTCTCCTGCAATTTGGCTAGTTGATAGTAGACATGACTGTGCTGCACAGAGTGTGGAACCATTAATTGTGTCTTTAAGTTCTCGAATTGTTCCTCAGCCAAGGCATAGTCATTTTCCTTCATTGCTACTAAGCCCAAATTGTAATTTGCCTCAAAATTATCTGGTTGTATTTGTAATGCTTTTTCTAGTTTATTTCGTGCCGCTGTATAATTTTGTTTATGATAATCTATGATGCTGGCATTAACCAAAGCCATCGCATTTGTGTGTAATGCGCCTATTTCATTCATTTGCTGAACACAATGGCTGGCCATTTCCAAATTTCCGAGCTTTTAATTAATAAAATATGGAATTTTGATTATTACCTACATATATGTTATTGAAAGAACCCTAAAACGATGCGTTTTAATGAGCTGAGTATATAAAAAATGTTAAAAAAATTTTAAAATTAATCTTCAGTTCTCTACCAGCGATTAAAAGTCACGGGTGTAGAACATTTCGTCCAAGAAAAGATTTTGAGTTTTGTCTCGCAATCAAAAGATTCGTAATTTTGAGCTAGTTATGACAAAATATTCAAACCTCACTTTTTAATTTGAACACATAATAATGTATGTGCTATACAGATGTTTTCAGTTAAATTCAAAATGCTTTACAATATTTTCAAGCATCGGAGATTTACTAAAGCCTAATTTATTTAGGGCATAAAATTTCTTTAAATGGTTTAGTTATAGCAAAAACATATCTCTACATCTTCTCAACAATTTTAGTTGGTTTTTTTTTTAGTTAGTTTTTTATTTTATTTTAACGCAAGTGGATGAAAACACGTTAAAGGTAATTCTTTATATATTGTTTGATAGATAATTATGTATATCTAGATTAGGATTCTTTTACATTAAATTGCAAAATAACTAAATTTTTTTAAAAACGGTAAAAAAGGTCAAAATTTTCCGCATATGTAAATGCAATCTACAAACTTCAGAGTCGATACGGCACATGTTAACGACATCCGATCACCCTAATATTTTCTACTCTATATCGTCAATTCTCAAAGAATAATTTTATGTATGTATGTATGTAGAAAATATTCTATATTTCTATCGCCCAATGCAGCTTTCAATGAAAATAAGGAACATTCTTTCAGTAGAAAGCAAGTATTTAAGTGTGCTATATTCGATGGTGCCGAATTTTATATGTTCTTGTCCTTGTCTTTATTATTATTATTATTATTTTTTTTTTTTTTGATATAAATGATTTCTATAAATGATTTTTTAATTTTTAATCAATTACAATACTGATTGATTTAATTAAAACATTAAAAATAAAGAAATATCAATCTCAAATTACTCAAAATTTTAATTATTCTGAATGTGGATAATCAAAATTAGAGTAAATCAATTAATCACAAATATAGTTGTTCAAAGTTTTTGATTAGTTACATAATTAATAAAACAAGATGTTTTTGATTAATCGCTTATTTTCAAATCAGTGCTACCAATTATTTTGTAACACATATGCTGTTTAATATAAAAGGTCGTTAAAGAACATATGCTCATCAAAACATCATTGATTTTTATGAAAATTTAATGGACATTTCCATATTGGAAATATTGTTAATGAAGTTGAAATCTAAATATAAGAGAGATCAATATCATAGCAAATGTATTTGTTTGTTTAGTTTTATTTTCTTGATTAACTACATAGATTGTGCCTGCGTGAGTGTTTTTGTGAATATTTGTGTGTGTTTGGATTTATGTAAGTTGTTCATTATAACGTCCAGAGAATCTGTTTTTTGTGATTCTGATAAGAAAACACTAAAACATATATATATATATATATATATATATATATATATCATGATAGGACGCCACTCCCCTTTTTACGCCCATTTTTGTGAAAATTATATTTTATTTTATTTTTGACTCATCTGCTGAATCGCTTCACATGAAATTTGGCACACGTACAGTTCGCAATGAACTGTGGCTTATATAGCCTGTTTTATATAGTCTCTTTTTACGCCCACGTTTTGAAACCACTGAATCGGTTCACATACATAAATATAGTACGGAAGTAATTTATGCTGATACGTCTTTTTCATTAAATAGCACGTACCTTTTTCCCTCACTTTTGTACCTAAAGTTTTGTGATTTATTTGACATAATAGATATTTGCGACGACATCACGTGAAAATTACTGAACCGATGCACATATTTGGCAGAAAGATATTTCGAAATTTCTTCGAAAGAACGAATCCTGTTTATTTAAGCCAACTTTTTTAAAGAAATATTTTACTTAATTTTTCACGCAATCTCTGCTTTAATCTACTTAGCTTGTGGCTTATCTGTATGTATATACTTTAGTTACTTTATACTTTTGTTACTTTATAAGAATTTAAAAAAGTTTTTTTGTGGAAAACTGTAGATGTTGGTTATGTATTAGAAATTCTAAGAATATCACAATGAGTTACTCAATTAGGACTACGACCTAAACTAGATTATATTCATATATATATATTTTAAATATATATTATATATATATATATATATATATATATATATATATATATATATATATATATCTCATTTAAAAAATTTATCATTTGCACAGAAAGACTTAAATAGACTTTCATAGATTTTGTAACAAAATAGTTTTATTTTATTTAGTTTTATTTATTTTTTTTTTTTGAAAACTATCTTATTAAGTTTTTTTCCTCTAATGTAAAATTAAAAAAAGGGTTGATTGGCCCTTTTGCATTTTATTAACATAAAAATTCTCACAACAAACTCCCACAAACGCCTTAGGAATGGATATGTGGCTCCTCACATTTGGCATGAACGTTTCTAAAACGTTAGCTAATTTTCTGTTTCTCATCCGATTTCACTATTTTTATTAAAAAAGCTTTAGAGCTCATTCTCTACTAAATAAAAAACTTCTTTAAAAATATATAAATATTTCACACTTTTATGGAAATCAGTTCTAAGAAGAAATCAAGTTTAATTTTTTTAACAGAAGCCCATCTAGGTCCTTCTAATTTTTACCTATTTCGTATCAAAATTTTGAGTATATCCCATATGTTCCAAAATTTTAATAATACGTTTTCGGAAGGGGTAGGGAGTTTTCGGAATGGGTAGGGAATTAAAAATCGTTTATCTGATGTACGATGAATGTGAGTAAAATAAAAAAAATCTCCAATTTGGGAAATGAATTCCAAATATTAAATAATAATGATAGGATAATTGAAGAAACAACGAAAATATGACAGATAGAAGATTTAGTTGCTCTCATAACCAAATTTTTACCAAAAATTTGCCAATTTGCAATAGTTAACTTTTTTATAAAATATGGCTTAAAATTGCATCTAATGTATATTTCTTTTTAAGTCGAACAGTAGTCAGCTAATATTTTGGAATGACACTTTTCTTAATACCATTTTTCTGTATACGTATTGACGGAAACGCTCAAAATATTCGCCCGTAAAGACCTCCATATATTTAGGGAAGATCAAATTGTGAATATAAAAATTGTATCCTTAGTGGCATATTTTATCTCATATTCTTGATGTTCCCTATTTGAAGTAATGGGATCATGATTCAGATTAGAATCACCACACTTGAAGAACCATTTTCTAGTCACGTTATCCATGATCGTTGAAGACTGATCAACATGCAAATCATATAAAATGTTATAATTCTTAGATTATATTGTATTCTCCTAATTTTTAATTAAACTAAGCCATTTGATGTAGTTCCCAAAGTTAGTTCTCTTGATATGCAGTAATGTAATATCATATTTATAATAATATAATATCATATCATATTCAGACTTTCATTGTAGGATACTCTGTAGATACATATCCGCCCTTTTTCCATCTCAGCTGCGAAACTTTAAAGAAAAATAGATCAGACAAATTTTAACCCTTTCAGATTATGCAAGTCAAAGTAATCATTTTAATATTAGGATGAGCACTTAAAATCATATTTTCAAATCGAAATACGAAAATTTGTTTTTTATATTTTATATTTCCCATCAAATTATGTCATGGTTCTTTAAATTTGCGGTTAAGTTTTGGTTCTAAACAGGGATGATAAATTCAGTACAATTTACTTTTTTTTTTTAAAACAATTCTATTCCAGTGATTAATTTAGTAAAATTTTTCTCTCTTAATAAAATTATTGGTTGGATTAACAAACATTCTGGAATAGTAATTAAAATTTGCATAAATGCTGCTAAATGTGTGTATAAAATCATAAAAAGTTAAAATCATTTAAACATTCTCAGACATGAATGTTATGACTTTTGAAGAAAAGTTTATTAAGTTTAACTCGGACATTTTTGGAAGATACAAAGACGTAGGTTTCGCTTTCCATTACTCAATATGAAAAGTTTTAATTTGTATATAAGCTTTTCTTTACCGGTAAAAAATGTTCAAGTTTTTCAATGAACTGATGTGACGTTTAGCAAAGAAAGCAAACGCTTAAAAATGAGTCTTACTACGATACACTATAGTAAACGAGTAAATTTGCCATTGTAAGGGAGAAAATAATATGCATCTACGTACATCTACAATATCTGAAATATTTGCTTCTTTTTCAGCATTGAAATAAGAGAGCGCTTTTCGTGTAAAAAAATTGTTTCCAACCGGAAACTCGCCATACAAAATTCATGTCATTCGCAACGAAATCTTCAAGAGACATTTTACTTTTCTTTCTACTCCATTTCTTCTCTTTCGAAGCTTCATTTCTTTCTTTCTTTCATTTTACTGGGTTTTTACTTCACAACTTTTGGCGAGATTTTTAGAACTTTCTTTTAAATCGAACTCATACAAATCTGAATATTATTTGCTATGAATTAGTTATTTTGTAAGAACCCGATACAAGTATTCTTTCTGTTGGTAAGTCTTCATTTAACATTCATCGATTTTAAAACTTGCGGTATGGTTAACATTTTTAAAACTTTTCATGTCCCACAATGTACAATAATGAAAATTGAATTTATTATCCCTAATTCTAAGAGATATCGGATATCGGAAATATAAATATATAATTTAGGTTTTATTTTCATGTTTTTAAATATTTATCGGACAAACCGGGCAATGCCGGGTAGAAATAACTAGTTTTTCATACTTTACTGATAACGGGAAGAAAAGTATGAAGTTTTTACCCTTTTTGCAAAAAGATATACAAATTTTGTTACTTAATTTTCTAATTTTGTTTGTTTGTTTTGTTTTGTTTTTTACTTTAAAGTACTTCTATGTATCAAAATTGGAAAGAAAACTCGAAATTTTTTGAGCAGATTAACTAGACCCGTGAAGATTAATTTTTCAATATTTTCCTCTATATCATTTTCCCATTAATACGTATTGTTTTGTATTGTCCTACCACATAGTTTCTTTAAACGGGAAACTCTATTTACATTTATGCTTACATTGATATAAATGAAAGTTAAATTAGTCAAAGCGCTGGCAGTCATGGATCCTTCACTTTTGCGGTCATACATTTGCAGTGTTTCTATTGCTTGATTGACATCATTCTGACGTAAATATACTAGAGCTTTATTTAATTCCAGTTCGCTGGCAAGCCATGAAAGATTGGATGTTTTTATTACCTCGATGCACCAGTTGTATCCTGTAAATAAATTGCTTTAATAAATATGTATAAATGCCTTGCAATGCAAAGAGGAAATATAATCATTTGCTAAATATATTCGACAACTATAAATAATTACTTCCAAGTATTAAGTAGATTATTTACAATAATAAATTAATAAAAATATTATGATTAACTATTTATGACCCATTCATATCAAAAAAAAAAAAAAAAAACATTAAGTTTATAAAAATTTTTATATTTTTTTATTAAGCTTTATAAATTTAAAAATTTGTTTATGAATAATGCGGTATAATATACAGTTTATATATCTATTTAAATACAAATTATTTTTAATACCCAGCAAAAATTTTTTGGTTTTCGGTAATGACAACTATTTATTAAAGTAGTTTCTTGGTAATGAGGCGTCATTATTTTTTGTATACTCAGTATTACATTAATAAGTACTCAATAGTATAATAGCACAGTAATACTGCAATCACGTAGATGAGTTGGCTAGAGCGCCGGACTAACAACCAGAAGGTTGTTGGTTCAACCCCATTCTGAAGGTGTTAGTTTTTTATAACAAAATGTCTAAAAACATATTTAAAACTAAAAAGAGTTTTTGTTTTTTTAGGATGCTATCTGCGAGATGGTGTACTGAGTAAGACGTTAGTCATTAAAAACGAATGGTTAGTTTGTGTCCAAGTTCGAGTCTCACTAACGGCAAAATTTTTTTGTTTTTTTTATTTTTGTTTTCGATTAGGTACATATTTTTGAGCACCCCTAGAGTCAAAAAATAACTACATGAATTTGTGGACAACTCGAACAAAAATAACTAGTTATTCAGGCAAAAAATAAGTAGTTTATTTTTGTTTCCAATTATACCTGATAGCTTAGCAGGAAAGCAAAGTTTTTGCTGGGTACATACTACAAGTATCACTTTGCATATGCATTTTCATTCTTAACATTAAAAGTTGCTTTTTGGATCAGAGCGATATAAAATTGTATCCTATCGTATTGAAAACTTCATGTGAATATATTAAAAAAATTCATTGAATTTTTGAAATTCTATAAATGACTAAAAATGTTTTAAACTTTAATTTCTATAAAAATATAATATTGTTAAATATAAAATATGTAGTTAAATATATATATATATTAAAGTTCTTTACGAAAAAAAGTTGCAAGTGCACCCCTCTAGAAATGAAGGTTAGTATGTTCTTGTTTTTTTTAAATATCTTTTAATAGAATTATACAAATTTTTGTTATAAGAAAATAACCTTCAAAATATTATAAAGACATATTAACACTTGGAATATGCATAATAATAATTTAAATAATAATTAATTCGCGAAATATCAAAATTTTATTAACATTTTTTGTCATATTTTCATTATATAAACATTCAATTGACATTTTTCAACATATATGGGATTTCAAAGCTCTATTCTGATACTATTGAAAATTAAATCATCAATTTTTGCAAATAAGTTGTATTGAAATATTTGGTATATTTAAATATCAATAAATTTAATAATCTTTTAAAATCTAGGTAATAATCAAATGAAAGAAAGTCTTTAAAGTTTAGTCGCTACTTTCCACGAATATATAGTTTTTTTGACAAATGTGTGCTTCTAGTGACATTTATTTTCTTAACTCACCATATATATATGTCATAAAAATTAACTTGACCTATTATGGACCGGTGATACCAAAATATTACTTTTTTTATAGGCTATGCTAGATCGTGATTTGATTGAACGCCCACATTTTATGCCTACTTAAAAAAAAAAAATCTTTTAAAATTTTCTCGTGATTTTCATGAAAACATATGTATAGAACTTCATTGATTCTATGTAAACACGAACCACGCTCACTTTTAGACAAAAATATTACACTATATTTGTGATGTTATTTGCCGGCAAAATGACCCAATGAAAAATCGTTCAAAAAATTCGCAAAAAAATTTCGGTTATGTTTTATATGAAAAATTACTAAATTTTTTTAAGTGAATTGTCGTTATTTTAAAACTATTTTTTATGACATTTAGCTTTTTTTGGCCTTTTTTGAGGTTAAATTTAGGCTCTATTTTCTTCTTCACCTAGCGACTAATAGAAAGTAATGAAACAAAATATATAACAAAAACATCATTTCATTTCTCGTTCTCTGGAGTTTGAATTATTTCAAATTTTCTCATCTTATTATGTTCAAATCATAGGTCATTAAACCAATTATTTTCTATATTTGAAGAAAAATTGCAAATTGTAGTGCAATACTGACAAACTTTTACCATTAGCGTTTTCTTTTTTTTTTTTGGAAAAAGATCAAACGTACGCCAGAAAAGTAAATTTTTTTTTTCATTAACCATAATACCCCACTTTGCTCTATGTACATATATAAAAATCCTAACATATTACATTCATACATACAAACGTATGTACGTATGTATGTGCGCTTACAACATACTTAATTTTACTTCATTCATTTACTCAAGCTCTTGCATACGGAAACATTAGAAATTCACATCCACTTATCTCCTGCATCAAATACTTACCATCATTGTAATTCTCTTCAATAATGGGCGAAATTAAATCAATAATCATTGTAATGGCGCGTTTCTCACTATTTTTACGTTGTTTGATATAAATTGCCAGCTCGTCGGATTTTAACAACTGAAATATGTATCCATTACGGTCTGCAGGCCTTGATCCGGTCTTAGGACGTTGTTCATTAGTTACACCAGTTGCACCACTAGTAACACCACTAATACCAACGCCTTCAACACTATTAACAGTTTCAGACCCACTATTTTTATTATCATTAAGATCGAAACTATTGCCGACAGCAGTAGCAGCAACACTTCCTATGCTACTACCATTACCGCTATTGATTACTTCTATTTCGACTGTGGGTGAGTGCTCAAATTCATCCTGATGCTGATGACGTTGTCTGTAATGTTGCTGATGTTGTTGTTGGTCGCTAGCCACATGTTGTTGCAGTTTAAGTATACTGTTTTCATTGTCTAAGTCCTTTTCAGCCTCCATCGGTTGCACATCACATAAATTTCTAAAAGTGCTCTTTATTTTATCCACATCACCCATGGCATAATAGCACAATATCAAGTGGATTCCACTACATATATCCGCACGTTCGGACATGATGAATTCAAAGCTAGCTGCCGCATCAGCATACTGGCCCATGCGCACAAAAAGTATGCCAATGTTTTGGGTGATTTTAAGACGTAATTGTTTTAAGTTATTGGGCACCGAATCCAATGCCATGCGATACATTTTTATCGCCTTTGGATAAATGCCCATGCGATAGTAAATGTTGCCCATGTTCAATTTAAGTTGATTCACATGTGGAAACATTTTATTCTTTGTCATGATGCTGTATGTATTGAGGGCCTCAATGTGCATGTCATTCCGTTCATATTGTTCGGCCAGATTAAAGAAAACCTGCAAAAGAATATACATGCATATGTACATAAATATTTGTGTATACGCGTTAAATGAGTCAGTTTCTTTATTATACAATACGTATGTACGTATTTTTTAGTTATTTTTATTTTAATTCTTTCCGAACTTTTTTACCCGTTAAAACTGTATGAAAATGAAAGTAGAATAACAAAAGCAAAACTATTGCCAAGCAGAAAAGTTTTCAATTTTCTTATCAAGCATGGGAATATTCAATGGTAATGATTAATAAAGGCTACATTGGTTATTTAAAGAAAACTTTATATATTTTTTTGCATAAAACTAAATATCGTGGCTGTTCTGACAAATTCCGTTAGTGTTTTCTACTACGTTTTCAGGAGAGCGATAAAATTATTTTATTCGTATTTTGTAATTTGGCAAATTTCTTTGAAACTTATACGATTATTTGGAATCTAAGGAAATTACTAAAGTACTAATAAACAAAAAACTATATAAAATTCATTTTGCTGGAACATTTTTAATAACAATATTTTTTAATTTAGATTTTTTTTAACATATCTGTTTTGATTCATAAAACTTTGCTTTGAAAATTTGATAAAGTTTACAAGAAATAACTTATTTCATTTGGATATGAATTCTTAAGAATTAATTAACTTTTTCATCTAGCCGTTACGTTTTCTCTAATGATGCCCTAAATATTAATAACTGTAAACCAGTTTAAATAAATTTTTACATAAAATTTATTGTTCTAGGGCTTTTTATTCCTATTTATTCCGATAAAATGATTTTATATATATATATATATAAATTAGAAAAATTATAATATCAAATTAAATAATTTATTAATTTTTTAAGTTTATAAACATAATTAAAATTCCACCATAAAATTTTACAATAGTGGAGAGGAGAGCTATGTCAACATTATATATTTTTTTAAGAATTTTTAAAATACCTTTTTTTGAGACATGTACAATGGCTTGATGTTTATATGTCCAAATTTGGCATTTGAACTTTTGATAAAAAAAAATCTATAATATGAAACTCAAACAAGAGATCTACAATATAAGTATATTTTAGAAGTTGTTAGCAATTAAGCAAGTAAAACCTTGAGCATTTTTTCAATTTTCAAGACATCATATTTTTGGATCAGAAAGGGTCATAAGTCTAATAAAAATAGCCGATGTCTGTAGTGAATTTTATTGAAATCGGAGATGTCAAATCTGAAAATGTCTGATTTTTGTCCGTTTTGATTTGGAATAATTCTTTTATAAAATCGGTTAATATTTTTTTTTTTTTTTTTTTACTTTAATGCAGTTATTGACTAGTTTGAAAAATTTTTTATGAATGGTTTAATATTCTAATAAAATTTTTACAAAAATGTTAAAGAAAACTTGCAAAAAAAAAATTTATTTGAAGTTATACACAATACTCATTTTTGTAATATTCCGTAGCTGATTTTCCTAAGTTCTAAACCAATTTAGATATATAAAAACGATTTGGAGGGCATATGTAAGACCAATAAAGGTTCAAAATGATGTAATAAAAAAAATATCGAAAATTGTTAAATAACCGATCACATCGAAGCAGCGACGATATACTAAATAATAGATAAAATAGAGTGTTTAAACGTTTAATTTATTTATAACTTTGGTAAAAGTGTCTTTAATTAATGAAGTAATTTGGCAAAACTATTTACAAACTTTTGACAAAATATTACCTAGCTGACACTATACATTGTAACGAGATTGAGGTCACCGTTGAAAAAGTATTCTAAAATATGATGTAATATTTCCATAATGAGGCTTAATTTAACTAGTAATGAACAACTCCCATGTGTTCTTAAAAGGAGTAAAATTAAAAATAGTATCAGTTGCTTAACAAGCATGCTTTGCTTTTCTCTATTTACATAGTTTTTCTTTTTTGTTGAAAGAAGTGGACAGACGTACAGACAGATGAAAAATGAAATTGCTAAAAGTTTTCGCTTAACAAAAGTTTTAATGAAAGTGAAATAAATAGAATAGAATTAAATAATTTTACGTGTGAAATGTAAGAAGAACTAAATCTAGTATGAAAGTTACAATTTTAATCAAACGAAATATAAAGCTTCGTTTTTTTGTTTTTTTGTTTTATAAGGTGTTGATAATTGCAACTTGCATCGTTAGTAACAATTGCACTTAATAGAAATTGGTTTAGTTTTCCTTCACACAATCTTTAATTAATTCTTAAACATTTCTCTTTTTAAAAGAAGTGCATGTGAATCGTAGTTAAATAAACAATAAATTTTAATTAATTTTAAGTTATGGCCTTTAAAAATATTTCACTATAATTTGGGCGTTTATTTAATTGAATGTTACTTCAACTTCATTAGTAGTGTGTAAGTAAGTATTAAGGTATTAAACATTGTCGTTAAGTAAAATTTTAGAACTTTTTTAATTTATTTGAACAATTTTTCAACATTATACTCACAGTGTGGTTAAAAAAAAAAATAAAATAAAATTCAGGTGTTGATATTGGATATTGACTTTAAAATAGAAACTGCTTTCTTTCGTTTCCGATACAGGAAGATACTTCCAATGATGCGTTTTGATGAGCTGAATACATATAAAATACTAAAAAACAAAATGAAAGGTTTATCGGTTACACGAATATATTTTACCATAACCAAAATAACCTTCAAGTCACCTAAACATAACTCTTTTATCTGCTCAATATTTTCCTATTTTTTGTATTGGAAAACATTTTTTTCATTCAAAAATTGCTTCTTAAAAGTTCTTTTAAAAAATTAAAATGGAAAATGTTGCTCAGCTTTTAACCTTTTATCATAAAACTTGGTGTACTGGACATAAAATAAGCCACACATTTATGCACAAATCTTGATTTTATTCACAATTAAGTAACTACATGTTATATGTATACTTAATAATACGTATAGTAAATACTATAAGTATTAAGTATACGTGCACAATTTGCATGGAATGGAAAAACCGAAATTTTTGTAATTTTTAACATTTAAGGAGAAAGATTGAACAAAATCTTGCATGAAAAATTTATTTATTTTCACTGCTAATTTCCGAATAACTCTAAAACTATTGAGGGGATAATAATAATGTTAAGATAACTTGAAGGCAATATTAGTCGGCATCTATTGAAGTTTTATGTATCTAAATTGGACAAACAATTCTCGAATTATACTAGTGTCCCCTTAATAAGGGAGTCATAGAAGTCATAGTAGTCATATCAAAAAAAAAAAAAAAAAAAATTACCTGATAGCAAAAATTGAAAGAAGATTATTGTTTCGTATGTCAAATTCTTTTCAGTCCACTTATTTTTTGATGAAATTTGGCACATATAAATATTTTGGCAAAAGGACGAAGCTTGTTGAAATTAGTTAAGATTGGTTTATTTTAATATTTTATTGAAATTATGTGAAAATATTATCATATATGAACCGATATAATGATTTATGGTTACATAAAACATTTTATTACTTAATAATGATTTCCGGAAGTGGCGTTATATGGAAGCTATTGTGATGTATGAACCGATCTTTGGTATAATATATATAACTGTTCAAAATAATATTTTGCACACGTACAAATTTTATAACAAACGGCATGCATAATTTTCTTCCTTTTTAGAATTGAGGTTCAAGCGAAAAACACACAGCAAAATAACTACTCGTATGTCTTATTTATGACAATTGTAACTTTGTATATTTTGTTTTTGGATTGCGATAAGAAGCCACGAAGGCATTAAAGATTGAACTAAACTTATTTATTAGCTTTATTGATATTTGAATCCCTTAAAAAAATAACAAATTAAAAATAAAATAAAATTGCCCCAGTTGAGATTCGAAAAAAGTATCTTTAAGGTTCAACAAATTGGTATACGACTCAACATATTTATCATCGTAGAAAATTCAACAAACCTTACACAGAAAAATTAATACTGTATATTTTTCAATTAACACAATTGTTTAAAAATAAAAATTGAGTAAAATTTTATTTCTCACTTAAATTTTTAATTCATTCCATCAACTACTTGTTTGATTTGATCAATTTTTTAATTAACAAATTTTTCTGTTTTTCGTTTTTTACAGTTTTTACTAACTGATGTAGTTATTTTGGTGAGAGGTACAAATTTAAAAAAGTTTTTAATTGAATGAATTATTTATCAATATATTTGGTGATTGGTGACTTTTTTCTGTATATAAACTCAAAATTCGTATGATAATTTTTTTTGAAGCACAAAAAATTGTGTTAAAATTTCATTGGAATACCTTCACTTTATTTGTATTTATGTCGAAATATTAACACTATTTCTCAAAAATGAACTTAAAATCTATATTTTCAGTTTTTCAGGTCATGGACTGAAAAAATTTTACTGTATTTGATACACTTTCAAGAGCCATAATTCATAATGTTCTAAGTAATTTTTAGTACTTTTCCCAAGAATTCTATGAAAAATGTAAATGTTAACTTCTTCTGTTATCTTTACATTGCGCTTGTACTTGTAACATGTCCGCATTTTTCATACAAAAATATGCAAAATTGTCAAAACTTTCAAGGTTTATTTTTTTGTTCAAGTGTAAGCTGTATATATAAATATTTGGGACCTCTGTATGGTGTGAAAAACTTAAAAGTTAGATTTTAAGTATATTTTTGAGAAATAATGTTGATATTTTTACCTAAATAACTATTTAACGAGTAGAGGTATTGAAATAAAATTTTTGTACAATATAGAACTTATTTTAAAATCAGAGAATGAAAAAATCACTTTTGCGTACCAAGATACCCAAAATTTTAGTCAGGAGAAAACTTTACTTTGACTTTACTTTTCAAAATTATCAGAAAATACTTCTTTTGTATTTAACTAGCATATAGTGGTATATAGCCAATTTTTTTGGTTGATCTCGGCTTTGGCTTTTGAAAATTTTGCAAAAAAAAAAAAAAAATTAAAAAACTTTTTCAAAATTGACAGTTTAGGAGGAAACCGTTGCCCAAAGCGCATATTATTTTACTTTACACGCATTTACGTTAAGATTTATTTTGATACCAGTAAAAAATTCTATAGTCCGGAACAAAAAATATTTTAAAAGTGAAAGAATATTACCACCTTTTCGGAAAATAGCCCTTGAAATATATATATAAATATATTTATATATATATATATATATATATATATATATGAAATTTTTATATATCGGATAGATATAGTTATATGACTCTTGCAACAATATTATTTAGAATTGTGTAAGAAATCTATAGGATAATTTCAAAAAATTTTAGTACCTAAAATAAGGGCCCCACTTTAAAAAAAAACTTTAAAAACTGAGGTCAAAAATGAAGTCGAATTAGCTTTATCCTAAGAAAAATTACATACCCTAGGTAACCAACTTTGTAGGTCTACGATCTACCCCCGTGACCCGCTAGGGATCTGTGCTCCTCAAAATCGAAAACACCTTAGCTGTAACTACGTAAAATTTAATTTAGATATCTCCAATGGATCACAAGTTATAGAATTATTTCCAAAAAAATAAAGCGTTTTAGAACCAGTGTGCTACGGTGACGCAGGGTATAAAAACAAATAATTTAAAAAAAAGTGCACACATAATGCAAATGCATTTTTTGGATGCATTTTGGAAAATTTTCTCCCTCTTCAATTTTTATTTTCTTAAATAAAATTAAAAACTAATTTATTGGTTCGGGCTGTCAGTCTGGGGGTTGTGAGTTCGATTCTCACCAAAGACTCTGGTTTGTTTCACTAAAACGAGTACATATTCTTCGTCACCCCGCTTGTAGGATTAGAATATAATTTGTAATTGTATTGCAATTAGTAAATAAATAAATAATTTTTCTTGGTTAAACAATTGAGTTTAAGTTCTTTTTGTGACGAGAAGTTGTAGTATTTTATTTTATTATTATTATTATTATTATTTTTTTCTAAAAAGCACCAACAAATTTTTTTACACACAGACTCATTTATTAAAATATTTTTATGTTTTAGACTAAAAACATAAAAAATTTAATTAAATTTTTGGTTTACTTACAAAAAAAAAAAATATGTACCTATTAAATTAAAAATTTGTATGAATAATTAGCAAAATTATAAAATTTTAATATAAATTTTTTTTAAAGTTTTTTGTTGAAGAAATTCTGCAAAAAAATGCAATTGAAAAATTACAAATGCATTTATGCATCTAATGTAATTTATAACTAATATTGCAATTACGCACTAAAATAAAAAATAATTTTTTGTATGGAAAAAGTTGGTATTTTTTCTGAAAATTATTAAAAATAGTAAATATTTCCATCACAAGAAAATCTAAATTAAACTGTTGAACCAATAAATCACTTTTTGAGATGAATAAAAAATTAAAAATCGTAGGAGGAGAGCAATTTCAAAAAAGCATCTGAAAAGTGCACTTGCATTACAAATGAACTTTTATAAAAAAATATTTTTTAATTCCGAGGTTTAGAGGGGACATAATCCTTCATAAGCCTTTACAAAGATTTTTATTTCAGTGAAATGCTTAGAGTGTCCCGAGGAAACTCTTTTTTGAGATTGCGACATTGGATTGATGAGCCGAATACGAAAAAAAATATAAAAAAATTTTTAAATTCATCTTTATTTCCCTACCAGCAATTGAATATCTCAAGTCTGATATATTTTGGCCAAAAGAAATTCGAGATTATGGCGAAAGAGGTCTTAAAAAATTCGTCATTTTCAGCTTGATATGGAAAAAATATTTTTAAATTTTTACCCTAGAGTTTTTTTTTCGAATAGAGACAGTGCATTTTTTAAAAATAAATTTTTCTATATTTTACCTACAAAAGGAACAAAATTTTAAAATTCTTTTCTATTTTTTTAATATTTGTTTTATAACAGTCTCAAAATTTAATATCCATTTATTTAGACAAAATGTTCTTGACCCGTGACTTTCAAGCGCGGGTAGGGAACTGAAGATCAATTATAAAAATTTTTAAATACTTGCGTCTATCTTACTCCATAGCGTATCTCTTTAAGTCTGCTGCAAGTGCCTGCTTAATTTGAAGAAAATCGGAAGGCCGAAGATCGAAAATCTTCATTTTTTCTTCAATCTTTCATGGAATTTATTATTTACAGAGTAAACATATTTATTTTTATTTTTATCTTATCTATATCTCTAAGAAATTTGTTAGCGGTAATATGGACACAAAAATGTTGGTAATTATTGTACTTAAATATATGTACTCACAGCATAGGTCAGATCGAAATTGTGAAATATATTTTCACCATGTTGATCACGAAATCGATGCAAAGTGCGATCTAGAGAAAATGCCTCTTTCGCTTTATTCAGCGCCTCTGCTAGCGTTGCTTTATGTTCGGCAGATGAACTTTCCTCACGGCTGCCATCAGTTGAAGAAATTCCCAGCTTTTCTGAAGCACTAGCTTTGGCAGCAATAACAATCGATGATTCCAATAGTTTTACTATTTTCGCTTCTAGATTTTTATATTTTATCTGAGGACTAAACAGTTTTTATGAGGTTTATAAGGTTATAAACAATGTAGCAACAACTTCAACAATTAAGTTTATTTACTTACCTAACTTCTTTGGTAGCAACAATGGCTGCATTGGCCGAGGATAATGTTTGTTGTCTAGCCTTTTCTACAAAAAATTGATCAAAACGCTGGCCTGCGGAGCCACTGTTGTTAGCAGCATAGCCCACGGCACGTACAGCTGTTGAGGGACGTGCTAGTGCCGTTTTATCACCTCCCAAGCGGCTGCTGACTAAATTTCCGCGCTAATAATAATAATATTTATTTTGTTGCATTTTAGTTTTGCCAAATTCACTTTAAGTATATACATACGTAGATGTATGTATATAAAATTTCCATATGAATATGAAAGTGTACCCAAAAACATATGTATGAATATGTCGGTATAAATGTTTGTATATGTAATAAAATTGAAATTGAAATGTATGCTTGTTGGACAAAGGAGTTGTGTAAAGTCCCAGAGCAACTTTACTTAGTTGTTTTAATTTTTATTTTTTTTTTTTTTTTTTGGTCTTTTTATGTACTACACAAATTCAAACAAACTCATTTATACCCTCATACCCACGTATACACATTAGAGTGCTCCAAAATTTACCGATCGTAACTTACTATAGAATCGTTCTTTGGATAATAAAAATATATTGTGTAAAATATTAGTGAAAGCGGTTTATGTGGGAAAAATATGGCTTTTTACAGTTTTTAGAAAATTTTACCCATTAAATACTTTGCTTTTAACAAAAAGTTGAAACATCGTAATATACACATAATTATATGTCAAACAAAATATAAAGAGGAAAGATGAGTTAAAAATGTTAAAATTATTACAAATTCCCCAGACCATTAACCACTTGTGGTAGGAGTTTATAAACAAATTTATATTTTTTTTTTTTTGAAAAGCATTTAAATGCAATGTTATTTTTAATTAAATTTGAACAATAATTACTGAAAAATATATTTTTGTTCCCCAAAATAATTCAAATCCCTTTCCATGCCAAGTTAAAAAATTTTGATTTTTTTTAAGACTGTTTCAAAACTAAAATTTCAAACTTTTGAAAATTTTGTGTAACAAATTTCAAAAAAGTTAAAATAAAACTATGCTGGTTTAAAGACAACATTAAAGTGGTTCCAAAACTATTTCTTTGGAAATAATTCTGTAATTTCTGAAACGTTGAAGGTGAGGTGTTTTCCAGTTGATAAAGAAGCTGGTCCAAAGTTGGTAATCTCGGGAAAAAATTTTTTTTAATTCGCTAAAAATTCATTTATGACTTGGATGTAAAAAGATGTTACGTATATGCTTACACGTGTAGGTTATCTCTATTAGTTTGAGAGATATTAAGGTCGAAGCAAATTTTACCCTAACTTTGGCCTATTTTTTTTTGAGTTTCTTAAACTTGGGGGCCTTAATTTAGGTCCTAAAATTTTTGGAAATATTCACTAGTTTTCGTGCAAAATTCAATGGTCAAGTTTAAAAATATTTAAAATTTTTAAGGAAAGCATCACGAATATCACTTTTTTATCTGGATTTGGATGCAATGATTTCTGTGAAGAATTTTGATGGCTTAACATGATTTTGCTGGTCTGAATGAGGTAATTGCTGTTTTATTTGTCCATTATATTAATTATAAAAATTTACTTTACAAATATCTAAGAATAGGTGCGTTTGAAAAATGCTGATTCCATGCTCAGTTAAGTGTTAAATTTATCTTTTTTACTGCTAATATCAATGAAGGTCTATCATTTATATTTCCATAAAATTTTTTCGAAATCCAGATGAAAAAAACCATTTCGTTATATTTTCCTTAAAACTTCCAAATACACTAAATTTCGTGTTTTAAAGAATAATCTAAAAACTTCAGAATGTATTTGTTGAGACATATTTTATCTTATTCTGCAATAATTCTGTCTGAATATCAGTTCTAAAAAAATTTACTTTATAAGTAAAAAACCGCAAAAAAAAATGCCTTTTAGACGAAATCCGCAAAATTCAAATCGCAGGAGAGGCTTAAAAGGTACTGAAATCATTATTTTTAATTTTATTTTATGTAGTGCTGTCTATAAACCTACATAGTATTATTCGAGCATTTTTGAAATTTGTTTAACAATATTTTTAAAAGTTTGAAATTGGAATTATGAAACAGTCTTAAAAAAAAAAAAAAAATTAACATTTTTTATCAAGCATAGGTGGGAGTTTGAATTATACTTTAGAGATAAAAACATATTTTTCAGAAAGTACGGTTCAAATTTAATTAAAAATAGCATTTAATTTAAACATCTCTCAAAACATTAAACATTTGTTTATACAGTGTTCTCACAAGTGGTCTAGAACACATTAATGGTCTGTGAAATTCGCAATAACTAACATTTTTTGTCGGTAAATTTTGGTGCAGTCTTATACACATTCACAATGTTATGCACCGACGCACAAATGGAATTTATTGTGTGTTGATAACCTACCGAAAAAAGTAATGATGTCGGCGGACGACCGGCAGCTGTTGGTGGTGGGGGTGGTGCCTGATTACGATTCGAAATGTTTGAGGAGGAGGAATTTCCAGCGGCATCTTTCGAAATTTCCGCACTCATTGCAGTAGCATTAATTAAATTTAAGTTGAAATAAAGCTTAAGTTACAAACTACGTGCCACCAAAAACTAAAAACGAATATGAAAAAAAAGAAACTGTTACGAACGAAAACAATGAGTAACAGCCACAACTTTTGCAACAAATAACAAGCGTTTGTACGAATATTTGGAATGTTGAATAAAATGAGATACCACTTTTTAAATTTTTATTTAACTATTTATTCTATATATTTTGTTTTTTTTTTTTGTAGTATCCTTCTGCATATTTGTTCACTTACATACTCGCAATTTGGTTTTTCACAGAGGATCCGTTAATTCGAACGAAATGAAACGTGTGTACTGATTTTTTGTATTGTGTTATTCCTGTCTTTTTTTTTTCTTTTCTTACGGAGTTTTTTTTATTTCACTCTTAAAATTGTGGCAATGCTTATTTGCAATACAAGACAGTAAAAATTTAAAATTATGTAAAATTTATTTATTTTTTCTATATTTTTCCATTTTCATATGAATTAGTGCCACCGGCAGAATTTGTTTTGGGCTTTTTTCAATTTTAGGAACAATAACGACAACAACATTCAATTGCAACAACGATTTAACACCACGACCACCACTTGAATTCAACTCTTGGTAATCCAAATAATTTATTTTACTTTTTCCTTTTGTTATTATTTTTGTTATTTTTTTATTGTTGTCGTTAGTGGTAGAAGTAAGAAGTTAAGGGTAGATACTTGTGTTTTTGTTTTGGTTTTCTATTGTTGGCTGTTCGTTCCATGAACTCTCTGTTGTCATGGGAATGGGCCCAATACATAGGTAATATCGAACTGTTTGTGTTTTTTTGTTTGGTCTGTTATTATTAGATAAATATAATTTACATGTCTGTGAAATTTGTAAACAATTGTAATAGAATAAAAATATAGGAAATGAAAATTTTTGTTAATATTGTTTTCATTCCCCAGTAAAACAATAATTCAACTTCAGGAACACTCAAAATATGTAGGAGTATAAATGAACAGAAAAATTGAATTTAAACAAAACTTGACTGGGAATAACTTAAATTTATACAAACTTTTAAGTTGAGTTCAAACTGTTTCTATTGTTATTACAAAAATAATAAATTTAAGCATCGTAAAAACTATTAAAGAATTTCTGGTCACAGTCTATAAATATTTAGAAGGATTTGTGTTTAAATGGAAATTGAAAAATTAGTAATATTAGAAGTTTACTAAATATTAAATTGAAGAAAGTATGGTATCATGGCGTATGTGATAATGAATGAAATTCTACTTTTTTCATGCATTTTTATTTTTTAACTACTAACGGTAAATGTTTGCCATTTTTGTTTTAAGTGCTGATGTTTCTGAGGAAGAGATCCAAATCAAAAGCTTTTTTAAATATTAAATAGAATTTGCCCCCAAAACATAATGCAATTTTGCTGAAAATATAATAAATAATTAATCTAATCACCAATGATTTGAATATTTATAATAAATAAAACATACCAAAATGTGATGTCGAAGTAAAAGCAATAGGACATAGTAAAATTGGAAATAACTCAATAAAATTCATAGCAATAAGACTAAAAATTCCTAGAACCAACATGTACCATTACATTAGCTTATTAAAGGAAGAAAATCTAAATTTTAAAATCGATTAAATAGTGGATGCTGTAAAAATACACGCTCGGTATGATGAAAATCATGCAAATTGTATGTGCTCTTAAAGTATGCTAAAATTATAGCAATTTGTTACACCTATGAATTATATTGTTCTAATGCCCGTAATTTCAACAAATAGTTAACTACGTGTGTAACTGTCTATTAGTTATCTTTATCTGACTGTTAAAACTGAATCGGTAATCACAAATTTCTATCAATTAGATTAAATAAAAAAATTGTAACATTAAACAGTTTATAAGTCAACTTAATAAATTAAGTTAATTAGTTTATAGTTTTTTTGTTGAACTTTTCCATATAGTTTTTTAGAATCTTTACATTTCGACTTAAGTTCATTAAATAACTATAGAAGAATACAATGTAAAAGTTTTATTGGACACTCGGCAGAATGAAATGCATTTTCTAGTCCGCGACGACTGTAATCAGCACTCTTCAGCATCCCACCGTGGTTTTCTCTGTAAAGCCTTGTTCAGACCGGCACGAAATTACAAATGAAATCTAGAGTGTTCATACTGACTAGATGACATTTGATGTAATTTCGTGAACAGCTGATACTTATTGTTTACATTTTAAGATGTTATAGGGGTAAATAAAGTATTTTGAAATGGAAACAAATAAGAAAGAATTACTTACTAAATTGGAAATTATTAATTTGAAACAATTAAAAATGTAAAAAGGATAGGTTTCATTTTGCAAAATCACTTTAATAATTCATTTTAAGATTTGTGTTTAAATTTAAGATCAGCTGTGAATTGTTTTTTTCTTCTAACGGTTGAAACATGTAGTACGTAGTTGAAAAAAAGTATTTTTTCCAACCAGGTACAGAGTTACACGGAAATGGGCATCGTAATTTCAATGTAATTTCGCCGAAATTACACAAAATTATGTAATTTCGCAAATGTCAAAATGTATGGGAAATTACGTAATTTCAACTTGATTTCGGCCGAAATCACGACAGTACGTAATTTTGCGTCGGTCTGAATGCCCTATAAACATCATCTATTTAACTTAATAATTTTTGGGAATTGGAATCTATAACTTATTTTCCCTATATATGGTTTACGATAAAGCTTTTTACAATTATTTTGTATTCTCCTTTTTCATTTATAATTGTTTATATGCTTAAAGTAAATCAAGCAATGTATAATTGTTATTGTTTAGCCACTTATCAGTAGCAATGAACAATGTTGTTGTTATTTTGATTTGTTCCTTCTGTTTGTTTTCTATTTTTAGAAACACTTAACAGAGGGAGTCAAGCAACACTTTACACCGTAACTTGTGTTTAAGGTTAATTAGTTTATAGTTTTTTTTTAAACTTTTTCTTATAGTTTTTTAGAATTTTTGCATTTTTGCTTAAGTTTATTTTACTGTTTACAGAGAACACCACGGTGGGACGCTGTAGCGTGCTGATGACGGTCGTGGCGGACTAGAAAATTTCATTCTGCTGAGTGTCCAACAAAAGTTTTACATTGTATTCTTCTACAATTATTCAATGAACTTAAGCCGAAATGCATAAATTCTAAAAAAAATAAATTAAATTTTATTTATTAAAATATTTTTCAAAAAACATATTAATTTCATACGCAATTTTTTAAATAATAATAATAATAAACGTTTTTCCTGATGGAGTAAATTATATATAAAGCTGTTTTAGTCATCATAACCATTCCCTCAAAGTATTGTTGCAAAAATTACTGCCTTCTACGATTATTTCTTAATTCTTCATTCGTACCATTGCTGTTGAGAAGTCAATTTGACTTTATTTTTCATAACGCAGAAAAAGTGTTAGACCCACTTAAGTTCTGGGGTTCATACAGTCTCTCCCTGGTTTTATATAACACTTTCCATCTGGCTGTCTGTATGTCGGTCCATTTTGTTTTTTGAACACAGTAGGTGCCTTTTAAAATTGTTTATGATCAGTTCATTATTACATTTGGTCCCCAAGTATATAAGATTTATAGCATGATGATTCACGAATTCACAAGAATCCATAATTAGCCCCAGAGACCCTCCTGTCAAATATTTAACAATTACATTTTTTCAGAATTTAAAATACCGGTTTTAAACCATGTTTCTGCAAAAAGTTATTATTTTTTTTTACCTAACGCATTAATAGAGTAACATCAATGGTGTAAGAAACACTACAGTTATCTACTCGATAAGTCATATCTATTAGTTAAAATTACCAAATTTGAATTACACTTCAGATATCTCGGCAAAGTTTGTCATTCCGTTTGTAATTTCCACAATTTTCGTCGGAGAGCAAAAAAGTTGATATTTTCTGGATCCTTATAAGAAATGATGTCAATAGGATGATGTCCGCCTGTCTCTTTATATATATAATATATATATATATATATATATATATATTATTTACAAAAAAATTCGATTCTGCCCCACTGTGCTATGTTAATCCCTTAATTGCCAGTTCTACTAATGACAATACCAATATGTCTATGTATGGAGTTGATATTCCAATATAGTTTCAGCCTGGTACAGAGGATATGATAATGATGTCTTAGATGAAACTTGTGATAAAGAAGGGATTTGGCGTTGCTAAAGTCGCCAATTGCCCCTTTTCGAACCACCTGGCGACTTTATGAACAGCTATTTAAATATATATATATATATATATATATATATACTTTAGCAACGCCAAATCCCTTCTTTATCACAAGTTTCATCTATATATATATATATATATATATATATATATATATATATATATATAAATAGCTGTTCATAAAGTCGCCAGGTGGTTCGAAAAGGGGCAATTGGCGACTTTAACAACGCCAAATCCCTTCTTTATCACAAGTTTCATCTATATATATGTATATTTAAATAGCTGTTCATAAAGTCGCCAGGTGGTTCCAAAAGGGGCAATTGGCGACTTTAGCAACGCCAAATCCCTTCTTTATCACAAGTTTCATCTAAGTCATCATTATCATATCCTCTATACCAGGCTGAAACTATATTGGCATATCAAATCCATACATAGACATATTGGCTTTGTCGTTAGTAGAACTGACAATTAAGGGATTAACATATCACAGTGAGGCAGAATCGAAATTTTTTAGAAATAATAAAAGTATGATAAAACAAATTCCATTATTTCAATTACTTTTGATACAGTTTATTAAATTATTTAAACAACCAATTATAATATATGTGTAAAAGTTTCTAAATTCTTAACCATTATTACAGTAACAATAATAGAGTATCAATTACTCAAATATTACGCTCTCAGCCTAACTGTACCATATTAATCTTGTTGCAGAGATTAGAACTATTTTTTATCTTTATAGTATCATGTTCAGTTTAACAATTATTTTTTATTGTCGTCATTATACCGCACTATGGCTTCGTTGACCACTATTTTGACCAATATTATCAAAGTGATTTTTTTTCCTTTTCTTCTTATATCCTACACCACCATAGGTGGTTGGGGTATTATGCGTTTGTGGTAATGTTTGTAACTCATAGAAAAAGTTATCCAACACCCATCTTTAAGTATACCAATAGACTCAGAATCACGTTTTAAATCGATCTAATGACATCCGTTCGTCCATCCGCCTGGCTGACTGTCCATGTAAATAAACAAAGTACGGGTCGCAATTTTAAAGATAAAGCAATGAAATTTGGCACGTGGGACTTTTATGATACAAGGACGAAGCCTTTTAAAATTGGTTGTGAATGGTCCACATGTCCCCCTGGAATAGAGTTCAAACACTAAAAACTTCTGATCGGCTAGTTGGATTTTCATGAAATTTGGTACAGATGTAGCAGAGGAGTGTACAATGTTAAGTTTGGAAGGGGGGTACAACAAACCCCTCGGGGACGGAGCTAAGGGGTCTCAAAGTTAGGTATCTCTGACATAAAAAATTTTTAATCGCTTGCAAAATTTTTGTTTCTCATCCGATTTCAAGTATTTTTATATATTGTTGTAGGCCCTGATAAGACCTATAAAAAACATGCGTACATGTCCTATTTATATCTTATAGTTTTCGAGTTATTTGCGTTTGAATTTTTAAGCACCATAATTTTGCATGTTCTGGGTCCAGTTTTTTTCATATATATCCTA
The DNA here is from genome assembly GCA_932274085.1 of Protocalliphora azurea. Lineage (NCBI taxonomy): Eukaryota > Metazoa > Arthropoda > Insecta > Diptera > Calliphoridae > Protocalliphora > Protocalliphora azurea. Next base: position 69,254,936 of record OW026519.1, read on the forward strand.
GTATTCCCGACCGATTTTATTAGTTTTTTTCCTAACTAGTTAAAGAACAAAATTATCTATCGAATAAATATAATTTGAAGTCGATATCTTTACCGAGTCCAAAAATAAACGATTTTGAATTTGAAAACTGCAAAAAAGGACGACTTTTTGTGTTTTTTAGCCGAAAAAGTATCTACACTCTTTTCATCTAAAATAAAATTTTCTTTAGCAACATATAATAATTTTGCACTTTTCTGAAGGGTAACTTCACAGATATGACTTTAAGATAAAAAACAAGCCCAATGACTCAATTGGTCATGGTACACACCCTCCCGAACAAGACCCATTTTATATGAATGTTTTGATTTTAGACCATATTTGCTCAAATCCCAAAGCACGAATCGACAAGCGGAATATATTTTAAGAATCATCAATATGTTGTTAAATGTTTTAAGTAACATCTACGGGACTTCGGAAAGATGTGGATTTTATAGCCAAAAATGTAAAAAAGTCCATTTTTGGGAATTTTGGTTAGTTTTTTTGGGAATTCAGGAAAACCCTACCCCTGATGGAAATTTAGTTAACGCGCTTTTATTTATATTAATAAGATCCACATTTCCTGCAAATTTCATTAAGATAACTTTATAAACAAATATGTTATTACAATTAAAAAATTTGTATTTTCTCCAAAAATACCAAATTCTGCCTTTTGTTTGGTTTATTTCTAAATAGCGAAAGAAATTTTAAAAATGTGTATTCCAAATTAAGCTTATCCTTTAGCATATATAATTTCCGATCTTTTGCAAAAGGTTCAAGTCAATATCATGCCTCATTTCAGAAATATGGGCCTTTAAACTTTTATATTTCCAATTTATTGTATATATGACTATATTTTTACAAACTTGCAACTTTTGCCTTTAGTTTTGCGTGAATAATTACTTAGAAAATTATGAATATTTCTGTATAATTTTAATAATATCTATACACAAAATATTTTTATAAAAATAATTAATAAATATATATTATTTTTAATAGGGTTGCCACATTTCCCAAATTTTCTAAGCATTCATATATTTGTATTAATGAATTTAAAATAACAAAACAAACAAAAAACGTCTATTTTAACTTAATCAATATTATTGTTTTTGGTATTTATCATCTTTCTTAATAAATATTCCATTTCTAATACGATTTTTTATTACTTATTTACATTAAATTTATGTAGACAATTTCTCTAATATTTTAAACTTACACTACCCCTTTTATATAAAATAATCTGTAGTATCATTCTTCCTGTATCGTCCTTCAAGTCTTCAGTATTTTAAGTTGATAAAGGCTCATAATAAATCAAACGTTTCACAGTGGGGTCAAACGCAAATTTTTTGGTAATAAATCTGAATCTCCTGATCTACTGGTCGGATCAAATTGAAATGTATAGAAGCGTTATAGAGGAGGACCTAAGCTTTCAGAAAAATCATTTTGTAGTCACCCTGTGATAACACGAGATAAGCTACAGGGTGTCAAAGTTGACTACCTCGAGTATGTAAAAGTTAAAAAAAATCGTAACTTGTACAAATGAAGTCCGATTTTAAAGATTTTTATATTTCTGGAAAGTGTTTGGCAAGATAAAGAAAAAATAAGCTTACTCATCTAAGTTATATCTTACATTTAAAAAGATATTTACGCTTGAATTTTGAATTTTTGATTTTTTGGCTCGACTTTCTTTCGTTTTTCGGGAATAAGTCCGGAGATATATGAGGTAAAAATTTTTTAAAAATATTCTGTAATGTGCTACATATTTCAAAATAATACGCTGAAAGAATTTTTGGATTATCTCAATTCGTCTAGACATGAAAAATATTCAAAGTCAGCACTCTGAAATTGGCATGAAAAATGGCTATTTTTTTACAAAAATATAGTACAATTCATTCACTTTTTTCTCAAAGTTCCGTTAATAAAAAAATTTGTTCCTTATTAATTTCAAAAGATAAGGCTTCATAAATGGTTAATAAAGAAATTTTGAATTGATTTAAGTTTGCACCCTACATCCAGCATTGGCCGAAAATTGTCAATTTTAAAAAATAGTTTCATTTTTATCGATTAATAAAAAAAATGTCACGCGAGCTTTTTTAAATTTGGTACCCATATTTTTTATAGAAATAGATTTAGAATGATTTAACTCGAAACTGCTTCCCGCCCGGCCAAAAACGAATGCAGGAGTGGAGATTTTATGTTAAAAGTCAGTTTTTTTAACGACTATTTTTAAAAGCATATTAAAAGCATATTAGCATAATATTTTTAATATTATTTCTTATATAATATATAAAACACAAATCAAGCTTTCATTCCTAAAAAAATCGATAAAATAGCTCCAATAACCTATTTTTGGTAATTTTTCAAAAATAAATTTTTTTTCAAAAAAATTTAATTTTTTTAATATAACTCCACTAATTTTGCAAATACTTTAAAAATGTTAAAAGAATATAAAAATAGACTTATTTACCAATTCAACGATATATAAAATGTTGATATAGGTCATTTAATAATAGTAATATAATGGCCTCAAAACTACCAAGTCACGTCAAAAGTTGCAAAATTCACTATTTTGTTCCGTATTTCCATATGTATGTATACGTAACATTTTAGTTTGCTAATGTATTATGTAGGTATGTATTTGTTATTATAAAGTAGTAAATTCTTTATTTGAGTAATGTTTATTTAATTTGTTCTACATATTTACATACTTATTATACATATATCCCCTATATTTATTTTATTAAGAATATATTATCGAAGATATTATTAGAGATTTTCTTGAAAATAATCAGAAACATCAAACGTTAGCAAATTTTTAACTTCCTTAGCTTCGGAATCCTCTTTTTCTATTTGAAGAGTGATTTTTGGTAGCCATCGTGTTCTTATAGAATATATAACTGGATCTGGTGATATTAATAAATATTCCATTAAGTCCATATTTTGCGCTATTTTCGAATATATTTGGGTACTGAAGAGTCGGAAATGGTTAACATCTTTATTTCGGGCTTCCTGTGCTTCCTCTGTTAGCTCTCCCAATGGCAAAATACTATTTTCTATTATTTCTTTACCATGAGCCAATACTTTGTGAATTGTTGGAGTCATTGATTTCCAGGGGTATGTATGTTAAGTAGTTCTTTAGTTTCGTAAGCAAAAATTTTAAATTTGTCCGCATTAATTTGTTTTTTGCTATTAATGGCTGCCAATATAATCTTAAAACGCTTCAAAATATTTAAGTCAATGCCTGTGATTAAAAATGTGAGTTCCGGATTTTCAAAGAAACGTCTTGCTGTATTTCCATCATTTGAGCTTCCATAGCCATGTAGAGGTTTATCAATTATTAATCCGAGTTGTTCTTTGAATTCTAATTGAATTCTTTTCTTCTCCTCTTTTCGTAATTCGTGAAGTTCCAAATTGTTTTTTACTGTAGCATTTTCCTGCCCGGGAATATTTCTGTACTTCATATCATATGCAAGATGTAAGCAGAACTCCAAAAATCTTATCCTTGCGTGGAGTGGTGATATTCCAAATTTTAAAGAATTTTTATTAACAAGGACTTCAGAATTATCCTGAAATTGTGAACTTATTTTTCCACATATATTACATTTCCATGTAGATGTTGTATCTGTTATAGCGTTTGCAACTTTTCCATCAATCATCGTTAATTGTTGTTGAAATGTAACTTTAATAGTTCTGTTTGATACTTTTACATATATTGGGGGCAATGCTTTAATTTCTTCTTCCAATTGGTTGACAATGCTGTTTCTTTTGTTTCTTTCAAAAAGGATTGGACGGCACAAAAATTTGGATCCTGGAGTTAAATTTATCCATATATCATCAAAAAGCGAGTCATTTCTTGTCGATGAGGAAGGCTTATTTAAGCGCATTCGAAGTGGTACCAGAGATGCTATAAACAGCGAGAAAAATTATTTCCAGAATTACTTCCATCCAGTTGTTTGTATTCCGAAAATCCTGATGTTCCATCGCAGCCCCATTTGAATATTAAAATAAGTTCAGAGTCTTTGCATTTTTCAATGTTATCATTGCTGAAGGTAGATATAATTCTAGAGGCAGTATTTTCAAGTAATTGCAATATATTAACTTTAGCACTTTTAACAGAAGCATTAACCGGGTGTTCCATAGGCTGTAAAATATTACTTTTCGCTTCTCTCACTGATTTGCTACTGGGAAAGATATCATATCATATTACGCTAACAGATTTCCTCAAAATCTCGTATTGGTTTCTTGATAATCCTAAATTTAATATTAGAGCTAAAGCATCTTCAGAGGTAAAGGACGATGTTGATTTCGGTGTCACTATGCTTTGGATTATCCGATGTAATCGATTGGGAGAAGCTGTTGGTAACACATCTATAACTTTTTCTACTTTCTTTGGTTGCGTACGTATTACTAAAGCTTTAAATGTATCTTTTATTTCGGCATTCGTATGTGAATTTAGAATAGATTCCTGTTTGGTCCTCTTTGTTCTTAGCTGAACTTCATCGTAACTTTTTTTTGGTCGACCCTTTTTCTGCTTTCCGATGAAAATTGGTATTTCTCCCTGCAACCACTCTTCATTTTTCTTCTTGAACTTTGGTATTGACCAATCTGAAGTTTGCATCCTTTTTTCGTATGATTTATAAAAATTTTCGAGCTTTAAACTGTTTTCTACAGTAAGAGTTAAACCAAAAGATACTACTGTATCAATGAGTTTTCTTATTTTTTCTGGACGATTTATAATATCAGATAGATTATCTCAGATTACTTTGCAAATAGAAAAGTGTTTTAATGTAATCTTCATAATGGCAAATTCATTAATAAATCTGTATATTTATAAGGATACTTATATATAGAAAAAGAATATTTATATCAGGTAAATGGTGACAGGCAAAAATGAATTAAAAAATTAAAATTTTTGCTCAAAACCCCCAATTTCATTCAGTTTATTTTTATGACCTGTAGTGTTAAACAGGTACGTCAAAAAATGTACCTATGCGATTGTAAAAAAATCATTTTTGTTATAATACATCAATTAAGTAGCTAGGTAAATTATTTAAAAACTTAAAAAAATGTAATAAAAAACGAAGGAAAATATACTTATTTATGTACTTAGGTAATTTTAAAAACCTTTTCAGTAGAAACAAATTATGAACATTTTAAATAAATTCAGTAATAAATATTATTATCTCGTAACAAAAATAAGCAATGCAGTTGAGTGTTACGTATACACACATATGGAAATACGGAACAAAATAGTGAATTTTGCAACTTTTGACGTGACTTGGTAGTTTTGAGGCCATTATATTACTATTATTAAATGACCTATATCAACATTTTATATATCGTTGAATTGTAAATAAGTCTGTTTTTATATTCTTTTAACATTTTTAAAGTATTTGCAAAATTAGTGGTGTTGTATTAAAAAAATTAATTTTTTTTGGATTTTCAGCTATTTTTTGAAAAAAAAATTTATTTTTGAAAAATTACCAAAAATAGGTTATTGGAGCTATTTTATCGATTTTTTTAGGAATGAAAGCTTGATTTGTGTTTTATATATTATATAAGAAATAATATTAAAAATATTATGCTAATATGCTTTTAATATGCTTTTAAAAATAGTCGTTAAAAAAACTGACTTTTAACATAAAATCTCCACTCCTGCATTCGTTTTTGGCCGGGCGAGAAGCAGTTTAGTGTTAAATCATTCTAAATCTATTTCTATAAAAAATATGGGTACCAAATTTAAAAAAGCTCGCGTGACGTTTTTTTTATTAATCGATAAAAATGAAACTATTTTTTAAAATTGACAATTTTCGGCCAATGCTGGATGTAGGGTGCAAACTTAAATCAATTCAAAATTTCTTTATTAACCATTTATGAAGCCTTATCTTTTGAAATTAATAAGGAAAAAATTTTTTTATTAACGGAACTTTGAGAAAAAAGTGAATGAATTGTACTATATTTTTGTAAAAAAATAGCCATTTTTCATGCCAATTTCAGAGTGCTGACTTTGAATATTTTTCACGTCTAGACGAATTGAGATAATCCAAAAATTCTTTCAGCATATTATTTTGAAATATGTAGCACATTACAGAATATTTTTAAAAAATTTTTACCTTATATATCTCCGGACTTATTCCCGAAAAACGAAAGAAAGTCGAGCCAAAAAATCAAAAATTCAAAATTCAAGCGTAAATATCTTTTTAACTGTAAGAGATAACTTAGATGAGTAAGCTTATTATTTCTTTATCTTGCCAAGCACTTTCATTTGTACAAGTTACGATTTTTTTTAACTTTTACATACTCGAGGTAGTCAACTTTGACACCCTGTAGCTTATCTCGTGTTATCACAGGGTGACTACAAGATGATTTTTCTGAAAGCTTAGGTCCTCCTCTACAACTCTTCCATACATTTCAATTTGATCCGACCAGTAGTTTAGGAGATTCAGATTTATTACCAAAAAATTTGCGTTTGACCCCACTGTGCGTTTTCTCATTGATGATAGTATAGAGTCTGATGATAACAATAGGCTATTAAAATTATCCTCGTTTTGTGATCTTCTGGAGCATTTCCTGGAGCTGAATAATTGAACGTGCTTAAAATCTCTATTCCTTGCTTCATGAGCCCTTTTTGTAAGCTCTCCAAATGAAAGAATATTTCGTTCAATTATACTGTTGGTGTCATTTCTTTCCATGGATATAGAGAAACAAGTAGTTTAGATATTTCTGTTGCATATTCTCCAAATCGAGCAGAGTTAATTTTGTGCTTACTATTAATTGCCGTTAATAGTATGCTGGTCCTTTCAAGTAACTCTTTATTAATATCAGTTATTTTTGATGTAGCTTGAAATTTCTGAAAAACCTTCTTGCTGTGTTTCCATCATTTGTACTACCACCAGTCGGCAGAGGTTTGTCGATGTTTAATCCCGTCTCTTCTCTGAATTCATCCTGAATTCTACTTTTCTCAGATATTCTAAGTGTTTTTAAATCCTCGTTGTTTCTGGTAGGTTTTGTTAAAATTTCTGGCACACTTCTATAATTTAAATCATATGCTATGTGCAGAAAATGCTTAATGAACCGTATTCTGGCGTGAAGTGGAGATATTCCGAAAGACAGAAATTCTTCATTAATGCTCCTTGCTTTACCAATATCCGAAAATTGTGATTTCGTCTCTTCACATAGTGAGCATTTCCAAAAAGATTACTAACCTTTTCATCAATCATCGTTAGACTAAGTTGAAAGGATATGTCGAATGTGTATTGGTTTATGGTTATTATGAATAGGTTGTAAATCATTTATTTCATCTTTAATATATTCCACTAAATCCTTATGGGCCAGTCTTTTCTTCTTAGATCTTGTACTTAAATCATCATATGTCTTGCAGGGTGCTCCAGTTGATATTTTGCACGCCGATATTTCTATATCAGTATCCATCCAATCGGAATGACCAATAACGTCGACTTTTGCATGATATGTAGTTTCTATGAATTCCAATGAATTCCACTATAGCTTCTAAACGATTAAGATCATTTGTAGATAAACTCCACAGAACACAACACAATTGTTCATGTTTCAATGTAATAACCATGGTAATCAATTTCTTTATGATGTTGATAAGGATTAGCTGCGCATTTATCTATTAGATATATCGCACAGGTATATATATTTACAGGTATTCTGTGAGTTTTCATTAGGTAAAATATCTGAAAGATTCAACTTGGAAGAGTACCTATACCGAATTCATTGATATTATATGTCGCTGTTAGGTATCACCAGAAAGGCTATTACCTGTGCATTGTCACTAGCTCATAAAAATATAGATTTTGAACCATCAGTAATAGATAAATGCTGCAGCTAGGTATCACCGGAAAGGATACCTGTACATTGCCACTAGATCATAAATATATAAATTTTTAACCATCACCAATAGATAAATACATTTGTTAAATTTAGATAAACAACATAAATGTAAACTAATAAAATACTTATTGATAAAGTTAAAATAGACATTTTTTGTTTGTTTTGTTATTTTAAATTCATTAATAGAAATATATGAATGTTTAGAAAAGGATAAAGATTTACTTAAATATGGGAAATGTGGCAACCCTATTAAAAATAAAGATATTTATTAATTATTTTTATAAAAATATTTCGTGTATAGATATTATTAAAAGTATACAGAAATATTCATAATTTTCTAAGTAATTATTCACACAAAACTAAGGGCAAAAGTTGCAAGTTTGTAAAAATATATAAAATAAATTGGAAATATAAAAGTTGAAAGGCGCATATTTCTGAAATGAGGCATGATATTGACTTGAACCTTTTAAAAAAGATCGAAAATTATATATGCTAAAGGATATGCTTAATTTGGAATGCATCTTTTTAAAATTTCTTTCGCTATTTAGAAATAAACCCAACAAAAGGCCAATTTGGTGTTTTTGGAGAAAATAAAAATTTTTTAATTGTAATAACATATTTGTTTATAAAGTTATCTTAATGAAATTTGCAGGAAATGTGGATCTTTTTAATATAAATAAAAGCGCGTTAACCAAATTTCAATCAGGGTAGGGTTTTCCTGAATTCCCAAAAAAATTAATGAAAATTCCCAAAATTGGGATTTTTTACATTTTTGGCTATAGAATCCACATTTTTTCATAGTCCCGTAGATTTTGATTTAAAACCTTTAACAACATATTGGAGATTCTTAAAATATATTCTGCTTGTCGATTCGTGCTTTAGTATTTGAGAAAATATGGTCTAAATTCGAAACTTTCATATAAAATGGACCGGGAGAATATGTACCATGACCAATTGAGTTATTGGACTTATTTTTTATCTTAAAGTCGTCCCTGTGAAGATACTTTTCACAAAAGTGCAAAGTTATTATACGTTACTAAAGCAAATTTTATTTTAGATAAAAAGGTCTTCTTTTTTGCAATTTTCAAATTCAAAATCGTTTATTTTTGGATTCGGTAAAGGTATCGACTTCAAATTTTTTTATTCAATAGATAATTTTGTTCTTTAACTAGTTAAGAAAAAAACTAATAAAATCGGTCGGAAATACTAGGATATATATGAAAAAAACTGGACCAAGAACATGCAAATTTATGTTGTTTAAAAATTCAAACGCAAATAACTCGAAAACTATAAGAGATAAATAGGACATGTATGTTTTTTATAGGTCTTATCAGGGCCTATAACAATATGTAAAAATATTTGAAATGGGAAGAGAAACAAAAATTTTTCAAGCGATTATATATTTTTTATGTCAGAGGTACCTAACTTTGAGCCCCCTTAGCTCCGTCCCCGAGGGGTTTGTTGTGCCCCCCTTCCAAACTTAATATTGTACAGTCCTCTGCTATGCATATACCAAATTTAATGAAAATCCAACCAGCCGATCAGGAGTTACAGTTTTATTTCCAAAAAATTTCGACTCTGCCCCACTGTGGAGTGCAGTGATACAGTAATTTAAAAGAGATATTCTTCCTATGTGCGGAAATGAAGACACATCCCCCAACCCTTTCAGAAGATTTGGATCTATCAGTATAAACCTCAATTGATCCAGTTTTTATAGTGTGATCGGCTGTAATTGAAATTGAGAAGCCTCTGTCCAGAAAGGGTTTGGGAATACAATAAATATTGTAAGGGATTTCATCCGAAAATCCCAAAATATTCTCATTATCATAGTTTGTACCGTTCCATGCACCTATGGTACTAAACCTAGGCGCCGACATGATGACGATTTGTTTGGTCATTAGATCCAGTTTTATTTGCTACTCTAATATGATAGCTGTTCCCTTACTGGAGATTATAGCTCCGTTGGTTAGAAGTCTCCATAAAATGCCGATAATTGACTGATGTATGTTTAGTCTTTCCAGAGCCATTTTAATAGCATTCAGAGTCACATTATTAAAGGCTCTTTCTATATCAAAAAAGGCAACTAATGCTGGGACGCTGGCAATAGTTCAGGGTTGATTGTTTTGCGAAGGTGCAGATCAGTCAACCTTTGCAATGTTTTGAAGAGGAAGGACGATAGAGAAATAGGTCTGAAGTCCTTCGGTCTCGTATGAAAGGTCTTACCCCCTTTGGGGATAAGACCTTTACACCTAGTCCATAACTCGTGAATATAAAAGCATGATAAACAAGTCGAGTATATCTGAAGCCATGGAATTATAATATCCTCATTATAGTAAGTCTGCAGGTATGATGCTATTTGGGCTCGGGGATTTAAAAAGGGCAAAACTGTTCAGAGACCATCTTAGATCCTTTTCTGTTATATGAATCTGAACGTCATTTAGGTCTAAACTATCGCAGAGATTTCCGTCATAGGGAGGCTGCTAGGAAAATGAGCATCCATTAAGACATCTAAAGTCTCTTGGCTGCTTGTTGTCCAGCTGAATGTAACTTGAGACAGAAAGTGAGGAAGCCAGGATTTTACTTAGGTTACTAATCTCGTAAAAAACGCCACTACAAAATGACCTTCAAAATTTGCGTTTCGCGTTCCTGATCTGATTTTTAAACCTATACACTGAGGATTTGTAAGCTGACCTCATCAAATAAACGGCGGTACTCTTTGCGGGGGTCATCTATTTCGGAGTTTCACCAGTATGGTTTACTTCTTCCTCTGCAGACCTTAGGTCTACTTGCTACAGAAGTCGCTCTATCAAATGCATTAGTTAGCAACTCAACAGATGACTCAATGTCCCGCCGATTACAAATGGCCGGAAGGTTGGGACAGAATATCATATTGTCCCATCCAGTTTATTTTCCCCCTGTTCTGAATTGGTTTTACCACAAATAAAGGGACTTCTATGGTCAAGTCAATGTATAAGTTATCGGAGAATGAGCAATCATTTGAGACCCCCATTCTCTCATCATGTTCGAATGCATAGTACTTACCAGCGTAGTATCGAGAACCTCCCTACTATTAGAAACTACAAAGGTTGTTTCCTTACCATTGTTCAAAATATCTAAACTATTACAAATAATGAAATCGAAAAGAGACTCACCCCTTGCATTGGTATTCGAGCTTCCCTAAACGATATGATTGGCATTGGCGTCAGCTCCAATCACAATCGGTGTATTCCTATCATTTCTCGCCTTGGTTATTGCGCGAACTTTGACTTTTGGTGGTGGTTCGCTGCTATCATTGGCCATATAACTGCAGACAATATAAATGGTGCCACGAGTAGTCTCCCAGATCACTACAACCGTGTTTTCATCATTAAAATCAGAGAGAATGAAGATACTAAATTTTCTGCTTGCTACTATGACCATACAGCATGTAGTAGCATATAGTTATTTGCACGAAGTCCGAAAATTCTTTCGATCCGTGGCTTTAGGACAAGTGCAAGCTGCTCGCCTCTTTCAGCCATCCGGAACATCAACACAGCCGAAGCTGCTTTAGAGTGGTGAAAATTAATTTTCGTTATATTCACCATAGTCATTTTGGAGGGTGATTGTAACATTAGCGTCATCTTGGTCCGAGTCCAAGAGGCCGTCTTCGCAACTACTTCGTACACCCGTTCAAAAAACTCATCCACAAACTCAGAGTTTGAATGGGTGCAGAAAGATAGACCCGAAGCCGTAGTATATTCTCTCGTGGGAGATAGTCAACATCTCACCTATTGATGACAGCTCGTGTAAGATGACTTCAATGAACGATTTGTCCATCAGGTTGTAGGGCTTCGGACGTTTGGTCCCGGGCTTTTGACTTTGCAAGTGTTTCTCCTCCTATGATCTCTGGTGTTTCGGCCCGTCTTTCGACAAAGTTTTCGCTGCAGTTTCGCCATTAAGGATTTGGCCCAATTTAGGGAAACGAATTCCTCTGGGGTTAGGGATTCGGCCGGTTTTTTGCCACGACGATACAAAAAACGTAATGTGCCTTTGGAACGTATGTTTCGTGCCCTTTTGAGCGGGAGGCACATATCCAGAGCTCGAATGCAAGTTCGCAGCTGGGAGGTGATACTTTGGAACTCGAAGACTTGTTCGCAGTTTTTCTTTATTAATTTGTTTGTTCAGTTCCATACTTTCTGTTCCCACGATTAAACTCATATAGAGTTGGACCATCCATACATTGACAGCGTACATGGTCTAGGTCACTCAAAATTTACAAGGATAGTTATTAATGACTAGTCAATCTTTAACCGCTTGGCAAATTTTTTTTCTTATTTCAATTTAAAGGTTTTTATGTCTTCTTAAAGCCCTCGATAAGATCTATATGTGCTTGCATGCGCTATAGTTTTCGAGTTATTTGCAATGGAATTTTCAACTATTTCAATTTTGCAAGGCCAGATTTTTTCCAGTTTTTTTTTTTTTTTTTGGTCTAGATTTTTAATAATAGTCAAACATTTCCCACCGATTTTGTTACATTTTTATTTAGTTAAAGAATTTTGTTCTGTCGAAATTTTAACTCGATATCATTATCAAGTCCATAAATAAACGGTTTTTGCATTTTAAAATAGCAAAAATTATGATTTTTTGTGTTTTTTGGCCGAAAAAAAATGTTTACTATTTTTTCTCTAAAATAAAATTTTTCTAAAGAACATATCTACACCCTATATTTAAAGCCGTCTATCTTAGACTTCAATGAAATTGCGTTTTTGCCATTATATTTCCTATAGTAACTCTCATCTATGATATAAATTTCAAACGAAAATTTCAAATTTTTCCAATTTTATCAACATTTTTGTAATAATAAAATAAAAATGTTTGAGTGTGAAAATGCTCTATAGCTCTGAGTAATTATATTATTTATTTTTTGGTAATATAAACGTATATTATATATATATATATCATTTCTGACTAATTTTTACATGCTGAATAAATATCTGGACAGAAAATTAAAATCGGTTGAATAATTTTTAGATATATAATAATAAAAATTCGCTTTGTTTGGCGGCTACTACTCCGCCTAAACCTACCCTACCTTATTTTCATTTCAATTGTGGTACTTGGCAAAAAATTATTCTCACAAAATTCTTTAGACTTTCAATGTAATTAAAATTATCTTGTGTGGAGGCTAATAATTCACCAAGAGCTCTATTTTCATCTCAGTTGTGAATCTTTTTAAGGAAATTTTTTCTAAACAATTTTAAAATTTTTGCTCTAATAGTTCTTCATTTACGTAATAAATAACTTTTAGTTTATATGGGAGCTACCACTCCCTCTGGACATACCCCTCATATTTTCATAACAATTGTAGAAGTTGATGACAAAGTTATTACCACCATTTTATGACTTTCGTTGTAATAGTTTTTTAGATATGTGATTATTATAATGTTTGTATCGGGGTATCATTCTTCTTCTCCGATCCCAAAATAAAGTAATCTATTTGACTAATGCTTTTCAAAATAATAACTAGAAAAGCTTCTAAAATCATACAATAAATAGTAATTAAATTAATTTTTTATAGTGCAAAACCCTCTATAAACTTATTTTATTTATATACGTTGGATATTTTAGAAGTGAAAACTATTTTAAAAACAAATAATACAAAAGATTTAGTCGTGGTTTCAAATAAATATTGTAAAAGAAAAATTTTTTAAATATTTGAGAATAAGAGAAATAATCAGTTTTGAATATAGGCCTTCGATATGATTTATACAACTATGGAATTTTGACAAATCAACTTAAGTCTAACTTTTTAATTTTCGGGAGAGCTAAAAAACTTTCAATATAATCAACAAATACTGAAGAAAACTCACATCCGTATTCATAAAAATCCCAGTGAAAAAAGATAAACTGAAAAAGGAAGGCAGTATTAGAGGTCCGAAATTATTTTAAAGTTTTACAAATTATAAAATTATATATTATTATAATTGAATTATTTTGTGGTATATACATATCATCTAGGAGCTGTTTGATCCAAATAGCCTTTTTGTCTGTTTCGGAGAGCGAAATAAATTCGGCTTCTGTAGATGATAGGGCAACTAGTGTTTGCATACTGCATGACCAACTTATAATATCACCATTTATCTAAAAAATGTAACCTATCTTCTGCCCAATTTGCATCGGCGTATCCTACTAATATGATCGGATTATTTTTTTTATAACTCATTCGTAAAAAGTAATTTTCAGTACCCTTTAAATATTTAAGTATCCTTTTCAATTCCGACCAATCTTCTTGCGTAGGACAGCTAACTTTACAAGCAAATATTGGTATACTCGCAGCGATATCAGTCTTGAAAAACACTTAAGTACAACAATGAACCAAAAAGCTATTGAAATTGTCCGTTATTTAATAAATGGATTTAGTGGGTATTCTGAGATTTTTGAGTTCTCTAAAGCAAATTCTTTAATAATGTTTCTTATATACAGAGATTGACGAATACAATAATTTGAATCTTTATCTTGAAATATTTCAATTCCTAAATAATGACTTACTTTTCCAAGACAATTTGTTTCAAATTTTGATGAGTTATTCTTCTGTACTGACGATATTTGATTCATTCTGGCTGGCCATTAACGTAAATTAAAATATAGACTAACCAACCCTTCTTCTTCTTGGTGTATTATGTATATAAACAGGGATCAGCATTAGATTGTTTATAACCACTTTAACAAATTGACATCTGCTTGACACCAGCGACTGACAATAATGTTCTTAATGTTGTATCTCTAACAACAGGTGCATATACTTCATCGTAGTCATCACTAAACCCACTTGTCTCTAACTTTTGATTGCAGACCTTCGTCGTATGATTTTGGTTATATTATATCATTACAAATGGATACAGCATTATAGCCGAAACGATCTGGTTATTTACCCTTGTTACTTCGTGATGATCTTCGAATTTGATGAGCATTTTGTTCGTTTTTATCTTATCCATTGCGTAAGAATCCATAACCTATTAGAGGTCCGCAATTATTTTAAAGTATTTTATTTGACAAAGTTTACTATGGAATGAACAAAAATTTTTTCTATAAAAAGTTTTAGAAATTATAAAATCAAAAATAATTAGATTTAAATTAAGTTTAACAATTAAAGTTTATTTGTGCGAAGCAGAATTCGATTGTTCTCCCCCAAGAAGTAGGTAAGTAGGAGATGAGAATCTATTTCAAACCAAAGGTAATTTAAAAACAAAAAAACATACAGCGTTTCCAGAAACTTTGTTTAAAAAATCATCATTTGAGCAAAAAAAATCATTATTTTGCTATAAAAATAAATCACGTATCATCAAAATAATATTTAGATGATACTTGGTTTAACTCCCCACTATTAGAAAACAACTTATATCTGTAAGAATATTCTGTATATTGATTCAATGTATAAATTGTAGACGTTCGAGGTATTTTTTTATGGATTTGAATTAAAAAAGAAAACATTTTCTCTGTGAAGGAGTCTTTCAACACTAAAACTGAGTAATCGTTTTTCAGTAATAATCATAAAATTATAAATTAATATTGAACAACAATTATATTCGCCATTCTAAACAATACAAGAGTAACAAAAAAACAATGTGTGAGATCATATCCTTTGAATTACAGATTATGATCATAAAAATATGAAACGCTTAATACATGGGCATTAAATAATTTTCCATCCGAAATTGATTCGTTCATGTGTCAGAACTTACGAAAGTATTATTGCTACACATAGAAATAGTTAGAAAACGATTATTATATTAAATTTTAGTTACATAAGATAATATTTTATTGTAATAAACGAAAATGTCTTAATTTAACAAATTTTAAATAATTATATAATTTAAAATACAGTTGCAAAAGAATTGAGGCTATTACAAAAGTAAATTTGGTTATGTAAACCAATTTCAGTTTTCCTTTAATTGATTTAAAGAAATTTGAAATGGCAACCGAATTAAATTTAGTGTGTTCAAAGATTCAATAGTTCTTATAATCGAACATTTATTTAAAAATTCGGTTATAAGAAAAGAAAATTAAGTTCGGTGTTAGCAACCGAAAATTGATTCTTTCTCTTTGACATTTTAAAAATATATTATCAAAATAAGAGCAAAAATAAATTGAAAGCTGAATTGTTAGAAATTCATATTGAAACCGAAAACTAAACAAATACGAAGTTCTTATTTTTGAACAGTGATTTGAAGACGGCCCTATACTTGATTTGTATTAAAATAGCCATTTGAATCTGAATAAATAATACCATTTTTAGTCTCGTTCGAATGAAGATATTTTTGGCAGTTCAATTGTTAATCTTCTTGGACAAAGTAATGGTGAGTAATATACATACATACATAAATACATACATACATACGTACATGTGTACGTATAAATTACGTTCAGTACAATATTTCATCTAAATATGAGAATTTTTTCAACTATTTCCTGCTTAATTTTCATATAACGTGTACAACGTCATCATTAGCCCTCTACTTTAGACGTTTTTATGCCATCGCAGCCGAGTCCTTAAATTTCCTTGTGTCGGTTTTTTATGCTTACATCCAGCTCATGTAGAACTTTAAAAGCAAGAAACGTAGAGAAAATTTTTTCATTAGTAGACTCCAAAATATTCATAGTTTTGTACTTGGAAAAGTGAGTATTTTACTTCAAAACCCGTTCCAAGTCGAGCAGTTCTGAAGTATGTTATCCTTTCAAGTATATAAATATCTTAGTATAAATAAAATTAAAATTTTATGTATGTATATGTTTAAATACTTAAGTATTTTTTTAATCAAAAGGAAAAAATATATATTTTGATTTTAATTCACAATAGTGCAATGATATTTTGAAAGAAAACGGTTATGTGTACCATATATATACATTAATAACAACTGATTTGTTAGATAGTTGTGGTAACCTACCAAATTCGATTGACAATAAATTCGGTTACCCCAACAAATTTGTTTTCGCTATGTACTCTCGCGTTGTCATTATTAGACAAATACATAAATATTTGACCTAGTGGTAAACTATTTAATACTTCTTTTGGAATACTAGAAGAACGTTAAATTAAGCAAACAAAACACATACTTTTATATAAATTTAAATTTTATATAAATTTAAAGTTTTATCATTAAAAAAATATAGTATATGTATATTTCGAAATTAGTTGTAGTGATTTTTATAAACATATCTTAACAAATCATCGAGAGTCTTTAAAAATTAATCAAATCATTAAAAAAATATTAACCATTAAATAAATCATCAAAAATATGATAAAATTATCATTCTAGCAACGCTGCTCATATACATTTTTCAATTTAATTTTTGTGTTAATTTCGTTTTTACAACTCGATTTTGTTCTATGAAAGCCACAATAAATTAGGTTGTGCTGAAAAAGCGAAATTAACATGATTTTATCGTTTTCAAATCGATCAATTTTTAGTAATCGTTTTAAAATCGGATTTATTAAAAACTATTTCAAAAGAAATAATTACGAATTTATCGCATTAAACATTTCATTAAAACATAAAAAACTATATTATCAGAAAAAAAGTGCACATATAACAAAAAATAATTCAGATTGGTGTGGAAACTATAGACAAATATAAGAATTCTCTAAATCCAATTATTTAAATTTTAGTATGCATAACTGACCATGTGTCATATACAAGTGTTTTGTACTTACGGTAAAGTAGAACCTATTTCAACATATTGGTCGTTTCGGAGACGATTTTTTTAAAAACATGTTAGATTCCTCCAATTATGTTGTACAGTTGCTTACGGTTTTACAAATTAAAATTTTTAAGTTTCTGGGTGTGGCTATAATAAAATTATTACTCAGGAATATCATTACGTTCGCCCAACTTCTAAAATTTACAAAACGGCTTATCAACACCGTCTAAGTGAACTTTAAAAAATAAAAGAGTCCAGTATGGATAACAGGTTTGGTGTTCATTTTTAAATTTTAATAATTACGGCGTTAATTGTCGGAACAACTACAGAGTTGAATCACCACAAATATGTTATCTCTTAGCAAAGTTTTACTTTTATGAGTAGACCTGTGTAATGTTCGGAAGCAAGAGTTGTCTTTTCTGTGGCAGCTACATCCAGAAACTTTCAAATTAGTTATCCATTTATCTAATATACATAAAACAAATTCTAAATAAATTTATTGTTATTTCACAAGAAATACGTAGAACAGAACCAAAAATTTGAAAATGAAATCGATCGAAATTCATCACAATCTTATCGATAATAAAATTCGATTTACCTTTTAAAATCGATCGCATTTCATCACATACCTGATTATTACATATTTGTAATTTAAATATTGAAACGTTCTGACTTTGAACGGCTTAAAATTTTCTGTACCATTATTCTGTCAAAAAAAAAATATAGAACACTTTTGCATCTCTTAATTACATATTTACAATTTTTTCGGAAAATTATTTTGCCTATTTAAAACGTTCGTCATATTTTAAGGGAAATGCCTTAAATAATCCACCACTCATTCTACTTGTTAAACGAACATAAATAAAGGAAAACAAGTATTATTTATTATTATGTACTCATACTAGCATTGCAAACATTACTACAAACCTTGAGCACTTACAATATATCTGAAATATTGAAATTTTGTTATTTCATTTTTAATATAAATACTAGAAGAATGAGCAGGCGAACGAGGGAAGTATTTACTGCTGTTGTAGTTACATTTTCAGTTCTTTGGCGTTGTGCAATTTTTAATTAAAAACCAATTCGAGTGGAAGACAATGTTCGCTCGTGAATTTGTAATTAATGCGTTTTTCCAACTACATCCTACGACAAGACAGCAAGCACGAAGACTCTTGCGACAAAACTTTCAAAGAAGCATCTTTATTTCTTATTCTGTGAGTACGTATTTGTGTGTTTTTTCTTCATACTAGGTAACATAATTTCCTAAGAAATGAACAGAGACAAGAGTGACAAATTACTTATAGATTTTGTTTCTAATACTCAAGTGTATCTTCAAAAAATTATTCCATTATATACACTTACACTAATAGAAATTTACTATGCAATAAAAATATTATTCATATACAAGGCAAGAATGTATATGTAGTCGAGTTAGCCGGATTATAGAGTAACATATAGATATTACGACAGTAATCTTATTAATTCCAAACATATTAAAATGATTGGATTGGTCGATTGAATGCAAATTATTATAATTAGATTTTGCGGTACAATTAATTAAATATATACATATATATACATATATATATATATATATATATATATATATATATATATATATATATATATATGTAAGAAACATTATAAATAGATTTTATTTCATTACAGAAATTTTCTAGTGGAATATGAGTTATTATGAATAAAACTGAAAGATTGCTTTCCACTATATATATTTAAATATGTCAATATTTACTTAAATATATTAGCTCAAAGTTGGGTTAATTTTTTTAGTGACCGTTACAAATATCAGCACAAACATACAATATTCCCCCAGTTGTGGTGGAAGATAAAAAAGATTTTTTCATGTGCTATTAAATGTAAAATGGTCTATAGTTATAAGTGTTCAAGACTGATGGTAAGAGCGACGAAGACTGAGTGGGAAATGAATCATAATATTAAAAGCAGACAGATATTTATGGGAGAAAGAAAAAAATCCGTTCATATGAATGAAATATTAATCAACAATAACTTTGGCAATATTAATGAAAAACATCGAGGAAATCGCTTAAAATTTGTAAATACATTTTGCCTCAAGATAAGATGTTAATTCATTCATACATATTATTCTTTTCTTATTGTTATTTTTATTACCGATGAAACTGCTGCCGGTAATGATGCCACTGCTCTGCTATAGCTATTTAAATATTTATATAAAATTTGAATGAAACCACTGCGGTGTAAAATACTAATTTATTATTTATCACTAAATGTCAGATATGTAAAAGAAATTTAAGAAAAACATGAAAAAGAATACAAACATTTTTAAGTAATAAAGACAAAATGAAAAGCTTTAAATAAATTTATTTAAATATGTAAACATAAAAAAATCACCATTTACGAATACTTTTACATTAATATGTATATTAGGGGTATAACTTTTTGCAACTTTTGCGAATATCAAAATTTACATAGGGAATAGGGCATGAAAAAATATTAAGAAACGTCATTTTGATTTTTTTTTTTTTTTTCATAAAAAGTGATAAAAATGCTAATTTTTATAAATCTTTTGAATTAAAAAAAATCTGAAAAAATTTTATAATAATTAAGCATCCTTTGGTGCTGGGAAGTACAGTGCCAATTATTATTACCAATATGAAAAATATAAACTCTTTCTAATATCGAAAAAAAATATAAATAATTTAATATAAATAATTTAAGTTGTTTTAGAAATTACTTTCGGTGCGAAAGGTTTTTTCATCGATATCGGTTTTTAGTATCAGTTATGACGTGTTTTTTTTGAAGAAAATATTATACCCCTAATGTACATATCATAAATATCTGGAATTATAGAAATGAAACAATTTAAAAATACTTTTTAAATACGTTGTTATGGCAACGCGAAAAGAATATTTAAATATTTTCATAATTTACATAACAATAAAAGAAAAAATCTTTCAGTTAAAAGAAATTGCAAGACAATTATCTCTTTATTATAAAACTTAAAGAATGAGATAAAATTTATATTATATGTCAATACTGACCATATTATAACCTACACCAGATAAATATTAACTACACCAGTGCAAAAAATAACACCAGTCAGTGTGTCAACCAAGTAAGTTGTACACTGCGTGGTTAAACCAAAAACTAATAATTGAGTATTGAGTTATTAAATAATATTATGGATTCGATTACAACGGCATTTTCCCTTAGTTAACGCTACATATCAGCCTCCATTCCTTCAAAAGTTTGAATTAAATTTTTTACGACGAATCTCACTTAATTAAAAAATTTCATCTTGAAGATGGCAAAGTGGGCGAATAACGTTCAATTTTGGCCCTCGAGTTCATATTCATCTTTGAACCATTCGTCTGAAATTTCGGTGGCGTACAGAATTTTGTTTCGTTTTTATGACTTGTATAGAAAAGGGTTAGATGGTGATAAAGTTTAGCGGATTACATCCAAACAAAAAACAAAAATTTTTAAAAACGATATAAAACTACCCATGAATTTTTTGATTTTGCTTGCTCCGCCAGCAGTTTCTGGTAGATGAGGATGAAAAAATAATATATGTGAAAAAATTGGGTCGATCGATCGTAAATCGGCCAGTCGACCTGGAGTTTTGTCCTAAAAAAGATCTAAAAATAACTAAAACCTTGATTTCACTATAATTCTTTAATTTAACATTTTACGAAAAAAGACCATAGAAGCTGTTTTATTCATAATAAAAATCAGAAATTTTTAATATATAATTTTCTAACCTACTAGGACTTGTTGTGATGTTATAAGCAATAAAAGTAAAAATTTATACATGGAGTCTTTTTAAAATGGTCTTCGTTTTAATATGGACCTAGCCTATTAGCAAAAATTTTTATTATTTTGTAGTTATTATAAATCAATAGATTTTGCTACTTATGCAAACTATTCCTGCGCTGATGGACCAGAATCCCATTTTGTGGTATCGATTTTGTACTTGTTACACAAATATTGGTAAAAAATATAAGGTCTAGCATGTCTTTTTGGATTATTACAACGCGTATTTTTAAATTATTGTTGGATCAGTCAGGACAGTCACCCCAAATTTAAGTGTTGCCGATTAACTGAAAATTATAAAAGTTGACATGTTAATATTTTTAGAGATAAATACTTTTTCACTTTTTTTACTTTAAAAATTGGCGTGATATATTGAAAACAGCTAACACATTTTATAACATTCGTAGATTATACATATTTAAATAAATATATATTTTCAAAATTACTAGCAAATACATTTAGGTATATAATTAAAATTCATAGAATAACGAATAAATTTTTTTTCTCTGTTTTAGTATTCTTTCAAATTTATTCAATAATTTACCTCTAAGGTCAGGTTATGATATTATAAAGATTAATTAAAAGTAAAATAATTTATTTCCGTAATGATTAGCTTTGAACACTTCGAAGAATCCAAATTCAGCATCTTTATCATGAAACCAAATATCAAAATTCTCAAATAAGTTACTATTCCACATCTCATACGTCTTCATCTTATATTACACTACTGTTTTAGTTTTATTTTTTTACAAAGATTAAAGAAAAAAGTTAAGAATATTGCACACATTTATTCACTTGCGAGCTATTGTAAACAAATGTTGTCCGTTTTCAATATATCTCGCCGATTTTTAAGGTAAAACAACTGTTTATATTAGATGTCTGCAACAAAACATTTGTTTTTCAATTCACAGTAATAATTTGTAGTATATGCTTTCACAATACGAAATATGCGATAAATAATGATTTGTATTGAATTGAATTTAATTGAAATGATGAGCTCAAAACAAAGTTTTGCTTGTTCTCTCTTATTTATTATTGTTTATGAGAGATTTTAAAGAAAACAATAATGCCAACAAAAACACATCAAATGAAAATTGTGATTTACTGTCATTCCTTTTTCGGTGTTATAAAAAGTAAAGAAAAAAAAACTATATACATACATACATACATACATACATACATACATACATACATACATACATAAATACATAAAATACATATACAATTTCTGTATGGAAGTATGTTAATATAAAAAAAATTCATATTTATATATATTTACATATTTGAGTAAAATAAATAAATATAATAAACAAGTAAATAAATAAATAAATAAATGGAATAAAAAATTAAATTAAAAACAAAATTTAATAGATAAAGTCAATCTAATAAATAAAATAAATAAAAATATTTTTTTTCTTTATTTCTCTATTATTTGAAAATTTTAGCATTCGCCGTAATTTTTATATTTTGTAAACAACATACATACAAATAACATTATTGCATTTGTTGTTATAACTCAATTCAATACAATTCAAAATGATTTGTTGCTAAAATGTATTGA
Organism: Protocalliphora azurea; assembly: GCA_932274085.1. Taxonomy (NCBI): domain Eukaryota; kingdom Metazoa; phylum Arthropoda; class Insecta; order Diptera; family Calliphoridae; genus Protocalliphora; species Protocalliphora azurea. Next base: position 69,277,863 of record OW026519.1, read on the forward strand.
TGATTCTCTGCACAACTAAATTTGTCCCATTTTGTTTCTCTAGACTTTTCAATACATATACACGCGCAATTAATGGATTTGTGAGCAAAAGCAGTCAATAACAAGTTTTTTAGATCTTTTGAGCCTCTGTTGCCAAATTGCTAATCAGAAATTGAAAAATTTTTTAAAGAAAAAATAAAAGTTAACAAAAAATTTTTAGTGTCGTATAATTTTTAGTGATTCAAATATCGTATAATTATACGTGTAAATTCATCTTCAACAAATGCAATGATAATTGCAGTAGCTAATAGTAATTGAATAGAAAGTTAAATTATTAATAATTTTGGCATTGTATACAAACATTTGTTCTCTTATACTATGCTTCCACTGAGTTGAAATCAATCAGTTTTGAGCAAAACACCTTAAAGCATTTCCAGTCTTGACTTGCTGAATTTTCGACTGAAATCATTACATTTCTCAATCTAAGTTAAAGTTGAATTTATAAATTAAGGCCCTTCGTTTTCTTAGATGGGCATATATTGAAAATAGTCGATTGTTAGTAAGAATACGTAATCATATTTCTCCACAAATACCTCTTTTATAAAATTTTAAAAGTTAGCCATATAAATCGCCACACTCTATAAATCGCAAAAAAATTCGCCATGTCGCCAAATGGAAAATTTAGTCGCCAAAAGCAATTAAAAAGCGTCGTGTTTGAAAAAAAAAATCGCCACATCTGACAGCCTTGGTGAACAATTGAAAAGAAAGGGAATGAATTGAAATGAGTTACAAATGAATTGATGCAGATGTCTAGTTTATATGTAACAATATTAACTTTTATAATATTTGGAAATCTTACTCTACAAGATAATAAAAACTGTTGCTAACAGGCCAGGTAAATATTAAAACGATGGCCTTTTTTAAAAAGTCCATGAAAACTTTTCTACTTTGATTACTTATAGTATCACAACAAGTCATAGTAGGCTAAGAAAATTATATATCAAAAATTTTTGATTTTTATTCTGAATAAATAAGCTTATCGAAAAAATGTTATAAAGGGTTATAGCGCAATAAAGATTTTAGTAATTTTTAAAACCGGCCGGTTTACGACCAACCGACCCAATTTTTGAAAACATATTATTTTTTCATCCCCATTTACCAGAAACTGCCATGGGAGTAAGCAAAATCAAAAACTTTTGTAAATCCAATACATTTCATAGATGGTCATATGTAATAAGATTTAGGTATTAGGATATTTATATATAAATTTTAGTTTATAATTAACTTTAAGACAAAATCAAGTTACAAACTTTTAGGGTAAATATTATCCACTTTTATATTAAGGGGCATAAATAATCGGATCAGGGTTAAAGATGTTTGTTCACTGGTGTGAATAGCTTGTAATACCTTAAAATTGCTTAGAACCTTAAAATTGCTTTGCATTTGAGAAAGGTTTCCTGATAAACTAACTTAAGCACAAACAACGAAATGCGTATCGGAAGTAGTTTGTCACCTCATTAGCTAATTTCAAATTTTATAATATTAATTAGTTTGTAAAATTTTTTTTAACTTTTTATAGAGTTTTTAGAATTTTGTAAATTTATTCGGGCTGAAGTTCATTGAATAATTGTAGAAGAATACATTGTAAAAGTGTATTGGATACTCTGCAGAGTGGAATGCATTTTCTAGTCAGCCACGACCGTCATCAGCACTTTTTAGCGTTTCACCGTGGTGTTCTCTGTAAACATCATCTATCTAACTCACAACTTTTCGGGGAAAGAAACCTGCAACTTATTTTCCCTGTATGTTCCATTCTTCGAGAATTAAAAAAAAAATCGAAAATTCTATGAAAATATATATTAAATATAATTAAGCAAATATATAGTTACATTGCTTTGTACTCAATTCGATGTAATTAACCCTAAAGAATTTATTAAAATACTAGAGAAAATAATTTCCGAACTAAGAAATATTAAAATAACAAAATTACTTAAATATTTGAAAATTCTCTTAAAACTGCTAATAGAACACGAAATTGAGAAAAGCTCACCAATGTTGGATGCATGTATCAGGATACAGTTATGTAAGACGATTTTTTATTTTGTTTTTTCTCCTTAAAAAATTTTAACCCATTAATTTCAGATACATATTTAAGACTAGAAATTTTATTATTTTTATGTTTTGGAAAAATCGCTCGAACATATTCTTATTTTTGTTTTTTTTTTTTTAATATGTTCTGTGGCTGTGATGAAAGTTATTCAGAATTCTTTCTTCAAATTTTGATTGTCGGTAATGAATAGCCAGATACTTAAATAGTACAACATTTTTTGATTTTTAAAAATAGGTGTAGGTATGAATATATATTTTAATATATGAATTCATATAATTATGTATATTTAAAAAAGTAAAAATAAATGTGCAATTGAAAAAGTGCAAATTAATTCGTTTGAATTTAAAATTCTTTCAAAAAGTAAAACTTTTCTTTGGGAATATTTTATGTTCAAATAGACATTTAATGTAAGTTTTCTAAATAAATATTTTATATTTTCGGAAATTGTTCTGTAATTTTAGAACGTCGAAAATTTCTACACATTTTCCAAAAGTTTTACTAGTCCTATGAGCTTGTGAAATTTTATTCACCTCATTAGCAGTGTTACCAGTATGTCTTTTTAAACTAAATATAGCCTTTTTATTTTGCTTTTAGCCTCAAAGTTTTCGTTTTAGATTTTTTTAATCTTTTTTGATTTTTAAAGTAGCCTTAAAAAGCCTATGTTAGTTAGTATTTCAACAACGAAGATGCTAATTTCTTATTTGTTATTACTAACTTTATTTTTACATAATCATTCATTTAAGCATTTTTGCGTATTTATTCGCACAAAAAAATCAAAATTATTTATGTTTAATAAAAAATTTTGCCTCCGGCGCTTCGTTTTTCAAAACACAAATAACAATTCATTTTATGGACTAAATGGATTATTATAATTATATAAAATAATGAATATAATTTTAAAAAATCGCTTAAAAATCATAAGGAAATTATAGTTTAGAAAAAATTCGAAAAATAACTTTAAAACATTGGGTCATTTTTAATATGAAATATAACCCAAATTTCTGTGGGATTTTTTTTTCATTTTACTGGCAGCCGTTCTATGTTTTATTTACAAATTTATTGCAAAAACTTTAAAAATATCAAAAACTAAAGAGAAAAGAAAAAAAATCAGTTTTTAAATAAAAAAAAAAAAACAATTTAACTTTTTCTGGCTTTATTTTTTGGGCTTTGAATTTTAGTTAAAAAGATATGTCAAAATATAACATACGAAAAAGTTTTCATTTCGCACAGCAAAAGTGTAAAACTTGTTTACCATAGAAAAATTTAAATTTTCCACAGAAATTGTCTACCCTTTGGCAGACGCTGTAAGCATACTTTTGTGCCATTTCACACATGCCTTTCAAAAAATTTTTCTGCAGAATTATTTGTAATATTGGGAAGTAAAGTGAAAATAATGCAAATTAAATTATTACTTTTTTATTATTAGATTTACTAAGAAATTCTTTCAAAAAATCAAAAATTATTGAGTTAAAAAATATTTAAAAAAGAGCAAAAAAGCATTAAGCCTTTTTTTATAAATTGTTAATGCATTTTATCCTTTTCAAATGCTAAATCTGAAAGTGCTAAAATAGTAACACTATTATTCTGATACTATTGAAGATTATTCCTTTAACTTCAAAAGGCTCAAATTTATACATTTGGCTCCCATAAGGTTAAATCAGCAATTTTTGCAAATAAGTTGTATAGAAGTATTTATTACACTTAAATATCAATTAATTTATGAAAAATATGATAAATTCTTTCAAAACCGCAGTAATATTCGAATAAAAGAGAGTGTTTGCTATTTTACACAAACTTACAAAATTTTTTGATAAATTTATGCTAATGGCGACATTTACTTTATTAACCAACCACTTATATGCTTTAAAAAATAACTATTAAAGAACGGTGATCCCAAACTAATACTTTTCTTTACTAAATTACTAAGTTAATACATGTATCAAAAGTATTAAATAATACCTTTCCACTGATACCCTAAAATCTAAATTATGATGAAAAATATTCGAAATATTTAAACTTTAATAATATAGTATTTAAAATAATTCATATAAAACTTTACTAAAATCTTAATTTTGCTAGAATGAAAACTAATTAAAAAAAAATCTTTTGCTCATTATGTATTACTCGACATGTGTCTATTCTTTAATTTTAGGGGGTACATTTCCAACATTTTTTGTCCTTATAAAAATCGACGCACTTTAAATAATGGGAGGTATAATTATCATTACAGTTTTACTATATCTTCCTGAAATATAGCGGATACCAAGAAATATTAAATCGAAAATAAAATGCACTAAGCTAATGATGATTGGCTAAAATTGAACTTCAGTAAAATTGTTGGAAACTCTATAAATGTTGTAATGAAATGATGATACGTACTATTCATTATAGTTCGAACAAAGAGTCGATTTTTCGACTTTTTTTATATTTTCATATTTTCAAATAGTTGATTTTCTGATTTTTTCTATTTTTGAACACTCAATTTTTTGTTTTTTTTCAATTTGGAATAATCGATTTTCAACTTTGCCATTTCATACGATATTTTCGAGACTTTTTTTTACCTCTTTTGACAATTTTTTATTATTGATTTTATGAAAACTTAAGAAATACAAATGCGTATGGGTGGATAAATCTATTCAATGAAAGTGCCGGTTATACATAAATATATTTTTTACGATAGAGTTTTTCTACTATTTGGCAACAAGAAACTTTATTCTTCGACAATTTTCGAACCAAAAAGTCGATTTCGACTCTTCGGCTCGGAAGGCAACGGAAAACCACAGAAGTAATAAATCCCTAGAAAACTACATGCAAGATCAAACAATAAAAAGCAATTAATCCCCGGCAATACGAGGGTGCTAAGAATCCCCTGAGGAAAAAAAAGGGACATTAAGTGTAGCCACGTGGAATATGCGCCTGGAAAATTAATATGAACCTGTAAAATTAATGAACACTATTAAAGAAATCAATTAATTGAAGATTGATATTCTTGGTATCAGCGAAACATGGTTATCAAATTCAAGCAAAATTCAATCAGACGAAGCCAGTATACAGTATACTACTCTGGCAATGAAACAACGCTACATATAAAAGGTGTTATTAGTAAAATGATTAAAAATAGCATAGCGGATTTTATGCCAATATCCGACAAAGTGATGATGATTAAGCTGAATGCAAAACCATTTAAATTACACATTATCCAAGTTTATGCTCCCACCGCAAATAACACAGATAATGAAATAGAAGCATTTTATGGTAAGATAACAGAAATCCTGAAAATAATAAAATCACATGATATTAATATTATCATGGGAGATTTTAACACCAAATTGGGAAAAGTAAAAACTTTGGTTGTTACAGTCGAGAAATTAAAAAGCTCACAATTTAAAAATAAAATAATTCATGATATAAATCAGGAAATACAAAATATAAATATAGAATCAAAAACAATAAATCTATGGGACACAACAGCGAATGTTCTAACTAACATAGCTAAAACAAAAATTGGTTATAAACCAAAAATAAGAAATTAGCATTGGATCACGGATGAAATCCTTGATTTGATAGATGAGAGAAGAAAATATAAAAACCTTAATTAACATGAATGCAACCGTTTAAATACTCTTAATCTACATAAAAAGATTAAAGATATATGTAAAATTCGCAGAAATGTTAATTCAACAGACAAAATTAAATAGTTTCCGCAAGTGAAGATAAAAAAACTAATATGGAAACAATATATTTCCATATTTATTTGCAGACGAAACCAGATCGGTTATCTCCGAACAACCACGGATTCAGATACTGGATAAGCCGGCAATAACAAAGGAAGAGATATTTAAGGCAGTAAACCACTCA